>JAUMHL010000003.1:10637597-10662345 GCA_032362345.1 Sandelia bainsii
CTCTCTTTCTTTCTCTCTCTCTCTCTGTCTCTCTCTTTCTTTCTCTCTCTCTCTCTCTGTCTCTCTCTTTCTGTCTCTCTCTCTCTCTCTGTCTCTCTCTCTCTTTCTCTCTCTCTCTCTCTGTCTCTCTCTCTCTTTCTCTCTCTCTCTCTCTGTCTCTCTCTCTCTCTCTCTCTCTCTCTCTCTCTCTCTCTCTCTCTCACACACACACACAGACACACACACTGACAGGGCATCAAAGCATCAGTGTAAAGCTAGGGGTGGAGTCTTGGGGCTGGACAGCAGCAGATGTCCCTCTGTAATGAGTGGCCCATACAGGCTCCATTCACATCATGTCATGCACCTGCCTAAGTCCTAGCTGTCATTTGATACTGTAACCTCCAAATCTGAGCTCGGTCATTATGAGCTTTCATCTACCTGGCTTTGAAACAGAAAGGCCACTGATTCCAAAAGTTCTTCTAGACACTTGAAAGATTGATCTTGTAGGCGTTTGAATTTATAGAAATTGTATATCCTTGGCTATAAAACAAAGATAAGTGTATAAGAAGGAAAAAATACTTTTGTTGCATGTATTTGAAAAAAAAAAAATCCCAGTAATAGTTACTGAAGTGAGACAGGATTGTACAGCGAGAGAATAATAATAACGGGGGCTGCCTGACTGACCCTGGAGGTTATATTGTAGCAAAGCATAAACACTCTGCCTTCTACCAGCAAAGGAAGAAAAGCATTGAAGGGGACAGAAGTGTAACAAGGACACAGTCGTACTTTATTTTTCTTTCTCTGATGGCCTATAGTGCTGTATTGAGTGGAGTTCAGTTAGAGGGAGGGTGGCCTGCTCAGTGGTTTTCATTAGCGCACGCACACACACACACACACACACACACACACACACACACACACACACACACACACACACACACACACACACACACACACAGTAGGACTGAATGAAGAAAGGCTATCTGTCTGATGCTAATGAAACACAAGCCTAGCCAGTACTTGGCAATGTCTCATTCACTCTTAAAAACCTTATTTTGTGTGTCTGTGTGTGTGCTTTATGTGTGAAAGATGACTCCAGTGCCCCTTGCATAGGTGCCCCGCACTGTTTCTGAACAGGACTAACTGAGAAGATGCCAAGAGCTTTTACACCTGGCACTATCCAAAACAGAAGGAGTGGTGGCATAGCTGGTTCCAATTTTGAGTGAAGAAAAAGTTTCACACTGTGGTGAGAGGATGAAGGGATGGAGTGGAGACAGAGAGGGAAAAATTGGGAGGAGCAGCAGAGAGTGAGAGAGGAAGGGAGGCAAAGACAGAAGGACAGGTGCGAGTGATTTTTGGCAGGAAGTGCCTGCCATTAGAAGTCTTTGAGATCAACTGTGTGTTTGCCTTCCCATGCTCCTGAGATTGGTGGAGAGACTGGCAGTATGTTTCCTCAAACATGCCAACTTATTGTAGCCCTGTCCTACCAGCATGACCATATTCTCCAAATGGGGTTCCCCTGCCAAGGTTGGGCCCAGTACGCACAAACACACACACGCACACAAATAAACTTATATTCACAACCTAGCACAGTCTTCTCTCCACTGTCGTGGTTTACTGACCTAGTTAACGCCTGCACCTCTGTTCCTTTCCCACATTTGAATTAGGTTGATCTATATTTACTATTCAATGAGGTGTAAGGAGAATTCCCAACATGCTTTTAAATTGTCTTTACCACAAAGGTATTGTCTTGGCTGAGTACAGCAAGTCATTTTTACATGTGATTTTTTTTCCCTGCAGTTTCTGAATATTTTTAAGCTACCCTTGTTGCAGGTTTTATGTTCAGTCATAAAACATTCTGCTGTTACAGTGAAGTGTCTTCACTGAGATAGCAACTTGTAAATCTTACTAGTGATGGATGCACTTCAATTGATTCAACTGATATTCATTGGTATTTTAATTTCATATTACTACTCCAGTGTGTTCAATCCAGATACGACTCAACTGTGGTTTTCTTTCTAATTAACAGGAATTTTTTGAAGCCACATTGTATACATAGTGGATAATGTAGACAATGTATAGCGGTTTTTTGATTATGTTAAACATCATTAATCTGCTAGTCATTCTGACACCAAGTCTCGAGCACTTAATCTGATGTGATTTAAGGTTTTTGGAATCTTGGATGAAACCAGAACCAGAAGAATTAGATCAAGATGCATCTTACTCCAGCTCATCTAATTAATGCTTAGAGGTTTTCATGGTGTGGCCCTGGCAACACAGCTAGTTAATCTGTGTGTGTGTGTGTGTGTGTGTGTGTGTGTGTATGAAAAAGTGAATAGAAACGTATTAAGCAGTGCAAAAGTGTGGGTAGAGTGTGAATGTGGATCAGAAGTTGAGTGCCCCTCTTAGACAGCCTTCTTAACTTTATTTCTGCGTTCTCTTGCTTTTCTGTCCCTTTTTTTCTTTTTCTTCTTTTTTTTCTCTCCCCTTTTTTTCTGAACCCCACTTTTGGCTCTCTTTGAATCTGTTCTCTCTGTCGTCCCAGCCAAGACACACACTCGCACTCTCAGCTGCTGCCGCTTGTTTTGTTTCGACTTAATGAATGCCAAGTGTGTACACATGCAGACACACGCACATAAACACACACTTGTCTTGTCTAGCGTAACCAATGAGTCTTGTCAGTAATGCATAATCACCATTTTCATTTGAAGGATTACATGCATGTGTGTGCAGGCCTGCATAGACACACACTCTGAGTGTGTGATAATAGAGGGCCAGAATGTGTCTATTGATTTGCTTTAGATTTTATTGTGGGAGAACCTACATGCCGTGCAACATCTAGCTGTACTCTAATGGTTAAATTAATTAAAGTGTAGAACTCGCAGACTCACACATACATTTCACAAACAGCTCCACAGATCCACCTGCACTAATGTGTCCCACTATTTCACAATAATACAACTGCTATTCACATACCACATGTGCAGGGACAGATGTCATTATAATGGCCTTGCGAGTTTTGCAGCCAAAATCTAGCTCTGTTTGCCTTTTAAAAATCCCAAAACAATTTGGGACACCACTAAATGCTGTGTCTGTGCTTATTCCAGTACAGTTTAAATGGTTTCCCTCTTTGTTTTCCAGTCTCTGTAAGTATGTCAGTGACTCACCCCTGCATGTCAATCTCCAAAATCTCTTCTATACTCTCCTTTCATTGTCACTGCCTGGCTGTGGCTTTATGAAAGCCTTCAGCTAGACTGACATGGGAGGGTGAAGGAGTATTAACCATCCACCACAGTGCGTAATGTCACTCAATGCACAAACTCGCATCCATAATCACTTTCAAAAACAGACACTAGCATTGTGATTGGAGCACAGATTAAACACGTTACGACTGGTTTGCATGGTACTTTTTATGGCATAATACAACAAAATCTAAGTGCTTCAAGGGATTTAACGCACACTCTTCTTCAGTATCTGGTACATTTGGAACTGTCTAAAGTTTTTTTTATAGCATATATCTTTATTTAGCTCCAAGAATATCTAGTCTAAGCTTTAAGAAAAGGTGTTAAGATGACTCAGACAACTACTACATAGAATAGTCTGATTCCAAAAGAATTACTCAGTTGACCCCGCTCAGTCAGATGCATAATCTTGTTATATGTTGTGCGTGCGTGTGTTTAAAAAAAAAAGTGCAGAGTGCAGTGACCCACTGTAAGGGTCAGTCTTGTCATCTCAGCCTGAGAATCTATGACACATTTAAAACACACAGATCAGATATTGTTCAGTTAGCAGACATCTGTGTGTATCTGTGTGTTTATGCATGTGTACCTCAATTTTTTTCACATCTGCCTGCTTGGTTGTTCTGCTCCATTGGACAGCAAGATATTTTCAACAAGACATTGTGAAAATAACCTATGAAATTACAAATAGTAGAACAATGAATGTTTACTATTCAGTGTAACTACTTATTTACATTTTATTTGAGCTGTTGTACATGATTTATCCCTGATCTTCAGTCTGAGGTAGACACAAGGCCTCAAGTAACTCTACTCAAGAAACATATGGGACTCAGGATTTATTAGACTGATTACTAAGCACAAATAGATGTTTATTGACCTGACCTAGCCATGGTCAGACATTCCCATGGGTGATTTAAGGTAGACTTCAAGGTCAGAGGTCACAGGTTTGAGTTCCACATGCCTTGGAGGCATGGGAGATTTTGGCAAATAGCCCTGAGCAGTGGACCTTGACTGCTAACAAAGCCTATATAAGTGTGTTGTTTAATCTTCTCTTTCTGGCTATGCAAGAGAATGAACAGAACAAAATGTACAAATAATTTTTTTGCCTTTTAATATCTGAGGGTTCTGAAATTATTTTAGTGGCAATCAGTTTGAGCGCAACTTTTGTACATTATTTTTAAGTTCACAAAGGGGACCATGGGTGACTTCCATCTGACCTAATATAGCATTTATATATTCAGAGATAACATGAAGCTTGATTTTATGTCAAGATGTGTTTTTTTCTCCACGTCTGCCTATCAGACCATCTCGCCTCTCATAGTTTCACTCAAAAAGAAAGGGTCAAGTGAAAAGCCAAGGTTATATTTAAATATGCACACAGGCCCTTTTATCTCAAATGAATATCAGCCTCATTGTGACTGTGTACCAGCTGAACGGGGTGAAGAGACACACACTATCTCACCTTTTGAATAACACTCTTGTGCATATACAGTATCTTGATGTCAATGCAAAACTATTTTAACGCTCAACAATATGGCAATAAAATATACGCTTTAGTATACACATCACTGTCATAGGTGTTAATGACCTGTCCAAGTCCAATATAGTGAGTAATAAGTAGGCTTCTCTCTCTGCATATTTGTCCTCTGAGCAGTCTTGACTCCCAGAATAATAATTATGTTTATTTGCATTTGGTGTACACATGCTCAGTCTATATGTGATTGGCGTCTATAGAGGGGCTGCATGCACGTGTGAAGGGTACTAGGTCAGCAGGTTAGTTCACTGCAGTGCCCGCACTGGGAACATGCAGAGTAAAGTGAGTGTTCACTTGTGACTGTTTACACAAAACACACATCATGCCAATTTAAAGTTTGTGTTGAGAACTAGTTACTAGAGGTTTTGATAGTCATTATGCACTTTCAGCCCTAATAGTTGTTTCATATAGTGTAAGACCAGATTGTGTTCTTTAGATACACATGTACAGGTTAGCTTTGAGTTAAATTCAATAGTGGAAAGGTTTAGCGTCTGTAATAGCACTGGATCTTTGTCTCTTTCAAACAGATGTTGCCAATTACAATGCAATCCTTGCTTTCACCACTACATTTGGAATACTGGCTTAAAAAATTGCATACACAGTTTCTTTTCACTCATTTATCTGCTGATGGATTAGATCTGAACAGACTGCCAGACACACACACACACACACACACACACACACAGAAATAAAAATAGACAAGACATATATACACATCCTGACCTTAATCCTTGCATGTAAACATTCATCATCTTTTCACTCTTAGCTGCATAAACATGTACATGTAAGCTGCTCTAATGTGGACAAAATGGACACACAAGCACATGCATGCATCTCTAGTCTTTTATCAGGTCCATGTGAGCCATCTGTAGCCAATTAATACAGCCCCTAAGGTACAGACTCTGGATCAGTGCTTTTCTCCTCACACAGTACCCTTTACCATGGGAGGGAACACAAAGTCTGACTCGAGCTTAGCCTCATACCAGTATCTATCAAGCCTTGGCCACAGTGTGTCCAATCTCAAGACTCTGCTTGATTCAGATGTGCCATGTTTCTGCCAAAAACTGAAAAATAGTAGCCAGATTTTGACTGTCTGAAGTATCTTGTTGATTACTGTGTTTAGTTGTTTTAATTGCGTTTTTCTGGCCTGGTGTGCCATCCTACTTCTTTACCAAAGCTTGCTTTTTTCGTTCTTGCTGAATGTGTTGCTTTCTGTCTTTTTCACTCTAATTTACTTTCCAATGTGTTATGTGGAGTTTTGGCACGAGTGTCCAATTATTTTCCAATTAAGAGTGCATTTTTGGCACGTGGCTGCTTGCGTCTTAAGAACTTGACTGTATTAAGAGTTCAGATTGCTTTTAAAATCAGTCTGACACATATGTGCAAAACTACATAGCAACTACCAGCTTATGTTCCACTTGCCGGCCTTTTCCAAATATCAGGTTGCAATAGTGCACTATGGTCTGAAACCAAAGCACACAGTGACTGCCACACATAAAAGCCAAGGCTTCACCATCCAGGCATCATCTACAAGGGACACAGTGTATAGTATGTGACCTTTGGACCACAGACATGCATGTCATTAAAGGCCCTCTAACGTTAAGCTGCTCAGTTATTCAGTGTGTCATTCTATCCACAAATTCATTAAATGATTAGTTCTGATGTTTTATTTGGTAAATAAATGAAAACTTTCAGCTAAAACTAGAACCTGGCTTTAAATGTCCCTGAAAGAACTGAAAAAATGGCTTCACAACACGAGTATCAGGCTTCAGCTCTTTAGAAGGTCTTTAGAATCAGAAACAGGCTTGGTATCTGGTCTTTGTTATATTTCAATTTAGATTTCACTGTTTAACACAAATGCTAAATACAAATGTTTTCTCAAGCAATTGAAATGTCTGTTACATGCTGTAAAATCTCAACAGTGTTTCTGTTTTTGTCCACTCTGCTTTTGTAAGTTATATATGACTTACAGTGGCACAAATTGGACTTCATTCATTAATATTTAATATATTTAAAGAATTGAAAGATGCTGCTATGCTGAGCCAACAGCTCATTCAGTAAATCAAACCTGCAAAGGAGGCTGTTTTTTCCAACAATCAGTTCTGCCTAATTGGCATTTAAAGTATTTTTCTTTGCATCTATTGTAAGTGTTTTATGCACAAATGAGTTTATATGCAGTTTAATAAATCAGCTGTTGTCAGCTATATGCACACAAACAAACACATGTGCTTAGTCATCTAGTTTCCTGCACTGTGCACTTGGATGATTGTAAACTGGTTTAAGGAGCCAGTTAGGGTTGAAGGTTTCTATTTATCATTCTCTTCTACACTGAGCATCATTGAGCTATTGGCTGAGTGTAAAGGAGAATTTTTTTGTCTGACTTTGGCTTCCCACTACTGACAGAGGTCGGAGATAAGGGCAAGTTACTGATCAGCAGCTGGTAGGTTTGTTCTGACATTTCAGGAAGCTGGGTTCTTGCCAACCCCCTTGCAGTATAAATTAAGATGACCACATGGAAAAGTCCTGCCATCGCAGCAGTTCCCATGGAAACGATCATCACTGGAAAGGTGTTGATAAGATGGTGCCTGAAAGAGAGAGCCAGAAGTCACACTGTCTTTGAGTCTGTGTGTATGTGTATGATATGTGTCAACTGTCCACAGCTGTGATGGCTGAGCACGCAGTGGTCCAGCTTTGGTTGTTTAAAACACATGAAACTAGCTGTAGCTTATATTACTCTTCATCGCCACCACCTCCCCGTCTTCATGCCTCTGAGCCGGTGATGGCTAGGACCGAAGACATTATGTCTTCAGGTTGTACGTCCGTACAGCCACCAGATTCTTGTGAACACAATATCTAAGGAATGCTTGGAAAGAATTCCTTCAGATTTGGCACAAATGTCAACCTGGGCTCAGTGATGAACTGATTAGATTATGATGGTCAGAGGTCAAGGTCACTGTGACCTCAAATATAATGACTTATTACAATATGAGTCTGGACAGACGTGTGCAAACTACAACGTCACTGGTTAGCGGAGGCATACAACTGGAGTGCACTAATTCTAGTTCTTTCTTCAGTTTTATTTGTTAGAATAAAATAACTACTGGTCTGTTATCCTCATCTTTTCTTGTTCCTCCTTCCTTTCCCAGGATTTGTGGCTGAGTTTTCTCACTCTCTCTCTCTCTCTCTCTCTCTCTCTGAGATAATCAATGCTTTAGCATCTATGGTGGCATGTGTAATATTAGACATTAGAGCAGCGCTTTGAAGGGTAGATGGCTGGGGGGTAGCAGGGAGGGATGGAGAGAGGAAAGGTGGATTAGGAAGGGATGAATGGGGACATCCTGCTGTAATCTCTTTGCTTTTTCTTCTGCTATTGGATCTCGGCTTCCTCTTTTCCCTCCCTGCATTTCTCTGGCTCTCCTCTCATTCTCATGCAGTCAGAGCAATCAGTCTGACTTTAACTTACACTTTCCTACTGCAGCATGGTACCAATAAGCATTCTATAGTTCAACGTGTTTGGGAACATAGTGCACCCTGACTTACACACACACAGAGCCAGCCAGCCCTCACCTTTCCACCCAGCCATTACAAAAACAGTCATGTCTTTGTAAATAGTTGATTGTCCATACTGATTTCTCTATATTCACCTTGTTCTTGGGGCTCTGTGTGTGTTTTATGTATGTTTCTGCAGGGCTCACGTCTTTCTCATACAAGCTTGATTGATTCTTCTTCATCTGTTACAAATAAAGTGATGAGGCCCAATTTTGCCATGTTGTCAAAACTGTGGCGATTATCTATAATTTCAGTGGAAACTGTTTGACTATCCTGTTTTGCCACCCGAGTACTGTTTCAAAAGAACAGAGCTGTCTGTGATTATTTAATTACTTGTTACTGAAGTTGTTGTAGTCTTTATATTGTAAGATGCCAGGGTTATACAGTGCTGTGAAACAGTCACAAGTCCTTCATATTGCTGTGTAGGAATTTTTGCCTATTTAACAAAAAAAATTCCGCTACATTGGAGGATTTTTGAGCATGAACGGCCTATTTAAGGTCATACGTCAGCATCTCAATCACATTTAAATAGGGACTTTGACTAGGCCTCTCCAAAATCAGATAAAAAGCACACAAAAATAATAATAATAAATCATTTAAAAACTATCTTTGGGTAATGTAAAAATTTGTTAAATGATCTCAATCATTTAAGTGTGACAAATGTGCAAAAAAAAGAAATAAAAATCAGGAAGGGGGCAAATACTTTTTCACAGCACTGCATTTATCTGTTCCTCAGCTTGTAGATTCCCTGCAAAACCCTGCATTATCATATCATCAGTGAAGCAGAACTGTTTTTCTTACCTTTTTATTAGCAAAGCCTCTGCTGTTATCATAACATTTAAAGGGAATAAGATGACAACTGGTAATGCACACAAAGAGAATTTATTTAGATTACTAGACAATTACTGTTAATCAGAAATGTATTTTCAATATTTGTTAGACTTTGGAAAATGGTCCCCAGCATATCTCCCATGGTAGTTAATAGGTAACAGATAAGAGGGGATTGTTCTTGGAAAACCTGAGTGTCGTTTAAAGAGGCTCTGGTTGTCTGTCTAGACAGGATGTAGTAAGCACATTGCTTTATTAGCTCATCTGCCTCTATCCTCATTCTTTTGCATTGCTACTTGTGTTTTATTTCTGCAATCATACTTATATATATCATACTTTTTTCTTTCTTGTGTGTCTGTTATTTCCTCTGCTTCTCTCTCCTTTAGCAGTTAAATTGAGTTAAATGCTAGAGCAATAAAACTGTCCAGGGTTTAGTTTGCCAAAAAGGTTTTCATGCATCTCCTCTGCTTACTGTTTAGAAAGTGTTTGTAGCAGTGCCTAGTCTGCATTGCTCCCTTCTCTGCTGTATTAAATTGCAGATGTTTGAATTTACTGATGGGACAGGTTTAGGTGTCTACACATTTGAACTACTCACACCGAGGGATATACTGTTTGCAGGTGTTCACACATAATCATGGTAATGTTTATGGTAAAGGTCTTGCAAAGCACTAATGGATTTTATTTTTGTGTTATGAAGGTGTAGTGAGGAGAACAAGTTTGATGTGGGGTTTAGCATAACAAAGAGTTCTCCCTTCAAGGTCCATTTAAAGTCTTCAAGTATGTGTGGTTTTTTTTTAGATTTTCAAAAGAAGAGATGAGGGTGAAAGAATGATGTTAGAGAATGAAAGCCCATGAATGAACAACCAAGAATGCTCTTGAATATTAAAGATAAACTGGCTGGACAGTGAGAAAACTTAAGTGAGTAAAAAGAATCCAGCAATGTTTTCAGATATAGTATTCCATTTAATAGTGGCACAGTCTACTCCTTGCCTATGGTGCCTATATAGTGAGCATAACTCTTTAGTTTTGTGTAAAGTACAGATATTTAGCTTTTAAGAACAAACAATTAGAATTTGTTGAAAATTCTAAAATCGACGTAGAGAAATTGTTACCCAACTATGGTTGCATTGTACCTGTGTGTCTTTCTTTCTCAATTTCCTTCTCTTCTCACGCACTAGTGTCTTTCTCAGTCCTCCAGTCACGCAAACCTCCCTGCTTCTACCTTCCCTCTGCACGTCATGCTCCCACAGGCTCTTTCACCCCTCTCTCCATCACTTCATCTCACTTTCTGGCTTCTGCCTCATCCCTCTCCATACCTCTCTGTCCTGCACCATCCCAGTGGGTGCAGCTGAAAGCATAGTATTACTATGGTGTGCGTGCAGGCTGGGAAGGTAAATGTTTAATGAACAAAGACTTAAATTTGTGTAGGCAAGAGTGTTGGTATGTTTTGCATCTTGTGTGTTTATGTGAATGTAGTGCTTACAATGAATTGTGTGTGTGTGTGATTGAATAGTCATGGTCTTTGTTCTGTAATATCACGGAACAAAAGTGCCTCCTTACGTTCCTGTCTAATCTGATATCTTATATTCACTTGAGTTTAAGCTCTTCATCGTCACACGAAATGTTTGTTTATTTCTGTGTGTAGAGACAAAATGCTTTCATTGATGAATTTTGGGGAAGTTATGGATATGTTGTGTTGGTTTGCAATCAAAGCTGATTAGATCTGTGTAAATGCAGATCATTTTTGCAAATTATTGAATTCCAGCTTGTCAAGCAGATCAGTCATAAGCTTTTGTTTATAGAATGTTTGATTGTAAACAAACGGGGTGTTTGCAAACTGCTATTTCTTCAGTTTCCTCACACCTTTCGGCCAAATGCAGCGCTTTGGCGATGTGTGTGCAATCATCTCTCAATTTCTCATATTGAGCTTATACCCATGTCACAGCAGGAAATTGACACGTTTTGACACCACACTGTTCTCTGACTGAAGCGTAATCGGCGCTCTGCACCTTTCAGTGGCTGCACCAAATGCATTGTGGGGGTTCTCCAGACATGATCCTATCTTCTCTTACTTCAATCTAGTCCGTGGAAAATTGACAAATAATACCAGGATATCACATTGCTTCTATCACTCCCCCTCAAAATTTATAGCAAAGCTCATGCTCACACACACTCGCAGCATCACTAATCATTTGAGGCCACTTGCTGGTTCGTGTGGCTCCTGACAGTCTAGGACTCTCATGGTTTGTGTGTGTGTGTGTGTGTGAGGGAGGCAGGCAATGTGAGAAGTAAGTCCATTGCTGTGACATTCACTTCTTTAATATTCTCTCCTTCCCTCGGCTCTGCTGACACATACTGTGAAATAAAGAGAGAAAAGAGACAAGCAGAGAGGAGAATGAGAAAGACATCTCAGAGGCTTTGTGCACCACAGAGGAAAGCAAGCACAACATAGAGTGGGGGAGAGAGAGAGAGAGAGAAATGGGAAAATAAAATGATCGAAATGAGAAAGAAACTGAAGTAGCATGAAGACCGGTAGAAAGATGGGAAGATGAAGAACTTAAGTTGTTCTCCAGCAGTGTGTGCTTGTTTTAGCGGACAAATCCTCTGTATTGTCAGCTGCCACTGACGGCTCTGGTTCTGCCTTATAGATGACTTGATTATCTTGTGCTCAAAAGGAATAAAATGTATGTATGCGTCTGTGACTAAGAATGTATAGTTATTGTGTAATTTGTAAGTAAAAACACACCTTTACATATATATATATATATATATATATATATATACTCAACTGTTATTAAATACTACATATATCACATCACTCTCTCCTTTCTTTTGTCCTCTCAGACCTCGACTCCAGGCTCAGAGGAAGTTTGCCCAGTCGCAGCCCAACTCACCCAGCACTACGCCCATCAAAGTGGCCGACCCAAGCAGCCTGAACACTGGCCTGGCCACTGTGCCATCCTCGTCTCTGTCTTTACTCTCCTCTTCATCCCTGTCCTCATCCATTCAGGACCTATCCAGGCGCAAACCCAAGACGGAGGACTTCCTCACCTTCCTCTGCCTCAGAGGTAAGACGCAGCATAGTGGAGCAGATGGAGTCATAATTACATGCATACCTACAACGAGCAATAGAGCTGGAGGGATGTTGTTGAACAAGAAAGCTGCAGACATGTCTTGTTCTAATATTAGAGGTTTTTATACAGGTTCACGACGCACGTCTGTGTTACAAGGCCAAACCACATATTACCTCTAAGGCTGGACAATAACTGCCACATATGAGGATGAAGCGTTCCTAAAACCTGCCATTTAGTATGTGCAGCATTCAAATACAGACACACAAAGATGCACACATAAGCAGTACGTTTTGTTAAGTCAGGTTTTGATCACGCTTTACCCACTGATACACACAGACACAAAACCACATACACACATATTATAAATAACTGTGTACTTGCTCAAGGCTAAGATTATCCTGCATTTCATCAGCTTACACATCTCCCCCTCCTACCTTTCAACAACTATCTGCCTGTTTAACACCCTGCCTATCACCTTCTACCACAGCAGCTGTTCGTGCATAGAATTCTCACACAGTCGCACACCCTACACTACAAACACTACTAAGGTTCATTGACACAGTGTAGCGCCTTCCATGTCAAATGAACTGTAAAAGCCATGGCAGAACAATTAGCAGCAGAATTTGAGTTAGGAAAAACTATTTGGGTTAAATGTAGGAATAAGACACTCCTGTATAACCTGTCAGTGTGCAGTAACTCCTATAGACATCACAGTAACTAAACAAATCCTGTTAGCTTTTCCTCTGCAATTACTCTGAACTACTCATGTTACTTGTGATCTCTTGCTGGCCAGCCGACAGAGAAGGTGAGTTGACTGCCAGGACACTGTAAAAAGTTGTGCTTTAGCTCTTAAATTCTGCTTAATAACTGTTTTTCTTTAGACATTTTAATGCCCAGACCCATGAACCACATCAAAACTACTATATAAACACAGGCTTTTCATTGATAGTGTATTACATTCACAGTAAGACACTTGAAGTTGTTGATGTTAATAGTAACATTTTACGTGGTAGTACACCCAAGTCTGGTGTCGACAATAACTGTATGTTCTATGTAGGATAGACATGGGGAATAGGGGAATATGCCAACATAAGGCGTAAAGAAACACAATTGACCCATGTACTTTAATAAATAATAGACTTTAAATCATGTTTTTTTTCTTGTGAAACACAAAAGAGGGAGTGTCGTATTGAACGTGATTAAAAAGTTTAGGACAATTAACTCAAAACAACCTTGTCAGTGACTTCTCTCTGCTATCTTAATATTATCCTTTGTTGAATATGCCACTCGTCTTTTTCTTAAATATGTCCTCACAACCAGAATGAACTCATTTGGAAGACAAAGCCCCTCACTTCAGATTAATTTACTGTTATCATCATTAACCTCTGCCCATCTTACAAAGTAGGCTAAAGACTCAGAAAAGCCGAATTTAGTTTTCAAGTCTGTTGGGATGGGATGGCTATACATTGCTATTCTGATGAGAATACTCCCATTATGGAATGTCATTTTAACCTTACAGCATTCATTCAAGAACATGTAATTGGAGGATGCTAAAACTGCATATATAGGTCAAGATGTTCTATAGGCTAAGAATATAATGTCCCATATGCTTAAGCTCTATGTACTAAACTAACATCACCTTTATAAATGGAGTGGTAGACTAATGAGATGTAGGAGGCTGATTCTGACTGAGTTTTGCTGCTTTCTCTCTGTATTATTAAGGTTAGGAGTGGTGCTTTGCAAGCCTATTCCTGATCCCTGTGTGTTTCCAAGGTCTGCTGTACCCCACTGCGCTACTAATGCTAATTTTAGAGTTAGTTTGCTAAGCTAACGATTGAATGGTTTTCCACTGATATTTTTCCACTTTCCCACTCCCTGCTTTACCACTGTACAGTATTTATAGACCTAGTCTAGTTCTCTGTGTATAGTATGAATGTGTGTGTGTGTGTGTGCGTCTGTGTGTGTCTACTATCTATGCTGTGAGGATGACATTTTCTTGTGCTGGCTTCTTGTGCTGTGTTTTCCCCTTGGCCTCTCATATGACCCATATGCTGGGTCCCTTACCAATAGAGGGACATGGGAGAATGTCAGCAGAGCCCTTGAGGTTGTGTGTGTGTGTGTATGTGTGTGTGTTTGTGCACGAGTACAAATCCATGCTTGCCACTAATGTTCCCTTATACCCTGCGTGCTGTGCCATTGTGAGTTTGTGCGCCTGTGTATTTGTGTGTATTTGTACACATTAGCATCCAGAGTATATAATGAGACATAGCACATGAGGATGTCCTGTGTTAGCTCGGTTAATCTTATCAAAGGGGCTGAAACCCCCAATCCCCTTTAAGATTTTGATACATGTCTCTGGTGTTCTGGCCACCACACACGTTAGGCTCTTTCATGTCTGTTCCCAAAATGCACCTGATGGAACTACTAGCTATATTATAGAACTCTCAAATCCATTATCGTCCCATTTTCTTGCTTTTTTTTTATTTATTACAATACAACATTTAGCAACATTTCTACCGTGAAACCCCATCAGTAGTTATTTCTGGGATTTGTCCCAGCTCAAATGTTCAATGTGTAAACACACCCCTACCACCCCACAGCACTATTTGCTTATCTTACCTGGTAAACATTACGCATCCACTCCAAAGGCTTCTATCCATCACTCATTCTGACAGCTACATAAAAGTAGTTAAATCATGAAGGATTTGAAGTGATAAAGTGAGCAAAACAAATACACAAATGTTGTGAAAGCAGGACTCTTGTGTCTCTGCGTTGTGAAATCTCATCTAACTTTTCCATCATTTTGCATGTTTCCCATGTACTTTGTGTCCAATCTGAGCTGGTAACTGACAACATTTTATTTTTTTGAGATGTTTTCCATGATAATGAATTGGCTGGCTGCTGGTGGTAGTATTGTTGCTGCATCTGAGGAAAAGTTATTTTTAATTCCTCCAGGGGCGAGCAGGAGTCCCCAATTATTCTGATGCAACGTGGGAGTAACCAGACAGGGAAGGGGAAAAAAAAGATTTCTGTCTACTATATAGAAGGATGTCCACACCATGTGTGATCACCACCCACACTGTCAAGGGCCTATATGCTGTAGTTATCTTACTACATCTCTTTCTCCTGAAAACACACACAAGCTTGAGTGCTCAGTCCTTGCCTGTGTTCTCAGAATGGTGTTTTTGTGTGGTCCAGGCATGTAGTTGGGCTGTTTATATCCATGGAGAAAGCCATTTGGGTGGTAGCCAGACAGTCTGCCTCTGGCCCTGTCTGCCTCTGGTAATCTAGAGGGTGTAGTGATGCTGTTGGCAGGGTGGAGGCACCACTGAGCAGAGCAGAATGAAGCAGTCTCACACGGTCAGATAAAACACATACACTGTACACATTGACATAGATTAGATAAGAATAGATTAGGAAGTAAATGAATAACTATCTACACACACACTCCTGGAAATGAGTCTCTTACATAAGACTCATTTCCAGGAGTTTGATTTTTCTTTTCACTGTGATTTTGTATTATTGTGCCTGAGTGCCAGTATTCCCGTGTATGTGTGCACCACTGCTGTGTTTACCTCATGGCCCTCTGGATCTTCTTTCATGCCTGCCAGCCCCAGTGTGGTGCCTCTCTCTCTGGATCAGCAAAGCCAGTTTCTCTGCTCTGCTTACATAACCTCCTAACTCTGACCTAGTGAACCAAAGGCCTTGGATTCCCATTATGTGATTACACAGGGGAGACTAATGCAGATTTTTCCCATCAGTTTATTAATAAAAAAACAACCTCTGTCCTTGTCACTATATTGTTAGATTTGATTTTCTTTGATGGTGTTTTTATTGTCTCAGAATCTCTCCTAACTAGAAACCCACTCACACTCCTGGGAATAGGATTTCAAGTCCGACAGCTTCTCACTTGTCTCTCAAGTGCACTGCTGCTGTGACAACTGAATTTCCCTCAGGGATTACGTACTTTTCTCTCCCTCTGATGTATGATGTGCTGTGTTGATTAAAGCCTGGAGACTGTTTGTGTAGAATTACAACTTTCTTGTCACTGATTATGCTGGCCAAAAGTTGGTAGTGCAACAGTGGCTGCAATTATGCATTCTCTTCCAAGAGCAGAGCCGCTGTTAGTGGGGTTAATAGTTTTGCTGACATCTAGGAATGTCAATTGGAGACGTAATCCCTAATCCGCTCTCAATCTCTCTTGCTGTTTCTCCCCCACAAGACTGAAGAGTTTGGGCAGAGCTCAGCTGTAGGAGATAACTTTTTTTTTTGTCTCTACAGCAGAAAAACGACACTTGTCTGAACTCCCCTAAACAGCGCTGCCACTTCCCGTGTGCACATATTGGCGTTTTTCTCTAAGACAGCATGTCTACATGTCCCAATGGCAGCTAAACCCTTCTGATTGACTTCTTAAATTGTCCTCATTGTTTCAGTTCCAGTTAGGGGGACAAAGGAAGGGTAGTCAGAGAATGGACGGTTTGTAATTAGCCCCCCCCAAACCGAGAACCCTGTTAAAAATGGCAATCCTAATAGACTCTTTCAGACCTAATTATGATCTGCAGTTGCAATGAGGTGGATGAAAAGCTGGTGTAATTGGGGGATTGGGCTCAAGGCCTTTTGTAGATCTTCGAGAATCATTGAGTTGTGCACAGATTCTGGGTCTCCATGCCAGAGATGAGTGCTGTATATCAGTGTTATCAGCCCCAGAGGTATTCCACTCATGTAGTCAGGATGCCAGTGGTCAGTATTGGACCACCAGATCAGTTTGGCAGGCTCCCTCTGTTTGTTTGTATTTTTTGTCTCCTTTTCTTTCTCCCTGAAGCCTTGACAGTCTTATTTTAGGGATTTTGACTGTATTAGGAGATGCGTTTGTGCTGTTGTTACATCTGTTGTTGTCTGTCATCTACTCATTATGTTCTACCATTATGCTTTTTTTCTACAGCATTAAAAATCATTTTTCTTTCAGTGTCCCCTTTTTCCTTTCTCACCTTTACAGTCTGCTGTTTATCTCCTTTTAGTTTCTAGTAGTTCATATGAATAACGGTCTTACCATACTTCTGAATTTTAATCCAGCCCCCCACCATCACTCTGTTAAATTGTTCCCCAGGGTAGAAGTACTATACTATAATAACTATAGTACATACTTCCTCTACTGTGTTTATACATTTTACTATTTCATATCCTCTTCCCTGCACCCCCAAACAAGCACACACTCCTCCCTCCATTTCTGCCCTTAGGTGCCCCTGTGGTCTGTTTGCCATTGGCCCGCTGACCCTTGTTCAGGGCAGTAAATTACAGCCATTTAGCTAATGAAGCGAGTCATTAGAAGCTGATTGGGCCAGTGTGTGTTCTGCCTCGGTGTGTTTGTTTGGTCTAAGAGAGGAGCGTTTGCTCTGTCGCCAAGATAAACGAGGTGTCTGTGCTGTGTGTTTGTTCATGTGTGTATCTTTAGGTGCATGTGTGTTTGTATGGGTTGGTTTGTATGTGTGCTGTGGTCAACCAGCTCTCGAGGCCTGATCCACTGGTTTAAAGCCAGAAAATTAGACTTTGCTATATAGTCTACAAAGCGGTACTGCCACACGGGTTCAACCACTTATAATTGTCTGAATCCTATTTTATATCAAGTAACCACACCATAAAAACACACTCGATATGTGTTGTCAGAGTGTATTACTACACCAAATGCAGTGTGAGGAAAATATCCCTGCATGTAAATCATGTAAAAGTCATATTTCTGTATTGCTGAACAGTTACTTATTGCCCCATAGACCTCCTTTAGAGGTTAAAGAGAGCAGGTAAAACTCCATTATTATGTGTCCAGGGAATCTGCTGCTACTCCTTTTTTTTCCCCTCCCTCTCTCTAGTTCTCTGAAGAGATAATTAGAAACTGGCAGAGCTGCAGTGTGAAAAGTGTGATCCAAGGCCTAACAAGATTTATTATTACCAGGCTTTACTTTTTGTGTTTGGAAAGGTTTGATATGAATATGATATTTAAACTAAGTGAAGTAAAATAAGTGTTTAGTGACATGTGGTAACCCCCCCACCCCCTCGCAACTGACCGATAATAGTTCTTAGAGCACTTTCTCATCTATTTCAAAGATGTTGTGAAGTATGTACTTTAGAAAAGAAAAGAAAGCTACAACAATGATTTCAGTCTGCTTATTGTGTTATATTCTTGCTAGAACGGCAGAAAGTAATCTACCAAATCAACATCATTTATATGGTTGATTTCTGTTCATTGGTTGATAGTGAAAGAGGAATTTTCTTGTTTTCATGCTCCAGTGTTCTCCTGAGGACTCGTTCCTTCTAACAGTACTGTTGTCTGTGTAGTACTGCTTAGCACCAGTTAAGCCTTACACAGTGGCTTCTCCTTTGTCATGAAAAAAGCCAAGGCTTAGCAAGGGTGTCATTTAAGTATTATGTGTATCCTCACATACACACACTCATGTTTAAAGTATACCAAAGTCCTTTGCTGCCGATATGTTTTTGTGTGTCACGCTGTATATATATTGATTACACAAAGCTTGTTACTGGACAGTCATTTAGTCCATAGCTGGTCCACTGCAGGGTTACACACTTAATGTAAAAAAAATCTAAGATAAGTATTCTGCACCCTTTAACAACAACAAGCACACTAATTAAATATTTGGCTTTGCTAACCCTTATTTCACTCTGTAATGTTAAGTACTGTGCATTGCTTAATTCAGCCTATTTTCCACAGGAATAAAATTATCTTCAATTACAATAAAATCAGAAATTCCTTCATATTAATGCCTTTTAAAAACTGGGGCCACTAAACGTGTAATAAAAACCACAGAAGTTGCTCATGCTATGCAATTGATTTAGTCATAAAGGGCTCACAACTTCATAAAATCCTGTTTCCTCCTCATAAACAGCCAGATTGAATCAAAGCTATAAGGATGTGCACAACCACACATTCCCGTTAACTATAAACCAACAATCACAAACGTATAGTTATACAATTGAACAACATGTTCTAAGTTGAATTAATTACCTTTTGTAAACTGTGTCCATGTTTTTTAGTCACTCAAGTTACTCACACATTCACTGGCCTCTGTGCATGTGTGAGTGTTTGACATTGCTGATACAATATGTAAAGTTTATGGGGAGGGCTCATGGTTGCAATAATCTCCTGACTTTGTACTGATCCTGCAAAGGTAGTTCCTCAGTGTGAGAAAATCATACCCACCGCTTCCACGCTGATTTAAAAGTGTAACGTTATGAGATTTAATAACGTAGCTTTGGACTTTATGACCTTTTTATGAGTGTGAGTGTGGGTGTTTATATTCAGCTAATTGAGGTAACATTATAGGCTGTCTACTGCCAAACACTATTTACCTCCTTGCAGCACATATTGAACTAGATTTCTCAGAGATGACAATGAAAGTGATTGAGTGGGACAGGAAAAGGGAAAAAGAGACTACGTCAGTTTTCTGCTCCAGTAGGAGAATAGATTTGACAGTAATCCTGTTTAGAAGAGTGAAAATGACAGATTTGGGATTAGCTCAGAAGCTTGCAAGAGAGACTCTTTGGTTTCCCGAGTAACTATTTTGCAGAGTTACATATTTGAGCATATGTACGGTATATATGTCTTAATAAAACTGTCAGCATTGAGAGTCTCTGTGGAAAGATGCTTTTTACATACTCCCACTGCTCTAGCTGAAGTTCTAGTGATCAGAATATTTTGTAAGACAGCCCATTATTTTTCATCTGGACTATATGTAATACTGCTGTTTTACAAAACACTGATGGCGAAATAAAAGTCAAGGTTAGCTGATAAATGATTAAACTATCAATGCAGCCTATTAATGTGACTGAAGAGGCGATAGAGGTTAAACTGTCAGTTTGACATTATGCTGCGCATGCTCTTGATTTTATTTGTGCGTTTTAGTGTGTGAGTTTAACAATGGTGCTGCTATGTGCAGAGCAATAGGCCACAAACTGAGATGATAACAGATGAAAAAACAGCAGCATAATCACCATTATTCTCAAACCCTTGAGCAACCTCTATTTTTGCGTAATCTGTAATGCCTGAGATTAGAAAAGAAAAAACATGGACAGCAGGGGGGTCTCAAAGTGCATTGTGTTCAAATAGGATAATGTCATGGTTATATTTACAGCAAGGCTGTGTATTTAACAGATGTCATGTTTTTTCTCCTTTCTCTCACTCCTGCCTCCATCTACCTACCTCTTTATGATTCACCTGCCTCTCTGTGCCCCGTTCTCCTTCTTCCTTCCAACTCTCTGCACTCAGGTTCATCAGCACTGCCCAGCAACATGGCCTACTTCGGAAGCTCCCAGGAGGAGGAGGACCTGGAGGAAGACAATGAGGAAGAAGAGGAAGAGTTCAGGACCGGAAGTGGTATCCACTCTCACGGTGCAGGAAGCAGCAGCCAAGCCTCAACCTCCTCCTCCTGCCACTCAACACCCTGCAAGGGCAGGCTCCCAGCCAGGCAGCCGCTCAATGGGCATGGTAAGGATAGGACAACGGGACAAGAGCTTAGAACAAAGAATGCCACATTTTTATTACTAACACGATTCTCGTGTTTTCACACAATCGACAAAGGATTTTTTTCAGTTGGTGTAGAGATATTGGCTTTGTTTACTGTCTGAGTAGAGGAGGACGAGAATGAGGAGTTAATAGAGGAGAGTGAATAAAATACAAGAAGAGGTGCAGGATTGTCATTTGTAGGGAATTAAAATGGCGGAAGAGGAGAAAAAGACGAGATACTCCCAGGGACAAAGATGGATGAAGAGACAGGTGAAGGATGATGCACAGGCAGGATAACTAGGGAGGAAAGGAAAGATCCCTTTTGGAAAAAGACATGCAGAAAGCGAAAGATGGAGAAATACAACTAAGGAAGAGAAGTTGTTGGATAAAACGGGAACATAGAATGAATCATGGGATAAAAGACAGAGTAGCTGTGCTTGTCAGTTTGTGTATTTTTGTGGGTGTATCCCTGTTTGTATATACACGTGAGTGTAGTGCAGTTTCCTAGGTTTGTACTCCTGTTTTCCACTGCAGAGACAGGGTAGGGGAGCAGTGCATCAACTCTTTCCACCCCAATTAACACTTAGCGTGCTAAGCCCTAACAAGGTGTTTATGCATGCATTGCAACAGCTGGCCGGGGCCCTCGGCACACACATACACACAAAGCAGTGACAGCATATGCATACCCCTCGAGGCACATACACATTTGGATGAATGCACATACACACAAAACATTTAGGAAAGTACATGCATGCAGTTAAACCTTTGAGAACAGACTCGCACACTTCCCGAATTGACTACATGTCTATGACTATAAAAACAAGAATGATGAATCTATTAATCTTATATTCCAAGTGATCTTTTTCTGTTATCCAGAAAAATAACACTTAATAAGCTGCACAGGCAGATTTTTTTCACTCAGAAAATGAGACTTAATCACATTCTTTGCAGTGTTTAAGGTAAAATGTGTACAACTTCATAGGATCCATGTTATTCATATCTCGATTTTATTTACAGTGGCTCATTATGTGTTTGTTGTATCTATCTTGTAGTATTGAACTACAGGTTTTCTACAGAGCTTTAGAGGAGCAATATTACCGTGGAGGCCCTCCCTCTCTGACAGACATTAGAGACATACAATCCTTCCAACCAGGCGTTTCCCCATGAAACAAGGGCTGGTTTTCATGACTCCTCCTTTCCACCCTGACTCTCTTACTCTCTCTCCCTCCTTTGTCTGTTGAATCTCCACCAGAAAGGTTCAAAAGGTGAATGCTTTGTTGAGCTCTTCCCTCTGTTATCCTCTCAAGTGGAATGTGGAGGAGGAGGAGGAGGAGAAGGAGAGAAAGAGAGATGGAGAGAGAGCAGAGTAAACTGCTGGGATTAAAAGAGAGGCTGAGAGACTCCATAGACTTGCTTGCATTGAACTCTTGGAGAACTGTCCTTATATTTCAGTAGCAGTGCCCAGCCCCTAACACACAGTTACATAAAATGTCCTCTCATTCTTCAGATTATCTGTACCTGTAACATTCACTGTACATGTGCACAAATCTGTATAAGAAGCACAAACAGTAGAATAATGAAACCTGTTTGAACAGATCCAGGCTTGTTGTGTGCACGAGGACAACTTATTCTTTCTCCTTATCTCATACAACAGTGTTTGCAAAGCACCTTGGTGCCGTCACTGTGATATGCTAAATAAATAGATAAGAGGGGAAAAAGGCAGACATATTTTGTGGAGGACAATAGCGATGAGGGGTTAAGGACAATGAACATTAGTGTTTGTGTACATGTATAGTTGTACATATACATTCTAGACTGGGTCATTGGCTCTGTGTTGAGACAGTGTTTATGCTGCGCTAAATATCGCACACGCGCAGAAAAACACACACACCTGAGTACATTTTGCATTAAGCTTGGTGTCAAACTTGACGCTTTATTATGCAGGGTTATATGAGCTCTTAGGAAGATGTAAGGAGGTGAAAAGAAAGAGAAGTAGTGAAAGACAGAGAGAAACATTTTATTCTCTTTGAGATACAGGAAAGGCCTTACGTTGTAGGCCATTCATCATTGCTCCATCATTCCACTTCTGCCTCTCAGCCATGTGTCATGTTGACGTAGCTAAATTAAACAGATTTTATTAGACTTCTCTCATTTTCATTAAGCCAGGGGCCTTAAAGACACATACACATTGACTTGTGGTGTGGAGTTGGTACGCACATGCACATTTTTGCACACGAAAACTTGCCCTGAGGCTTAAAAAATATACATACACCATCTAACAACACTCCTTACTTTTCAAACTATAATGTATATGTTGTGTATTGCATGTGTACAGTAAAGGCTCTGTGTGCTTGTGCCCTCCTGTCATTCTTTCCATACAGCCTGGCTGCCTGTTGATATTAAAATGCTGTTAAACATGAAATTGAGCTTCATAAAAGCTGAAGAGAGAGCTATTGAATGTGTATATTAGTTGCATCGCTCCAGTTCAAATCATTTTGCATCTTCCCCAGGGCTTGATATAGTCTACATCCATTTTGAACACAGTCATTGACGTGTGCTACAAAGACGTTTTCATGCACACCTTAAATCATGCATATTTTACTGATTGGGGGCTGTATGTTTGCCAAAGTCCTGTCACTACAATGTTTGTGCAGGCCTTTCCACTTGGTCATTGTGGTTTGGTGCCTGAGGTTTATAAGCCATTATACACTACTGGGGGCATATTGAGACTTTAGTCCACATACAGTATACAGTAGCTTTAGCATTGGTAGATGGTAGCCTGAAAAAGCAAGTCATATTAGGGTATTTATATGCCTTGGTACCTGATAGGAACTTTCCACTATGACTGAACTTTTTATGTTCTTTATTTTTGGTGAGTTGTAAACATGAAGGTTTTTATAGGTTACATAATAAATAAATAAATAAATAAAATACGTGCTTAAAAGCTGCATTCTAATCTCTAAGCAATTTTTTCTTTGAACATATGCTAATAATACATCTGTCCTTAAGCTGTATTTTATATTTTCTTCCTCTGTATTAATTAGAAAGAAAAACCCTTGATTACCCCGTTTCTCTTCCCCTGCAGTGTTCAACAGCCATGGAAAAGCAGGAACCAGGGAGAGTCCAAGGCCCAAGGCTGGATCTAATGGCAGGGACGCACCAGCCCCACCACTACCACCTCCACCGCCTCCGCCTCCACCCCTCCTGAGGGAGCGAAGTGAGCGGGCAGAGGCACGGGAGCATGTAAGGGAGGCAATGGCCAGCGGTCGAGGCTCAGCCAATGGGCTGCCATTGAGGAGAGTTACTGAGGAGCTACGCAAGCAGGTATTGTGCGTTAGGTGTTCCCAGTAAGATGACAGGGTGGTAAATATTACACGGAGACGAAGAAGGAAAGGATGAAGGCATTTCTATAGCTTCCCCCACAGAGCTTGGAAATGTGACAGAATATTTTGCTACTATCGGAACATTTCTATGGCAGGTGAATAGTTTGCATTAGGTGTGTTGTAAGTGGTGGAACCGTGGAATAATGTATTAATAGGCTTGAGCTGCAGCATGCCTGTTTGGCTTTTATGCTCCTTTCAAATCTCCCTCTCTCCTTACTCCTTTTTTCATTTACCTGTTTGTCACAGCCTATTTTCAATATTTCAATATATTTTTCCTCTCAATGATTTCTTCTAACTACCCCTGTGCTTTTCTTCTCTTCCTTCTGTACTTTCTTTTTATTCTCTCCTCTCCTCTCCTCTCCTCTCCTCTCCTCTATCATGTCTGAGAGAGTGATGATTGTGTCTTGGCCTGCCACGACTGTAGCTATATTTAGTAGGGCTGGCCAGGGGATGTTAAAGCCCGTCTCCCTCTCCAGGGCACTTAGCAGGTTTCAAGGAACCTCGCAAAGTAAAGGATGAGGAGGAAAAGTATGTTCTCCCTGTGTCTGTGTGGGTTTTCTCTGGATACTCCGACACCCTCCAAAGACATGCACGTTAGGTTAAGTGGTGCCTTCTAAATTGCCCATAGCTGTGAATGTGAATAGATCTGT
>JAUMHL010000003.1:10669569-10716970 GCA_032362345.1 Sandelia bainsii
AATGTATTGACAATAAAAGTAATAGCACACATCCCGGGACCGAGCCGGTCGATTTGATGTATATTTTGTGTGGGTTCTCTCTTCCGTTCGGGCCGCTTTAATGTTGACTGTAGAATAAGATACAAATAAAGAGACCTTGCCTCCTATTCATTTTCAATGGCATGCACCAATAATGATGACACATTTGACATACTTTTAATGTTCTGCTTGGGAAATTGTTGATTCTTGTCTTGTGGTGTACACCTCGACATGTAGCCAGGTGGAACCGGGGATTGAACCATTGACCCTGGAGTCAACTGCTGTTTAAAACCTGAGTGAAATGTGGTAACATTTTAATTTATGAATTTCCTGAACTAACATTTTCTCTGCTTCTGCTCCATGCAGGTGGCTGTGAAGTGGACCTGGCACGTTTTTTCCAGCTCATTAATGACATGGGTGGCATGCAGCAGGTGATGGACCTGAAGAAGTGGACCAAGCTGGCCGATCTTCTGCGCATTCCTAAGTCGGCGCAGGACAGACTGGCCAAGCTGCAGGAGGCTTACCTCCAGTACATCCTCTCCTATGATTCTCTCAGCACAGAGGAGCGCCTCCGGCTGCAGGCCGAGGTGATACAGGAGAAAAAGAACCTGGAGTTGCGCCGGGGCCCTCTGGAGGGTCTCTCGGACTCCTCTGCACCTAGCGCTCTGGTCCTGCCACGCTATGAGCCCAAGAATGGTCTAGTGGGTGGGATAGTGGGAGGGGTAACAGGCCACCACCGCACCAATGGAGTGTTTCACCATCTGAAAGAGCTAGAAGCTCAGGTCAAAGCGGGCCGGCGCCGGCTCTTCGCTCAGGAAAAACAAGGCAAAGAGGACAGGCAGCGTGGAGAGGAGCAGGAGGAGCAGGACAGGGGCATTCTCAGTGACCAGCACAAATGTATTTACAAGGTGAGGATGGTAACATTTGAAGCAGACAGAGAAATAGAATGTAAATTTATCTATTTTGTTATTCTTTTTTCTCTCACTTTCTTTCTAAAGGAGTTTTTTGATCTGAAGTTAACTTGTATTGACTAGTGCAGCAGTAGCATGGAAACATCTGTGGATGTTGTCTTGTAGTCATTTTTCTCAGCACAGATTATACGACAGCAAAAACAGTTGTCATCCAATTATAGTTCAATTTAACAAGTCAATAGCATGCCTTAATTAAAATCAAAACTATGCACATAGTGTTCTTTATATGGTAAATCCTTATGTGATTATAATGATGATTTGTGGCTTGTTGTCAATCCCTGACTAGTTTACTGAGGCCTACTGCTCAGCCAGATGTCTGCCATTTCACTACTATCTGAATCAAAAGTAATGTCACACATGAGCTATGAACAATGTAGACCTTTCACAGAATCACAAGTACATTTGTGTGTTTTGATATCACTGTGTTAATGCTGAAGTTACAAAACATCTATCCAGAGTTTAGAAGGTAACTGTAAACATAACACTACCATGATGTTAACATTCATGGTTTCTGGTTTATAAAAGCAAACATAAGAGATTATCATAACGGTTTACATGCAGGAACATGTGATTCACTGACTGCACTGTAAAGACCTTTTTCTTTTCTTTTTTTTGGTGTGCGAGTGAGGGACAGTTTTTGTAAATTGCACATCATGTGGTTTTGTTAAATCTTTCTGTGCAGCTGTGTGTGGTAAGGTGGTCAGTAGTCTTTTGTTTGTGTGTATATGCACTCATGCACATGATGCACAGATGTATTCCCACCTCCCCAGCCTGCTGGCAGCTGTGTTGATTCTGGCTGGCTTAAATGTAGGTCAGAGAGAATGCAGCTCCAAAACCCGTTCTTCCCCTAACTCCTGTGCTGCCCTCTTTCAAATCCTGCCTTCTCCAGCTCTCTCCACCCTTCAGCTCCTTCCATCCAACCCTCACTCCATGGCTTCTCTCCTTCAATCCTGACCCTTCCTTAGTCCCCCACATCTCCAGTCCTGTTTTCTTCCCTGTCTCTTTCTTAAAACCCACTCCCTCATGTTCTGACCTCTTGCCACACCCTGCTCCAAGCCCCTCATCACCCAGATACAGGTGTATATATATAAATGTTGCAGTGTGTACATGAATTTGCCACATTATCTGGATGAGGTGAAGCAGCAATGATTTCTATAATTATTTTAAGTTTGTTTCTGTGTTGGTTTTCTCTAACATTTCACTCTCACGCTGCACAATTCTCCACCCATTTCAGATCTGGTTCCCATTTAATAATTTTTTTCCTTCAGTTCCTTTGGTAACTAAATCCCTCCATATGACCTCCCTCCAAAGAAGGGAGCCAGTCGGTCCGTATGACCGGAGTTATAGAAGTGCTACTCAGCATAGTGACATGTGAATGTCTGTCACCATCCTCACAGGACAGGATTGTCTAAATATGACCCATCAGTTTTCTCCACATCTCAGATTTGCATGCATTTTTCATGAAGAGTGGCCCTTAGCAGGAGGTTATATTTCACTTTGATTATGAAGAGAACAAAATGCATGTCAAAGTTATAATTGGCTCTAATTATACTAAGAAAGGCTTGGATAAGAGCTGCCTTACTAGGTTGCTAACATGGTGTATCATTTAACTGCATTATTTTACTCTGTAGCTATTGTTAAAAACGTTTGGAGACCAAAGGAGATGGGAGAAAAGAATGACAGGCTGTCACTGTGAGGATGAAGAATTTGCAAGGTCATCTTTCAGCAGGGTCCATACATCTCCAGGCTCCATCTGGAGCCAGATTTGTCCAGCTGTATTTTATTGGCTCATATTTCCAACATTTTGTCTTTCCATTACTCATCATATCAGTACACAAGACCATACATATGTGGCATGAAGTCAAGAGATTTTTATGTTACCTTCAGTCTACTTTGGTGTGCTGTGACTCATGTTTTATGTGTCTTTGTTGCAGGGTAAATCGGTGTCTTTGACTAACTTCTTCAGGATAGCTCGGAACACCATGACTATGTGCTTTAACAAGGAACCAGGGGCTGCTGAGGTTGAGGTTAGCATGCTAATATTTTGATTTATCAAGTTGTATTGAACATTAACTGCACAGTCCACAATAGCTTCCAGTGGTTTCATGTAAAATTTACAGGTAGTCATTGTCAGATGAAACATTTGACTTGCTGATCAAATGTTCATGTAAACATTGTTATAGGAAAAACATTAAAAAGGAAATCACAGCTCGCAGTGTTTAAGTTAGCTGAGATAATTGACGATGGGACACACTTGAATTCTTGACCCTCCCCTTGCTTTATTCCACTGATCAGTTTTTTCATTTTTTCTTCCAGCAAGAGTACTGGAGGATCGTGGAGCAGAGAGAAACCCATGTGGCCGTGCATTGTGGGAAGGTGGACACGAGTACACATGGCAGTGGTTTCCCCACGGGAAAGTCAGAGCCATTTTCAAAGTAAGTGACTCGTAGACCTCACATCACACTCACTTTAAAGCATGGACAGAATTTTTAACCTGTAATCCAACCTGTGTTGCAAGACTCAAATTGATCCTTTTCTCTTGTCTTTACCTCAGACATGGATGGAACCTCACTGTCCTTCCCAATAACTCTGGATCCATTTTGAGGCATCTGGGTGCTGTGCCTGGTAAGTCCATGTGTAAAGGCAGCTCTCTACATCCTAAAGTAGTTTTAGATAAAAAACAGAGCAAACTCAAAGACAAATTTAGTTGAATGTTGGTCCAGAAAAAAAATATAGGCATAAACTTTTTAGCTGCATTACATCTTATGTCAGTGAATTCTGTGTAATTTTCAGTTAGTAATAACCTGTGCTCTTGTTTCTCTCTCTATAAATCTGTCTCCCCAGGGGTGACCATTCCCTGGCTAAACATTGGCATGGTCTTTTCTACCTCATGCTGGTCTCTAGACCAAAACCGCCTTCCATATATTGATTACTTACACACTGGTGCTGATTGCATTTGGTAAGTATGGTTTTGTGTGTGCAAGATCACACTGAAAACTGTGCCCCAAATTATTATGTTGATATTTGAACACATGTAAAACAAATTAGAAGAACCGACCGGAGGAAAAAAGCAACAAATAAACGCTGGTGTTTTTTGTGCATGTTCTTCCTACAGGTATTCTGTCCCTGCTGAGGAGAAGGCTAAGCTGGACAAGGTGGTCCATACACTGCTTCAGGCCAATGGCACCCCAGGACTAGAAATGTTGGAGAAGAACATCATGGTAAGTGTTTTCTTTCTGGTTGTGTAAATGATTATATGGTATATTATCTACGATCCATTCATCTTTGTGTGTCATGTATTACATTTTAAAGTAAGCAGTATTTTCACTTTTTCATAAGGCGTACTTTCTGGAGCCACACAGTACACAGTAGTAACGCTTTTCTCTTCTTCTTGTTCTCCAGATCTCTCCAGAGATGCTGTGCCGTGAGGGCATCAAGGTTTACCGTACGGTCCAGAGGAGCGGCCAGTTTGTGGTCTGCTTCCCCGGTGCTTTTGTCTCTAAAGTGTGCTGTGGCTACAGTGTGTCAGAGACAGTGCACTTTGCCACGCCACACTGGATGAACCTGGGTTACCAGGCTTCAAAGGTCAGCATATAAATCATAGTGGGCAGAGAAATACCAAGGGCCATGTTAAATTAATAAAGGAATATGTGTACAGTATATGTGGAAAATTAAATGTGCAATAAGGCATGAAAATATGTTCTATAAATATGAATTATAAAATGAAAATGTCTCTTGTGAATGAATATTACAGCTTTTATGTGACAGCTGTTTGTTTTATTTTGCTCCTGCATTGTAATTCCTCACAACACTGGCCCCCTGTGGACAGTGGCAGTTAAAGCTCTGATTTATGTAGAGTGGATTGAAACTGAAGTGGATAAATTGACTTAGGACCTAGAACTTGATTCGTTAATCAACCAGCCTGTTGAATTATGAGTAATGAGCAGCTTTAAGTCTTCCTGGAAGGTGTATTTAAATTGTTTTTGTGATAATGACCAAGCCTTTGAACCACTGGACCTCATTATATCTGTAATAGAAGAGAGGAAAATGTTCCTCACTGTCATTATAGGCATTTATGGCAATGGAAGAATGTATAGCTTCATCTCTGCTGTGCCTATGAATACAGTGGCACACTGTTTTCAAGGGTATTATGACATTCATACAGTGTATTGTATTGTGGTGCAATGCCTGAAACATTTTCCTCCAAACGAACATTTTTTTTAACTTATGAATTAGAAACAGCAGATGAAAAGAAATATTGAGTGTAGAGTCTGTGGTTACACTAGAGTTTCATTCTTACACATTATCAGCATTGTTGGAGGATATCAGTCAGTTTACCTTACTCTTATTTCACTTACTTACATATAGTACATCTGTTTTCATATGTGTGTAAAACACTTAAATGTGGAGACAAAACTGATTTAATAATTCTTTTATTTTATTTTGGGGTCAAAACTTTTGGGATGGGAAAAAATGCATCAAAATGTATCACAGAATACCCTGTCAGTAATTTAATGAGAGTTCAAATGTTTTATCTTTTATGATTTTTTCTTTGATTTTTTTGCACAGGACCTGAAATGTCGTCGTATAGCCAAACCGTTCTCCATGGAGAAGCTACTGTACCAGATCGCTACAGCCGAGTCCAAAAGGGACAATGGCTTTCTCCTCAGCACCATCTCCACCCTACTCAAAGACCTCAGGTAGTGTTAGTCACACATCTGCGTTCACACATATATGTATACAGTGTGCAAAGAAGAGTGCAATACTATTACTATTATAAACTGTATAGTGACATTGTATAATGTCATTTCCACATCTTTATTACAGGAAGTTCCACTATCTGCAGACCAATAAAGAAACCTCCAATTTGTACCATGATAGAATTTGCACTCAGCTTTTACATAATACTGTGTAAATTCTGGGTCTAACTTTATACGTTTCTCGGTTTGTCCAACAGGAACATAGAGATGCGCCAACGACAGGAACTTTACAAGGCAGGTTTGCTTTCCTCTGCTCGATATGGCACTCAAGATGGCAGCCTGGCACCTGGTGATGGACGCAAAAAACCCCGTGGAAAATGGCTAGCATTGGAGTCCTCAGAGAGACGCTGCCAGATCTGTCAACATCTATGCTATCTGTCCATGGTGAGAGCACAGAGCACAGGGGTTTGGCATACACCTATTTTCCATACTCCTATACTGCCATTTTAGACACATTTTGGCATTTTACTTTTCATCATATAAAATTTTATATTTTAAAACATTATCTTGAGTGTCTGGTTTCCTTCTGTAATGTGTGTCTTGGTTTCCGGCTGTGCAGGTGGTTCAGGAGACCGACAACGTGGTCTTCTGTCTGGAGTGTGCCCTGCGATATGTGGAGAAGCACAAGTCCTGCAGAGGCCTTAAGATGATGTACCGATATGATGAGGTGAGCTGCTGCTGTTTGTTTCGGCTGTGGTTCAGTTTTCTCTCTGTCCAGATGGGGGAGACATTAGCTAGGTTTAAACTACACAGTATTTACACATTAGATTATTCAACATGAAACATAGATCTTTTTTTAATGTATGTTGTTTAAAGGGTGACACTTTTTTTCTGTGTCGTCCCCATTCAGGAGCAAATCAACAGTTTGGTGAACCAGGTGTGTGGCCGGGCCATGTTAAAGAATAGCGACGGAGGTGGAGTCGTCGTTGTCAGTGGAGGAGGGGGGGAACCCTGTCATGGTTTAAGCCCCACCAAAGCATCGCCCACCAAACGAGGTCCCCGGAAGCGCGCCACCGTGGAGGTGTCCCTGGCACGCCTGTCCTCCAGCCACATCCCCAAGGCCACGGCTGTGTCCTGAGGAGGACGTTTTGACATCACCACCCTGTGCGCTGTGCCGATGTCCCACTCCACCCCCCCAAGCCCTCATCAGCTCCCTTGTTTTTACATTAAGCAGGATCACTATCAATCCATCCTCCATCACCCAATATTTAAGAGATTGTTTTTGAGCTTTGAAAAAACCCTCACCTGACCTCAGTCCCCCCTCCAAAAATATTCACCTCCCCCCTTAGTATGACAGGCTTGTTTGTAATAATGAAAAAAAGAAAAGCAAGATGTCTTTTTTGCACTAGTGTGAAAGAAGAATTAGTTTTTATCCTGAATGATTTTAGTGTATCCCCCTTAACAACATTACAAGCATTAAGAATAACGTTCACAGAAGACTTGATGGGCCCTGTAATAACCTTTACCTCCATCCTCCTTTAACTGAAGTGGGTTACAGTTGTTACCTGCTTCTTGCATCAGTCTTTCCTGCCCTCTGCTCATCCCTGAGACTGAACCCACTAAAACCCATCCCTTCTTATCACTCGTCACTCAACTGTGAACATGGGACGAATGAAAAGAGCCTTTTTTTTCCTCCCTGGTTTTCTGAAATGAAAATGACATCAAGTAGTTACCCAAAGTTTCTCTCTGTCCTTGGTTTGAGGAGAAGAGTCAATTTTTTAGTCTTTATTGATTTTATGCGTTGATGATTGATCTTTTTTCTTTCTTTTTTTTTTACATGGGGGTTGGCGATGCGAGATAAAAACTTGAAAGACAGATGTTGGTTTATTGTTGCTTCGCTGTTTTTTTCCAGTTCTATTTTGAATTTGTTTTCTTTTTTTCTAGTTTCTTGCAAGAAGTTTTCTGTGTATTTTTTTGTCATTGTGGATGTTTCTGTTCGTTGGTGGATGTGAGAGGGGGCAGAGATACAGCTGCTTGACCTGTGAAAGGTCACCGCTCACCTCACTTCCTGGTGGTATGGAGGGATCCCTCCTTCGCTAGCAAGTGAAAATCGTGCCTGATACTTAGCGAGGAGATCCATTTTATTGGTGCTGTTGGTTATAATTACTGTATAACAACACAATTATAAAATCTGGGGGGTTTGCGCCTGCTATCAGCAAAGGTCAAGGACCCCCACCCCACAGGGCAGAAAGGCTTTCAGGCTTTTCTGGTTCTAGATGTGCAATCGTGTTAACATTCCATTCTTCCAGTCCTCTTGTTTCATCTGTACCAGTAAACATTAATTATTATATATTATTATTATTATTATTTTGTGGTTGTTTTTTTTTTTACTTTTGTTGATGTGTTATCTCAAGTAGAGCCACTAGTCAAAGAGTGTAAAATGTGAAATATCAAATCCAAGTTTTTTTTTTTCCTTTTAATGTTCTTTTGTTTTTTGGCTTTTGCATTTTTCCCTTTTCCAGATATATTATGAGTGATTTTCAGAAAGAAAAGAGTCCAACACAAACAAAACATCAGTTTTTGTACATAATCCTGTAAATTTCTTTAAATACTTGAGCCTTTTTTGGGGTTAAGGAAGAAAAAGGAAGGAATAGAGAAAAATTCCAGAGGAAAGTGCTTGATGAAGAAAAAGCCTTACATTTCCCTTTCTTCATCCATGTGAGTTTGATGCTTACAGGGTTGCTCTGGTAAACGTGTATAAAAAATTTAAGTGCTGCTTATATCACTAAGAAAGAAGATATTGAGTAGCCAATGACTGCCCCCAACCTAGTTTTGTTTGTTTAGCTTTACTTTTTTAAAGAAAAGGGAAAAAAGATATGTTGGAAAAAAAATGGGTTTTTACATTTTCATTACTGAAAATTCAACAAAAATGTAGTAGCTACTCATGTTGCACTGAGCTTGCCAGTTGTGACTGTCAAGAAAAATCCTATAATCCAGTTTGTTGGTTGTTGTCCCTCGCAGAAGACTGAACTGTTTTAGGACTATTTAATGAAATACCAAGTTGGGTGTTTTCAACATAAAAAGTGGTTGTCAAGTTTTTATGGCCTTACAATATATTTTATTCAGACGGGATTTTTTGTTTGTTTTTCAGTTATTTTATTGTTTGTTTCTTCCATTTTCTACAGTATAAACTACTTGCTCACAGTGGGGTCTCTGGTGACTTAATTTATTAGTGCCGCATTTCGGCCTTTCCCTCCACTTGGAAAGAGTCTCATGTCGGTGATATTGACTGTTTTTTACTTTTGCAGTTTGTACTTAAGGTTTAATAAAAACTTACAGACAATTCACTGTCACTTCTTTCCAGCAAGCTTGTGTGTCTCTTTGTGTGCTGACCTCTTTCATGAATTCAAGAAGAAACGGTTTCAATGGGTTCATAATTAAGATTTCACATTCTCATGTGGCGAAGTAAACTAGCAACATTAAAGGATAATTTTAGTCAAATTATACCATCTCACTTACATCTTGTATGTAGCCTAGGTCTGACATGATAGGTCAATTATTGATAAGTTGACAGAAAATCAATGGCAACTGTGATCATTTATTTTTAAGCAAAAATACCAAAATTGAAATGATTCCAGCTTCTCAAATGTTTTTCCTAGTCTCCTTTGACAGTAAACTGAATATTTCTGGTATGTTGGTAAACATTGGGGTTTTACATTTTTGACTAATCAAATCAATCTATTATCTCAGTCAATTGATAATTAGCAGACTGAAGAAGCTACTTGAATTAGTACTGAAACATTTTGACCTAACGGAATAGAAGTCCAGTTGCCATGACTCAACTTCCAGATAACTTCACCTGGATGACTGAGAATGTTCACCGTCCTAATTGATAATGAAAATAATAAGAGTGCTGCAAAACTTACTAATCAAGCAGTTGAAATACTGTAGGTTAGAAGGGCAAGCCTGACTCAAAAGAATTTATAAGCAAACATTTCTGCACTGCGGACACACTGTTCTGAGTCTACATGGGATGCATCAACAGCACCTCTGTCCTAAGACGTTTTGGAATGTATTTCTACTAAAAACAATTTGGAAAGAGTCACATACTCATTACTTGCTATACATTGCATGTGTTTTTAAATACTTGATAGTAAAATGGATTGTCTAGAGAAACTGAGGCATTGTCTCTGCAAAGAATGGTGCGTTATTTTGCTACAGGGTCATTGCACCAGAGGTTATCAATCAATTCTGTTGTAGTTTGAGGGAACTGACCCTTTTAGAACAAGATAACTGTCAAGACGTTGCAGAGAGAAACCGTTATCAGTAGTCGGACCACACTATGGCTTTATCAAGTTCCATATTCAGCAGGTGTACGGTACTAGAAGTGCTTTTATGTTCATTTATGAACGAGCTCATTACTGGCTAAACATACATGCAAACTATTGTAGGGCCCTGTAGTTTTTTTATAACCTTAATTAAAGTGCACTAGATTGACTGTCACGCATCAACACCAGCTATTTACTATACACAATGCACCATCGCATCCACTCCAACACAGCCTTAAAATACCATTTACTCTCAGCACAACACTAGTATTGCTTTTCCTTATTTCTCAGTTTAAAAAATACTTAACTCCAGTAATGGATATATACAGTACATGGTAAAATATTCTCCCCCAAAAGAAAACCACTGTATTTCAAATCCACTCTCCACTCCTGTAGAACACTATACATTCCCTTGCCCATGATAGCTTTGCATTTGAAAAGTGCTCTGTAAATCAAAAGTAAGCACAGAGTTAACATGCTTAAATCATAGATCCTTCTCACATTTAATTCTATAACTTATTCCTGAAATGCTTAAATGAAAATTATGGAATGCTGTGGGAGAAACATTTATTACCAACAAGTCAGAAATTATAGGCAAGGGAAGAGAAAGGAAGGAGTAATGCTGTCACATTGCACAAATGTCAACATTTCTGTACAAAAACGATCTGGATACAGTTAAACCTTTCTGGTGTCAAGTGCATAGCACACAGTCCAAACAGGGATTTGGTCTTTGTTCAAAAGGAAAAGTTCACCCAAATATTACTGATCAAAGGAATGGCAAAGGGTAACTCTCCTCTGTGCGTGTGTGTGCGTGTCTGTGTGGGTGTATTAAAACATTAATATCCTTGTACCTGAAATACACCTGTCAGCTATACAGTACTATGTAGTATAACCCACTACCAGGTGCCTGCCATTTATTTTGCATCGTTTAATAAAGTCAACGGCACAATTATTATGTAATTGCTAGTTTACTTTTATTTGAAGTATATCTCATAAACCAGTTAAAGCAACATGCTTTGGGCATTCACCTCATCCAGAAAGTCATAAAGAATAAATCAATGCACCCCCTGCATATTATTTGTCAAGTGTCCTGTGCAAACTGCGCAGCATTTGCTGTCTTAAACAATTAAGCAATTCACCCAAATTATGAAAGAAAAATATAGTCGTATACACTATATAACCCGCAGTATGTCTTCAAAATAAAATATAAACCTGGCAGAGCTGGTGATAGCCTCTTTAGTTTAGGTAGCATGGAGCATGACAGGACACTACTTCAAAGGGGCTCTTGGATGGTTTTTGGTGTATTATTTCTTTATGTTCCCATCAGTAACAGGCCAATACTGGACTCAACATGCACTGACACAGAATATTAGAGCACTCTCTTAATTATGTCAAATTATTAATGTGCATGTCAAGCCATTCAATGCTATTATAATAATGGGAACTCAAACCTTTAACAGGATTACATTTGAATTGAAAACTGTGTTTTTTTTAAGGCAAGGCCATGTGGCAGTGCAGTGTATTTTACTTCCTATGCTTTCGTCAATTTGAAAGGAATTTGAAAATGAAGCCAATATTGTTGTGTATCTGAGTTTGATTTGGCAGCTCTGTAGGTTTGTGTGTTTGTGTTTGAATCCAGTCCAGCTCTCCTCAAACCTTCGGCCTGCTTTCCTCACAGTCTTTGTTGGCCTGGTCCTCTTGATCCACCGCTTCCACCAACACAGTATCGGGAAGCACCTCCTCTTCATCCTGGGTCACCACCACTGGGGGCCTTCTCCTCCTTCCTCCTCCTCCTGATCCTCCGACGCCACCCCCTCCTTGCTCAGTGTCCTCCTCCTCCTCCTCCTCATCATCCTCATCCTCCTCTCCAGCCTCCGTGTCCTGACTGGCTGATTCAGTGCAGGTGGATGAAAGGGAAGAAAGCTTGTGGCGTAGCTCAGCCTGGGTGGGAACCTGGAGACTGATCTCTGTGGTGAAGGACTCAACATCAGGACCTGAAAGAAGAAAGTCACCTGGATGACTTCCATCATTGCTTTAAAAAGTTATAGTACATGCCACATGTTGGTAGAGTGCTAGGTAGATGGTTAAATAATGCTGCTGCTATTCCACTTTACAATTCTAGGACTATGGGGAACTGTAGCATTTCCTTGCAAAAATATTCTATTCTTTATTATTATTCATTATATATTTCCTATCAGGACAACAGTTGCAAATAAAAGTGGAGTTCTTTGGATCTCTGAGACTGATCTCTGTGTCTCAGAGATCCAAAGACCTGTAATTACTTCAGCTTACTTTGCTTAAGTTTGTTAGAATTTTGGCCAAGCTCCATCGCCTTCAGACATAAAATGTAGCAGAGATTTACTTGCATCAAATTATTTTTAGACAGGACAAGCTGTCAGCTAGATGCTGCAGGTCGTTCACTGTAACAAGCAGTTTATCAAGCAGATGTGGACGGATGGTGTTGGTGCTTCCCATCTAAATGTTATGCCTATCAATCTTCTGAGTCACATATTCCTGCTTCAGCAGACTCTTTGATACGTCTTAGCTGTAGAAAGTTAGTTTAGCTCAGTAAATATTGTGTGCATTAAAGTATTATAGTTTATATAAATGTGGCATTTTTGATATGTTCTCCTGTGGGAGTGTTTGTCCACTTGCCTATGACGGGTGAGGCAGCACCATTGTCCTCTCCCCCAGAATGCAGAAACACATCCAGGGCCTCGTGGTCAGACATGTCCATCAGATCCATCTGCTCCAGCATGTCCACGTTCACCTCCATGGATGACATGCTTCCTATTGGCTCTGGATACAACATTGAATGACAAAATATTAGCCTCACAATAAAACTGAAGCATTCTGAAGGCAGCAGCAAGGGGCTGAGTCCAGGAAGAGAGGCACTCTGGTTGATTTTTTTTGTTCTTAAAGCAGAAGCAAATTGGCGCATTCAAGCTGCATGGCATTTGAAATGAGTAAGCATGTGTACATGGAGCATTTTTTGTTACCTTTTGATCCACAGAATTACCACAGATAATGGATTGGCATTATTGTCACTTTATGTAGGAAGCTGGACATGAATGCAACAAGCAAGAGCTACAATAACAGTGATAGATGGGTTCACATTTCTTTTAAGATTATCTTATATGCAATATTTTTATGCCTACATTTAGGTCATGAAAAGATCCCTTACTGTGCAATATCCAGTATAAGATGTGGGACAAAATCCACCACTGTCCCAGACAAAAACACATTATTAGTTGAGAACTGTGGACTTTGTCCCACATCACTTACTGTGATATTGTATTGGGAAGAAATGGAGAGGAGGAACAGTGGCAGCTGTCCAGATTTGTTGAAGAATTGTTGAAAAATATGAGTTTAACCTCTAAACAGGGAGATTTTAACTGCTCAGAGCCTCTTGAAAGAGAATGTGCAGATGCACTCTATACCAGTTGAAATAATGGCATTACCTTTAAAAAATGAATAATGCTAATCTTGACCCACTTTCTGGACTGGGTCTCTTTAAAAGCACTCAAAATTCCATTTGTCACACAATTCAATGAACCCAGCACCCAGTCCACTGAAGCCACAAACCACACAGACTGAAAACGTAACTTTATATTTAACATAACAGCGGTTGTAGTTGATTTTATGTACATATTTCTCACATATAATGAGACAATTTAGAAAAGTTTTCCATGATCAAAAAGAAAAAGAAAAAGAAAGAAAACAGTCTCTCATTTTGTGTAATATCTGGGTCGGTGTATTTCATAAAACAAAAATCATTGGAAACTCCCCTTACACACCAGCTAACAACTACTATAGTCCTGGATTCACCACCTTGCAGGGGTACAATGCCGTCTTTTCACCATCATGATGAGCTGCATGCATCACAAACAGCCAGTCAGTGCATTGTGGGCATGAAAAGAATGGAGGGTGGGGGTCAGAGTTGTGAGCACAAGAGAGGGAGATGATTGGTCGGTGCACAGCAGTGAGAAAAAATGCCATTGGCTACCGTACCTCAAGGAAATGAGGAGAGCAGAAGAGGGCGGCACAAGAAGGGAGAACAGAATAAAAGAGTGAAGAAAGAGAGAAAGAAGGGGAATATTATTTCCCATGGAAACTGCCTCAAAAGTCTCCCTGTCCTCAAATTAGCAACACACTCCAATCATAACACACACACACACACACACACATACTGTAGAAACACATTGAGATGCCTCAACTTTGCCAATTTAGTTTCCGCAAATGTATTTTACACACATAACAAATGCTTATACACAAACAAACTGAGATGTATATTAGACTTATACAGTGTGTGTATATACATACACATACACACTCCTGCACACCCTTTTTTTTTTTGCTCGCTTCCTGTGGAGACAGTAGTAGTGTTTTTCATTTCATTCACAACTTAGAGGAACTGGAGTCCAATGCTCGCTAACGACTTCTCAGTATGCAGCTTTTCCTCATGTGTATTTCCACATCTCACCTGTCAGCTATGCAACTTCCACCACGTAGCAGCTTTTCAGCCTCATAAAAGATAGTAGGGAGGAGGGCGATTCAGTTTTCAGCCCTAAATGGAGATGTGCTTCCAGCTCGTGAACAAAAATAAACAAATGTGTGTGCATGCATGGATAAAAACACTGTCACCAAAACTGCGACTATGTTGTATAAATCTTGGTCCAGAAGGTGTCGTGTTGAGAACATCATTTCCATGTGACTGATTGTAACATGTTCTTCTTTTAGCTTCACTGTGACCTTGCCAAAGAGGTTCGCCTAATGAAGAGGACTGTTTTTGCCTGTAGTAAGGTTGCAGAGAGAGAGTGTGTGTGTGTGTGTGTGTGTGTGAGAGAGAGAGTTGTGTTTGAAACCCTTAAGACTTTAAACCCTTTTGATGGCTCAGTGGCTTATGACATCCATGGCTCTCTCTCTTTTCCTTGACAGGCTCCTTTCAGTCCATAGTCTCTCTCCCCTCCCTTTCAGTGTCCCCAGCTGCACAGTATCTTTGCTGCTCTCTTGCATCGCCCTGCTGTAGCTGCTATACATATAGCTAATACATAATGAGAAATGTGGAAGGATAATGAGTCACATTGTGCTGTGTGTTATTCAGCAGTCACATTGTAGCCTACTTTTAGATGTGTTTCACCATAATAATTATCTGTACCTCCTGTGTAACTGATTACAAACACTCTTACAGCGATTATGACTGGTTGATTCAAATTCTTCTCTTGTGGATTTTTGCCTAGCAGCCAACATGTGTATCTCTGTGCTGTGAATCACATCATTTGAAGTGTGAAGTCTGCATGTAAACATCTCCACTGTCTTTTTACCATGAATGAATGGAGGCTACACACGATTCTGACTAGTCTTTTGATGATGAGCTGTGAATATTTTATTCACTGCACCTCCATCCATGCTTTTGTTTTTGTCATAGAGGTTCATTATAAAACACTGCATTGATAAAAATCCATTCCGAGTGACAGTGAAAAGATAAGTCTCTCATATTCTCTCCCTTTTCTAATCCTTAAGTCTCTTTCCTTTTGCTCCATCTCCCCTCCTTTCTTACTGCTTTACAATCCTCTGCAATAAACCATTTCCAGAGGATCAAGTGAAGAGGATAGATGAGTAAAAGAAGAAGAAACATCACATTATAAATGCTGGGTTAGTACAGTTCATTGCATTTTTCAGTAAAGAATCTATCTCTCATGCAGCCCCTCATTTCAGCACATTCTTTGGTTATTTTAGCACAGATTTATGGGAGTAGTACATGGGGTAAACTGCAGCAGGATTCTATTACAATCCCAATGGAAGACTACATTTATATGGCACAGTAGCAAGTAACAGCTCTGTTTGATAAGTGACACAACTGTGGCTCCTCACTGTAGAAAGCTACTATGGCTCAATCTTGTGATATGCAGTTGAAGTGTTTTCGTTTGATGGTATCACAAGTGGAATTGATCAATTTGAATAGCTTAGCATGTGTCCTTGAGTTATTGACACAAGTACCTAAACCTCATCTACTCGACATCTTCTGTTTTCCTTTGCAGGCATCAGACCACAAGAAATGCTAAATTTCAAGCCGTTTGAATATCATCAAGGACCACGACTATGAATTCTGAACAACGTCTGACCACACTTCTCCTCCTTCTCACCTCTCCTCTCAGTGATCTGTAGGTAGCCAGTAGACAGGTACTGCTCCATGTCTTGCTGGAAGGCCTCTTCAAAGAACTTCTGCCTCTCTTTCAATTTCACCTGGGGTGTTGGGGCCCCTCCCTGTTCTGCCCCAGAGACTCTCTGTGGGTGCTCTGAATCCAGCTCCACTATAAACACAAGAGAAGAAAGGTGTTAAAAGCAAAACTTCTGTATGTACACTTTGCTAAATAGCAGCCACTGTGGACACAAGTGATATATATAAGATAAAGGAAATTTATTTAAAGAAATTTAATTTACCTAACTTACTTTTACACAAATTTCTTTCAGTGAAAGAGAGAAGTAGAATGTCAAGCTCAGTGCTCTACAGCATCCACATACTGTGCGACTCATCTGACCCTCAGTGACTCACTACTCTCACTACTCCTGTGGGTTCACAACAGGGACCACACTCACTAAAATCTCACGCAAGCACTCTGCACATAGCCAAGACTCATCTCGTGCTGCCTGAATTAATCGTGCTGTAGTATTAAAGGGGAGGTTTGGGACGAAGATCTATCACTGCTGTTATAATAAATATATAAATAACTGACTGCTATATATAATATTTAGCATTCACCAATAGCATACAAAAATAATGGGATGATATAATATGCTGAACAGTGACTGTTTGATGTGACTGGCCTTGACGGGGCATTCTGATTGGTCACTGCTGCAGCCTGGAGTGCTGGACAGGCTGTCTCTTTAGTTCTCTCATTTCCTTCTGACAGACAACAGCATTATATAAGACCACTTACTGACACTAACTGCTGTGGCAAGAGCAAGACCACTTAAATGTCTGATGTGAGCCATATCGTTGATTAAGTTGATTTACAGCATTTCGTTTAACTATGGCATTCCTCGAGAGCTGCACACTGTTCAGGTTTGATAAATTACACTCAGAAGTAACTATGATACCACTGACAATAACAAAAAGGCCTGGACTTCATATGAAAACATGGAGCACAAAAGACAGAAAACTCAAACCTGCTAACCGAGTAGCTGAGCACTAGCTAGTCAAAAAGTAACAGAGAAAAGTTATCAGGTGAACCAATTAAATTAATGTCAACACAAAATGTGAGGTGGTTAACTAAAATGTTTAGCTCTACAGTGCCATAAGCTGAGCTAAAAAACATGAATGGTTTAAAATAAATGTACTTTAATCATTACTGGGCATTTGAAACACATGTGGATAATCCTTTATACAGTTGCAAGAAAAATAAGTAAATTCCCTGGTTTTCTAGAAAAAAATATTAATGAAATATGATCTACATCAACAAACACAATGTTTCTAAACTGCTAAAACACAAACAATCTGATCTTTCACATCTTTATTGAACACACCAAACATACAAAGTGAGTGGTGGAAAAAGTTTTTAAAAAACTGGTTGAACCACCTTTGGCAATAATAATCTCAAGCAAGTGCTTCTTTTAGCTGTAGATTAGACAATCTCACAATCTCAAGAAGTCATTTTGGACTATTCTTCCTCACAGAACTGCTTCAGCTCAGACACACTATTAGGATGTCTGCTTTGATAGGCTCTCTTGAGGTCATAACACATCTCCATTGGATTGAAGTCTGCGCTCTGACTGGGACACTCCAAACTGCTGTAAATTTTATGTCTCTGAAGTCATTCTGTACTAGATTTACTTTCATGTTTGGGATCATTGTCCTGCTGCATCACACAGCTTTTTCTTAGCTTCAGCTTGCAGACAGCCACCCAGACATTATCCAGTAGGATACCCTGATAAACTTGGGAATTCATTTCCTCTCCATGATGGCAAGCTGTCCAAGTCCAGAGGCAGCATACTACCATACTTCATTTTTGGGAAGTATGGCATTCACGTCCCATTCTCTGTCTCTGTCTCACCAGCCCCACCCCCCAAGATCAATACACTGCTTGAGGAGTGTTAACTGTACTGCTGGATCAGAGAGTGGGCACCCTCACACAGATCAGAACCACTGATAAAATAAGCTGGGCCCTAAAGGGCCTGACAGCAGATGGACACACACACACGCACAAAGAAGGCAACAATGAGGTGAGGCCCACCAAAGCTCACTCCAGATCATCACGGCAACAGACTTGGAAAAGAAAAGCTGCCTCCGTCATTCCTCACTCACTCCAATTTATCTCCTTTATCTGCCCACTCTCTCTTTTTCTCCATCAGTCCTTCATCTTTCCCTTGTGACTCAGTTCTTCCCTTGCTGTTGGCGAGTTTGTGTGTGTGGATGTCTTGTAGGTAGTGCTCTGTTAGATTATGGGCCTCAGGGAAGCTTTGTTCAGATTGTAAAGCATTGTGTGGGGTTAGTAACAGGGGAAAGAGAAGCAGTAAGGGAGACAGAGGGCAGTGCCTTTAGTTATAATTAGGGATTGCGGACAGACAGCACTGACAGAGCTACATCCTGTCTTTTTATCTACTTGTCTCTAATCTAATTCGCAATCCATTATTAGCCCGTGTATATATTTAGACCCTCTATGTACCTTCTGAGTGTGTGCGCCCATCTGTCTGTCTCCACAGTTTTGCGTGTTGCCAAGAAAGTCACATGCTTCCCTAATGGTTCAGTTTTAAAGATAATAAAAAAATGTTTTCAGAATGCCACGTTATTGGAAAACCAGAATGCTTCTTAAGCAAGACAAAAGACATAGTTAATGTCAGTATTCTCCTCAAACATTTTCTATGTTTAATGATGAACTTTTCTTATCTTTCCAGGCTTCTTCAGTACATATATTCACCTGTCTTATACATTTCTCTTCTCATTCTGTCTTTTCTTACTAATCCATCCTTCTTCCCACTTCCTTCACTTGGTCTTTTCTTTATCATCATGTACCAGACAACCACATACCCACGACTATTTTTAGCTCTTGCTCATATTTAGGATTAAGTTTGTGTTGATGACTTCAGTGTACGAGCAAAACAAGTCATTAAGTCCAACTAAGTTCCTGGCTGTACATACTGCTTCCTACAGCTCTATAGATTCGCCTACAGAATTATGTGAAAGTAAATGCAGAGTTGAAAAGGCCCTACACCAAAACACAAATGCTCATACAACCTCACAAAACACCATTTTACACACTCGTATCACATCATTTGTGTGTATAATGGAGAATGTATGCTCATACAGACACATATGTGCTGATCATTCATAGGAGCTAAGGCAATTGCATTATGTTAGTCACAGCAGATGATGTCAAATGAAATGAAACATCATTTTATTCAGTTACAAAGGCAAATGCTTTTTAATGGCACTAAAGAACAGCTGCTACAACCACCTCTAAAAATGAAGAGGAATTTTCTTCATGAGAAAAAGACAAAATCAACACACAAATGACAATTACAAAGTTTCTAGCCAGCAAATTTGCTTTTATAGTAAAAAACGAAAACTTTACAAGAAAAACATAATTTTTAACTTCTGTTGTACTTGCTGTGTCAGTTGGTATGTCTGTTCAAGCCATCGTCAAGCAGACCAAGACTGTGATATTGTGATACCTCACGGACTGCTTCTACTGCTGAGAAGCTCTGCAGGCGACAACATGTACGTACACAAAGTTTTGGCTGCTCTCTTCCTCACTTCTACAGCACGTGATCCAAAAACAAAATCTTGTTCTGCTTTGCTCAGATGGCTATTTGTGCAGATAGATCAATACAGAATTACAGTTTTAATCCGATTACTCTTATATTCGTTTTCAGTAGTAAAGAAAAATGTCTGGTATGCGCTCGAAAAATGCAGGAAGCAGAAACCACAGGAACAGGCCTGGCTTGTAAGGGGGGCATGTGTGTGACAGTATGCTTGTGTGTGTTTGCTTGTTAACATATATGTGTGGGTGATCATGCACCTGCGTGCACATTTTTTTATATACCCACTTTATCTACGGACATAATAAACTAGCAGAGAACCGTTTTTCTGCTAAAGAACTTTCATAATATCATTATCTACTTTGTGTTCACATGAGTTTGACTTGGGGGAAGACTAAAGCAGAACTGTGAATGATCTTTTACATAGCATTCAAATGTCTGTCTATATATAGAAGCACAGAGACCAAACCTAAAAGAAGTGTCTACAGCTGAATAGTAGAGAGGAAACATGCCACCAAGGGAAATTCAAATCTATAGTTTTGACTAAATCACAGCTTGGCTCACACAGTGAAAATGTAATGTTAAGTGTTCCACATACAAGCTTTGTCGCCACGTCTTTTGAACAGGCAATGCTAGTTTGGGACTTGCAACAGGAACTAATTTTATTTCAAGGACATTCGAGGCTCCTTTGCAAAAGGAAGCACTGATCTTAATTAGAGCCTTTTCAGATGGAAATATATCTTTTTAGAAGTCATCAACAGCCAATTCAAGTTCCTGCATCGGTCGACAGCCTTTTATACTTTGTAGTGAACTTCACATACAGTATCAGGTGCTGTAATAGGCTGTGTCAGTAGAGAGAAGTTTGTGTTTGAAGCCTTGATGGACAAATGGATGGATGGACGAAAGCATCAGTGAACTTGCTGGTCAGTTTACTTTAATGCCTGCCAAGGCTCTGGGACTAGATCCAGTGCCTGTGTGTGCAGGCATATAATGGTCTGTGGAGGCTGTTGGTATATGTGGGAGGGAAAGACAGAGCAGTGCACAAAAAGACAGAGTGAGGGGGGGAGGTGGCGGTGAGATGCAGGATGTTTATAGAGGGTAACTGTTTTCATCCACGTGTCATTCTTAGAGAAAGGCGACAGGAGAACAGGGACATGACCACAAGGTGTGAACTTGACGTCAAGAAGATGTCACAAAATTGTAAAAAATTTCAATTGTAGTATTGCTTACGTCTAGGTCTGGTCAGAATTATAATTATTTTTTAATTTGTCAACAAAAACTGTGGCATTGTTAAGCATGGATGAAATTAATAATCACTTCTCATGAGCACAAATGATCTTTTTTGTCTATTTTGATTAATGCTCAAACAATCCATCCATGATCTCAATATAGCTGTTTCATACAGTTTACATCACACTGACTCACAAAACAAATCAAACATTCAGTATCTGATATAAACCCCCCCTTGTTCTGCCACTTTAAATTAGCTGTCTGGTCTCAGATGGATTTGTTTCCGTTTGCTTTTAAGGGCCCAATATTTCATTCTGAGACAGCAGTGCACAGGCTGAACACCAAGAGGCAGGCTTGACAGCGCAGACAGCCACAGCTTCTTCTTCTTAAGCCCTGCTCACTCAGCCGTGGTATTTTTAGATTCTGTCCGCCTCGTTATATCTCTCAAGTGCTCAGGTTTCCGCCAAAGGCAGCCCCCGTGTTGTAAAAAAGACACAATCACTTCTATGTCTCTGTCTCTCTCACACACACATCACAATTACTTGCATATTAAGTGACAATATACATAATGCAGAAATGCAATCCAGGGATACTGAATGTACTCCTTCATGCAAACATACTCAAGCATGCACTGGTGATCAAGCACATTACACACAAAAACGAAGAACTTAGTCATTGGTGTGGTTGAAGTGTAACATCACTGTGTAATCTCTAGGAGGTTCTAAGGAACCATTCGGTCATTAATCTGTATCCCTGAGTATTACCTTGTAATGACTATTAGCTTAGAGTCACTTTGATAAAGTAAACATGAAGATAGCTATTAATGTGCACTCAGTAACACACACAAACACAGGCTCTACTTCTTGCTGTTTGTGTTCTCTCTTCTTCTCTGTTGATAAAACCTGTCCTGTTGTCATTCTGTAGCAGTGGCAGCTTCATGAGGTTACTTGTCCTGTCTTTGCAGGCTGCAATACATCAGCTGCTCAGTTCATGCACTCACAGAATCACACACAGATGCATGTGAGGCTGGAAGACTGTGTTTAGCCTTCTGTATTATGCATTAGAAAAAAAACATGATGGTATCATGTGAATGAATATTTAGGAATATGATTATCCAGGAATTAAAATAAGGAATCAGTTAGTCAGAATCAGAATAAGTTACTGTATGTACAGTATTAACAGTTGTCTTGCACAGTTATGTCTCTCTTTGATGAATAAGGTGACATTTTATAAACAAACCTAACTGGCTTTTAGCAATGTTAAAAATGTTGTTTAAAATGTTTTACTTCATTATTATTTACACTGACACCAAACCCACGTGGACTCTCATGGTTGAAACCTTGTGTAAATTAATGAGACATGAGATGAATGAAGAGTCTCTATTCTTAAGAGTCAGGAGAAATTATTTGATTTAGTATCAAATGTGATTATGAATGTGTAGTTAATAAATTTGCAATTGTAAAAATATTTCTGTTGCTTTGGAAATACTGTGCAAGTGTTTAGACTGAAACATCAAACAACGCACTATATGTAAAGGTCTGTGTTGCTGAGGCTACAGTGTGGGAGTTAACTACACACTTTATGTTCCTCTCATGTTTTCTTTGACCGTACAACTGAAGCTAACTGATTTCTGACTTTTGTTTTTTATTTTTTTAGTATATGTTACCAATTTTGTCATCAAAAGCAGCAGAGAAGAAAAAATACATGTAGTACAAAAACAGCCTCAACACAGAGAATGACTTTGTCCTGGGTAATGTAGCACAGCAGTGGTGTACAAACACAGTTGTTTCTTTATGTGACGTGAAGTATTTACAGCTGGCATGCACACAGAAACTAGTTTTTACTGGTTTGTAATCAAATGAGATGCAGCAAATTATGGATATCTAATGAGGGGCCTCACTGAGAGGCAATGAATATGGAAAATACCTGGGATACTGAGAATACTGCAGTAACATGTCGTTTTACATTTACTGTGATCTTGTTAAATATTTGATTGGTCCACACAATTTCTGACTGCACATGTAAGTGTTTTCTCTTTTTTCTGTCAATAACCATAATCTAATTTGAGTGGGAGTCAAAACACACATTAAATTAAGTTTTACTAACTACAAATGTAACCAGGCAACTGCACACCAACATGCAAGTCGCAGCTCTGTAGGAGGCCTTACTGATTCACTCTCATTCAGTGTGAACACCAGCAAATCAAAGAAGATTAACATTTTTCAACACAAATTACAACATACAACAATAAATATGTTAAAAGATACCATTAAGCCTCTGAGATTCCATAAATAAAGGAAATGACCCATTGCAGAGCCCTTTATCAGTGATCTGATAAATTGCTTGTAACATTTAAACACTTCTAAAATATCACAACAAATAATCACTGTTATTTAGTTTACTGTCTATTAGTTACACAGAAAAAAGTGATAACGGCGGCAAAAAGACACACACTCAGTTGTTTAGAGAGGCTGAAATATGTGCGCACACACACACACACACACACACACACACACGTCTCACTACACTGAGGACAGCCATTATGTCAAATGCATTATAACAAAAAGGACACTCATTGACATAATGACTTCTCTAGCCCCTTACACTAACCATCACAACTCAATGCCTAACCCTTAACTTTATCTTAACCCTAACCTCTAACACTAAATGCCTAACCCTTAACTTTATCCAAACCCTAACCATCACAACTCAATGCCTAACCCTAAATGTTATCCTAACCCTAACCTCTAACACTAAATGCCTAACCCTTAACTTTATCCTACCCCTAACCTCTAACACTAAATGCCTATCCCTTAACTTTATCCTAACCCTAACACTAAATGTCTAACCCTTAACTTTATCCTAACCCTAACCTCTAACACTAAATGCCTAACCCTTAACTTTATCCTAACCCTAACCTCTAACACTAAATTCCTAACCCTTAACTTTATCCTAACCCTAACCTATAACACTAAATGCCTAATGCTTAACTTTATCCTACCCCTAACCTCTAACACTAAATTCCTAACCCTCAACTTTATCCTAACCCTAACCTCTAACACTAAATGCCTAATGCTTAACTTTATCCTAACCCTAACCTCTAACACTAAATGCCTAACCCTCAACTTTATCCTAACCCTAACCTCTAACACTAAATGTCTAATGCTTAACTTTATCCTGCCCCTAACCTCTAACACTAAATGTCTAACCCTTAACTTTATCCTAACCCTAACCTCTAACACTAAATGTCTAACCCTTAACTTTATCCTAACCCTAACTTCTAACACTAAATGTCTAACCCTTAACTTTATCCTAACCCTAACCCCCTAACCAAATTTTAACCCCAAACCTAAAACCTAATCTTAACCCCCAGAACAGCTAAGAACAGCTAAAATTTCCTCTCAAGACCAAAGTGTCCTCACAAGAATAGTATTTGAAGAAAACACACACACACACACACACACACACAGAACATTCACAACTACAAGCTGACAGCAAACTATCTATTGGGGACGTGAAGGAGCCACATTTGTAGATTCATACAATAGTTCCATTATCTCACTTGGCTGCCTCTTAACCTACATTTATACACAGATTTCATATTATAGCTGGAAGCTTCTCTATTATTGTTGAGCTGTGCAAGTAGGAAATGAGATTGCTAAATAAAGGCAAAGGCTGGGGATGGCATGGGTCCAAGAAAGAGACAAAATTGGATGTTTCTCTTGTGAGAGCAGAATAGAAGAGTAGCACTCACAATGAGAAGCTAAGTGTGAGAAATAAAAAGTGATGTCTAGAATTAACAGTAGCACAACATCGTAACCAACAGTAATCATTTTAAAAAGAATGCCAAGCCAAAATATTCTTTCAAAACCTAGAACAGGTGTAAATACATGAGTTGATAACAGTTAAGACAAATTTTTTTGTTTTGTTTTGTTAGTGGTGGGCCAAAATGACTTGATGAATTTTTCATAATGTTGTTTGTTATCTCTACCTGTATAATCTTTAAAATATAGCTACAGAAATTCCACACATTGTCACTCAGACTGTAAAAAATAAACACCGACATACTGTAACAACAGATTGCAACGTTAATTACCTCCCCTCTTCAAAAGGGCTTTAACTCATTCCAGGTGAACCTACCTGATTAAATTCACTTTAAATAATAAAACAACCATGTTGCACATATGTCAAAGCACCTGCTTGAGATTTTTACACCGGTTTAGCAAGACACCTTGCATGTCAACTAATCAATCATTTATCAGCTTCACTAAATGGAAAAAAACAACTACATACTGAACTTTTAACTATTCTGGCTGTTCCTCCAACATGAGCACTAATGAAAAATTGATCAAAGAGAACCTGTGTGGGCCTGATATGCATGGTGTAGTTTCCATACTACATATAAACAGATATGTTCTTAGCTGAGATTATGGAACATTCATGCACAAGCAGACTCAAAACCTGTGGCAATACTATTTTGTAATGAAAGACAAAGACTATTAAACACAAGACTTATTGTAAAGTTACATTAGTTGTAGAAATTTATGTCGTTGTCAAGGTTATTAAAATATGAACAGGCTCCACTTGAGACTTTGTACATCTTTTTACGTTCATGCTTTTGTCATCCAGTAATGTGCATATGCTTCATTGGACTTACAGTATGCTCTGTCTGCACTATCTTTGCTATGCTTGTGTAACCCCACAGTGCTTCACTGTCTCTCATTTGATTTTTATAAATCTTATGCTGCAGTACATGCAACTATTCACAGCTGACTGGATTTTTACTTTATAGGGGATACTAACAAGGTGATGTGCCAAGACTTCAAACCTGATCTAATAATTATATGCATAGTGTGCGTTGCAGAGTTTAATTATTTATTAGATGCTGTATACTGCTCTTCTTATCAATACAGAAGTGAGAGAGCCGAGTTTCCACAGGGTGGGAATCTTAGATGCGCAGCAGCCCATGCCTCCTGTATCTCTCTCTTCACTCTCCTCTACTTAGAAAAATTACATAAATACATAAAAGTATGACCAGGTCATTCTAGAGCAATGACTTCACTGAGGACTTGCAGTGGGTTTTACAGATGTAAGGTTGTGTTTGTAGCTGTATGAAGAAAAGAGATCTCTGCATAATGCATCAAAGGCTATGTGAACATTCTAGAAATCTAAAATATTCAAACATTTTTATCCCCCAAAAAATGTCTCAGATACATCCATGTGCATATTAGGCATGACTATGTAAAGCACATGTATATGTATGCCCTCATTTCCACACATTGTATTCATTTACCAATAATCTCTGTTAACACTTGAATGTACAATGAGCGTTTTAACTCAAATACAAGGTCACAGTGATATCTATTGTGAAGAGCGTGTGCACTTTCATTTTTATGACTGTTTATGTTGTATATTTGAATCTCTGGGGCCTTGGAGACTTTAACTGCCTTTCCTGTTGTGAGCCTCAGATTGGCTAGGTTTCCAAATTTAGAGACTAATGCACAGTCATTACAATGTTACCCATCGTTAAACAAGACATTACCCTTATCTGTGTGAGTAAAGCTCCCTTCAAGGCAAGCAATTAACCTGTTAGAAATGCCTCTTATCCTTATGTTTTCTTCCTCTCCTTCTTTCACCTCCCTATTTAGCCTCTATTAACAGTCTACACAGGTTTTGGTGTAAGCATTTTGTCTCTTTGGGAGCAGATTTTTTTTTATCTGCTTCCAGCACTACAGCATGACTGTACTATATGTGCATATGGTTAAGGCTTTTGTGAAGGCAACATATTGTAGCTTGATTTGTTGTCAGGTGCTTAGAGCCCATTGGCTGAACACTGATTTATTTGGCAGCCCAGTGATTCTTTTTCTCCCATATTTATCTCTGAGCACAGAGAAGAGTGTGGGAAATTTAATTTTTCATTATTCATTAAGACACGTTTAATCCTTGTTTGAAAGGATGGGTTTAGCTTAATTTGAATGGCAAATGAAGCAGGACTGGAACTGCAAAATTTTGATTAGCCCAAGAATTCAATTTCCACATATTAGGTAACATAATTTATCACCCATGCCACAAACACTAGTTACACTGCATTTTCAGTACAAAAGTGTATGGTATTTTCAGTATCCTTACAACAATCGCCAAATGTAGCCCGATGCAGTGAGTTAAAACAGAATCTGTGGACACGGGGAGTTCACGTGGGCAGTACATTTTATTGAGCAGATTGCACAAGGTGGGCAGTTTGACAGGCTTGTGAAGAGCTGGGAAGCCTCTGAAAAGATGCAGACCTCCCCTATCCTCCTCTCTCTCTCTTAGATCGATGGGTCCTTTGGTTGACAGTGTACATGTCAGGTGGTGTTGGACAAAGCTCTGTCTCTGATTATCAAGATACTGAGTCAAGACTGTGAAAAAAAGAACTATATTAAACATAACTTTGGATAGATTATCTTTTTATATTATCTTTTGGAAAATAAAATATGCAACTTTTTTTTCAAATATTTTTCTTACTAGAAAAATGTTCCAAAACTTCCCAAAACCACAATTTGGAGAGGTGCTGTTGAATCTTCTACACCTGGAGTCTTTGAACAGCAGTGCAAAGATGTTTGATTCCAAATGGTTTTCAATGATGCTCGCCCTTCAAATCAGCAAATTTCAAGTTTTGGAGCATTGTCATTTATGGTAATTTTATAATGAGAACTACTTTAAGTGCTGGGTAAAGCATAGTAGAGCATAGAAAAAGCAGGGAGGGCTGGGTAAAGCATAGTGGAGTGATTTAGGGTCCTATGCTAGTGATATCTTATATCATGTTACTTTCATGCAGACATATTAATTTGGCTATAAGATATTTAGTGTGCATATATTTGCACTGATACTTTATGAAACACCAGCTTGTATTTGTTTACTGTATATCCATCTCCCATTAGAAAATGGTTCCACTTCACTATCATTGCACTGTTGCAGATTCCAAGTTAATATTTTTGTCAAACACACTACATACGACCTTTTTTTCTAACCTGAATGTAATGTTTAATGTTAATAAAGCCTGCAAATGCATAGACTAGATATGATTCATACCCTTTATCTCCTCTGCTGCTGACCTTTCTAAGCATCTGACCTCTGCTGGTGTAAACTTGTTTCTTCCAGTCTTTTGATAGTGTGAGTGCATGCTAACATACACATGTGCTGTACGCCTGAGCATACAAATTTTTAAAAAGCCAGATGCCTTGAAGCAATGGAAATGTTTTGAGGTAAATGTCAGCTGGCAGTGGGAAGGAAAAATCTAAAATATATTCACATTTGCTCACATTCCCCTCCATTGCCTCTGCTTCAGGCTCTTCTACTCACAGTATTTAGATTTTGAACTCACTCAATTCAGAACAAAACAGGCACGCAGACATGGCTACACATCCCAGAGCTGAAAGGTACAAGTGCAGCTGCTCACTCTGTGGCTATGCAGCAACATTCCAGTTCTCTGAAAAGTAGCAAAGGGTGGTTGAATACAGCTCCATTACCGAGCTAAGCGAGTTAAACAAGGACAAAAATCTCAGATCATCTGAAAGCACAAGGCTTTTGCCCTAAGACGCTCCCTAAGATCCAGGATGTGGCTGTCATTATAATGTTTCATATTATGTAACTAGTGTGCAACACCGTGCCTTGTGTTTGCATTCAACAGAGTTATAGAAAATACTAGAGCATTTTCACCATTTGCATTAGTGACTTTTGTGCTTCATCTTTTTAACAAAGTAATTTAAATAACCTCTCCAGTATGTCACACACATAGTAAGTCAGATTAGTTTTCCTTTGAAGTTGCTGTGATCAAGTGGGACCCAGGTCATTGCTGTCTTCTTCCCTTGCCTCTGCTATTTATTTTCTAAGGCCTAAACACTTTTATTGCAGGTGCTTGGATTGTTTTAGAGCTGAAATGCTCTATTAGCCACCTGCGTTTTTATCAAATCTGGCTTTAAGCTCTTTATATGATACGGTGTGCAGTAGATTGAGGTTGAATTTAAATCCCCTGCAGTGTATTAACTGTAAAATTGCCATCGTCTCTCCAGGACTCAAGCAGCAGCAACATTAGTTCAGATGAGGCCAGATGTTTAATCTAAAATGTTTAACCACATGTTTAAAGTATTTACTTATTTGTATTTCTAGGAATTATTAGCACTACTGTATATACAGTGCTGTAGCTATATCACTGATCTTCACTATCATGGATTTTTTATTAACATCGTTTTAGGGAATAGTACATAATACCAAAACGTTGTAACTTGAAAAATTAATTGCAAGGACATTTTTAGAACATCTAAACATGCACAGTGAGGCTGCCACAGTTGTGACCTTCACCCCTCTCACATCTAATTGGTTTATTCCTAATCCTACTGTACAGACTTCTACTGTGAATGGTCAGACTGCTCGCTGACACCTCTGGTTAGCTGCTGGGCTTAGTCATGACAGTCTGTGTGTGTGTGTGTGTGTGTGTGTGTGTGTGTGTGTGTGTGTTTCAAAAATTTCAATTGAGAACAGAGTGAGCTAAAACCAAATGTTGTCATAATAACCTTTACACCATGGAGGATTCTGAAATGAAGATGTCAAGTAGAGGAGTTATGTCACTCTCCAAACTGAGGTTGCCATGGCAAAGTGCTGTCCTCCACTTGCATTATTGAGAGTATTTAGATGCATCAGCTTCTGCATTTTCAATTTCAGTGACATTTTGATGAACAGATCATATAAGTGGGCCTATAAGCAAAATTGAAAAGGGATATGTTCCCATACAAAACATATAAAACATGTCTTGTTCATCCTGAAAAGCTGTTATTTTTGAAATAGTTATACTGTACTACTGTCCAGTTATTGACATTAATGAAATGATGTGAAACTAAAAAGACATCGCAATAATGCTGCCAAGACAATTCTATTAGAGAAAAGTGAACACTTTGAGCTCTCTGGGTGAACTATCAGGCAGAAAGCTTGTTCTTCTCATCTCCACTCATGTCTTGTGCTAAATAAAGTATTTCAAGAGTGTGTTTTTGTGAGACCCTGGCAGAGATATCAAGCGCTATCTCTTTGTTTTGTCGAGCTCCAGTTTTCTTCACTTGTCACTGCATATTTCTCAAATATTCTCATCATCCCTCTTTTGTTGCTCTCCCCCCCCCTTTCACTTCCTCATTTAGTGTGCTCTCCTGTTAGCCCCAGCATGAATAGTTAAAAGGCTAATGTTGGCCAGGGGAGAGAATGTTAAAGAGCATTCGCACAGAGATGAGGCAACAGCACACGAGCCCACATGCATGTACACACATGTACGCACATGCCCTTGAAGCTCCATAATACATACTGTACATCCTCACCACTAAATTAAAATCTACCACAGATTGGCTGAAGGAGAAGGGTGAGCGGTACTCAAAACCTTTCAGAAGCAAATATTTTCACACTGCTGCCAGGCTGTTCAATGAGTTTGTGTCACAGGAGACTGTAGCAGCACCTCTGCACATTAAGATAAGCTTTGGAGCATATTCCTCATAAAGAAAATTCAACAAGTGACTGTACTGTAGCTTTAATATGACAATTGATGAACACAGTAAGAGATTAATAAAAGGTTATCATAAAATATTTATCTTAGTGTCCTTCACATACTTCAGTGGTGCTGCGATATTTTATGAAACATTTAAAATGTAACAGTCAAGGTGAAGTGGTGTATGTTTTCTTTCCTCAAGATAGGTAAGTGTTCACACCTTGGGAAGAAACACTTGATCAGTGGCCCAGTGACAAATGCTGTATTGTCAATCCATCTGTTGTTATGTTGTTATGCTGACTCCTTGTTGGGCCACACACAGTCACCTGGCACACAGCAGGAACAGTAACAGAAACACACAAGCTGACGGGCCCATAGGTAGAAAACCAAACTCACTCTACAGTTCATAGGAAAAACTACAGACAGATACACAACAACATGGTTAGGTATAAGGTGACGGAGACAGATGCAAATAATTGTGTAGATGCTAAAACTGTCATAAGAACTCAGTATAAGCTCTGTAAGTAACTCCCTCTGTGTCTGTGTGTAAATACTGTCTGTTCAACCATGGACCTCATTAGAGCAACTCTATGGCTGTCTGACCACACTATTACTTTTCTCTCTATCCTCTTTCTTTCCATTTGGCACAAGAGTGGGTAGAGAAGACAGAACACAGTGATAACCCACCTGCTGAGGTACATCACACTGGGATGGGAAATGCAATTTCTAAACCATCTGTGACCAGGATTCGAGATAAAACTGATTATATTCACTTCTTTTGAGTAGAAAATAGATTTAGCATTAATGTGTATAAAAACGCATGGTGTTCGTCTGAGTGTGTACGTTTGTGTGTATTTTTGTATATCTTTGTGTGCAATATAGTTTAAGACAGCCTGTCATCTTGGTCCTCTACTTTTACACCATCCCCGGGCACATATAAGTGGGTGTTTGAAATCATTTGACAGCTTAAATTTAGATTAATCCCTCTCACTCTTCCTTTGGCACTCACGTAACTGGGGCACACCCTTAACACAAAACAACTGCCATAACTCAGTGTGTTAAATTATACACTAGTCACTATTGTCCTTTTAATTACAAACATTATGTTCCTTGTGGATCTGTCCAAGTATTTATTCTGTTGTCACGCTGCACAGCTCAGTGTATAATTTCTCACCATCATGAGCACGGTGAGCTTATTTGGAGCTGAGGGAATCTAAAAAAGGGCAACACAGAGATTTTACAAACATCAAGGAACGTTATGTAATATATTTACTACACAAAATAATAAAATGACCATTACATGTCATCAGAGATTAAAAAACATTATAAGTGGAAATACTAGCTTTTCAGACAATAAACTCTTGTTGGTTTGTTGCCAAGAGGGAAGGACAAGCTTTAGCCTGTGTGATCCTGCCCACCGTACATTTACCCAGTAACATGTGGAAACAACAGGTTGCCAACTGCTTAGAGCCCAGATGGATTTTAAGACAGACGTACATTTGGCAAGTTTTCTTAAAGGTACAGTAGGTCTAAGTATTGCGCTTTAGCTAAGGTTAGCTAACTTTAATTTATCACAGCTATTAGTAGAAATGGTTAATTTCAGTAATGAAATGTCATGCCTGCTGTGCCTAGTTACAGTTGCTAAGCTGTGACTGGACAGTTGCTGTGTGGGGGCAAGAGTTAGGCAACGGTCATTTCCAATACTTGCATTATCAGTGGAATGAGCCTCATGTATCTGTCTTGAGAGTGTATGCAACTGCATCACTGTAAGAACTGCTTCTATGTTAAAAACTTGCCAGCACATATCTTGCACATGAAAAGAGGCTAAGAAACTGAAAATTCTGTCATATTAAAGGTGCTGATCTTCACCTAAATCTCACTGAGCGCATGAGGTCAAAACCTCAAGCAATATGTTACAGCTGAGACAATTACAGTATTTATTGTATGTGACAAGGTCTTATTTATATTTATTTTTTTCAGTTTCTATTGCCATTAATTTCTAAAAAAGAATGTCCCTCAGTAAGCAGAGGCTAGATCTCTACCACCACAACCAGCACATATTAGTAGACTCCCACATAGTGTGGAGGCCTATCTTACTCTCCTACATCTTTTTATTTTTCATTTTCATTATCTCTAATGTGATTTTTAGTTTGGCTCTGTCTTTTTAATTCCTCCTCCTTACTAATATTCTCTATTTATATCATACTCTTTTCACTCTCATTCTCCCACTCTACTTCATCCTCCACCTGTGATCTTTGTCTTCTCTTCATCCTCTGCTGTTCATTGTTTATTTCATCTCTTCATTTTGTGCTCTCTTTTACCCCTTTCTCTTTTTTCTTCTAACCAACCATCTCCTCTATCTCCCTTCTTCTGTGACTCCCCTCCCCTTTGAAATCTTTGCTATTCCTGTTCCTTTGTCTCCTCTCTCATTCTTTCACCTGTGGCGCTCTTTAACACAATGAATTCCAATAGCATCTTTGCTGTTAGGCTGTTACTCCAAATTTAACAGACCTCAGATGATGCTAGTGCAAAGACTGTAGGGAAACCCAAGCAGTGATACAGTTGTGTAAAAATTGAGTGTTAAGAGTAGAGACAACATGTTCAGAGTTTGCCAACAACACCCTGTTAAGCTCATGTATAGCTTGCAACACAAAATAAAAAGAAAGAACAGGGGAATAAGCAAGCCAGAGAGAGGAAGAGGAGAGGAAACAAGGATAGAAAATTTGTAACTTATGTCTGACTTAGTGTCCGTGAAGAATAAGTGAGTGATAAAATAATACATGGAAGAATGCTCAGCATCATCACAATGGTAAACCATGTCGCTGCGCAGAAAAACATTGTAAGAATTTGTGGAGTTGTATGTCTGCATATTTGTGAAGGTGTACATGAAAAGACTCAATATTTATGCAGCTGCACATATGCATGAGTTACAGTGGGGACATGCTGTAAATAGTAGAGATGAAATAATTATTATCAATATAAAAAGGACTGTGGTTATTATTATCATCAATAATCAATGTCATCAAAGCATCGTCTGTGCTACAGCCTGTTAAATGTCACATCTCATAAACTCCTGCTACCTTTTCTATTACAAAATTACTCACCAATTTCTTATCAGAATGAGTAGACTGCACGTTAATTACCATTTTAAAATGACAGTCTAAACTAGAAATGCAGGACTAATAAAACTTCAAGAGTAGATTAAGATTATTAATTTTATATTTTGCTCTACGCCGGCAAACTTGACTTATTTGAGAAAAAATATTCTCTCTGGAAAAAATTCTTTTCTTTTCTCTGATCTCTTGATTTTGTTGTCATTCCAGTTGGAGCTTCAGTCTGTTTGCCTTAACGTCGATCAGTCGCTCCGTTTGATTTATTGTAAAGAAAAAATCACAGAATGAAAAGTGTTTTTGTTCCCATTATTTTTTAAAGTGCACTGTATACGAAAAAATTTCCTCTGGCAGCATTTAAAGTTGAGTTTGCCCATGGCTTTAGTGTAGATGGCTACTGTACCATATCTGAATAGTCCAGATCCCACTCATTAAAGCAGTACAAAAGACTAATCCCATCTGCAGCGCTTTGATTTACATGCAATTAAAGTTTCATGTGAACGTAGATAAACCAGACAGGGGGAGAGCAGCGGATAGGAAAGGAGAGCAGAGTAAAGGACGAGTGCTATGGGATACAGAGGACATATTAAGGAAAAGATGAGACAGCAACAGAGAAGAGAACAGATGTGTATAGTGACCAGGTGCAAAAAGAAAAAAAGGTGTGGACAGAAAGGAGGAAGCAAGGGGAGAGTAGACAGGGAGAAGAGCAAAGAGGAAAAGATAGGCAAGCCATCATTTGGCAGGAGAAGTGATGACACAGCACATCCATCTCAGTGGCAGGTGCCTGCTGTTGCTCCTTTACAGAGGACACAAGCTAACACAGAGAGACAGAGCTCTGCACCAGCATTACACTTTGATAATACCACAGGAGTCACACTGCAGGAACAAAGATTATTAGCTGATTGTCTTATCTAAAAATATTACTGCTATTAAAAAAAAGGTATTTAAACACAAATCCATAAATAGTCCATAACTATGCCCTATTTTTTTTCTCCATTGGTGTAGCATTATGTAATAATAATAATGTCTTTTTGTTTAATTTTTAATCAGTGAAATAAGCAGAGCAAACATTTTATCTGATGTTTTAATGAGTTTATATCATAAATAATTCTAGCTAATCTGGTATTGTTTGGGCATGTTCCTTTGATAGTTACAATAAAGGATTATTCACAACTCATGAAATGGTAATCTGATCTTCCTCTGTTTAATCAAATATTTTTTTTCTTCATTCAATATTCAAGTAATCTCTACTTTTCATCTTTCTTTTCTTAAAAGCTGTTATAAAGCTGAGATGATTGACTTATTCCTGTGATGCTGCATTTTACTTATGTAATATTATGTTTAGTAAATCAGTAACCATAGCCTGAAGCCACTTGTTATTTCCATTTAAAAGCACTTCTCTATAAGAAGGTAATGTGATGGATTTATCTTGACAAGGAACAAACTATTACAAAGAAAAGAGAGAAAGAAAGAGTGAAATGGGAGTTACACAACAATAAGATAGCCTATAACTCAAATAATTGAATGCAAAGTGATGCAATTACAAAAACCACAGCCATAAACACACAATAGGTATGTACTGTGAGTGGGTGTGACTGTGTGCAATCATTAACACATCACCCAGACACACACAAAAGGTTTCCAGGCGAGTTATATGGAAGGTTGGGTAGTAAATAACATCTTGAAAATAACGGGGGAGAAGGGGAATGAAAGTGAGAAAAGGGGGATGGTGCAATAATAATGAAAGCAATAAAAGGAGACCCATTTTCCCAGATGTGATCTGTGCCTCAGTCAAGGCAATGTGTGTGTGTGTGTGTGTGTGTGCGTGTGTGTGGATGTGTGTAAGAGAGAGATTTTCTGTGTATATTTTCCCACTGAGCTCTCAGATGAGTCAAAGTGAGTCACATCATCTTATCAATCACCCACTTACAGTACCATCATCCCTTGGTTTTGTGTATGTGTGCACAATGCTTGAGGCCAGAATGAAGTCAAACATCAAAACTGCAAAGTGGTCCTACACATTTTCACCCACTAAATAACTTATATACTTCAACCCTATCCTTATATCATAATCTTAGCATTGTCTTGCAAAGTACTATATAGAAAAACATTCAGTAAACACACATACTTACAAAGGTAGCTAGTGCACTATTGAGTCAACCTGAAATAAAGATAAGATAAAGATGACAGTTTAAGCAAACACATGCTGTCCTTGAAGGGAAAAAAAGTGAAATACTCATCAGCTTGAATGCAGTAAATGATCTGGTCTTTTCATCCTATTGAAAGAATATCTGTGAAGATTCTCAGTCATCCAGGTCATGGTTATCTCAAAAAACGGGTTTCAATGGCAACTGGACTTGTTTTAGTTCCTTGACTACGTTTCACCCTTCCATTCCAGAGGGCTTTTTCAAGTCTGAATCCCTGAGTCCCTATTGAAAGAATGTAACTGGCTTGGTTGTCAGTCGATGCACAGCTTCTTTCCAATAGATCAACTGCTGAAGGAGCGCCAGGGAACATGTAAACACACACATACATGCTCCCACACTACACATACACCCCCAAGCTCCCGCTCCATCATGTAATGTGTAAGTATGCACACAGATATCCACATTATTCCCTTTACTTTTACTGCTGTACGTACCATCTCCTACTGCTGCACAATCAATTCTTGGTATCTTCACTTCCTTCCTATCTTTCTGCTGCCACACACACACATACACCAGACTTCATATTCCTACTGCCAATAATAAAGTACATTCTTTATCTAATTTGTAATGTCTGTATTATTAATAAAATGTATTTGTTGTTACATTGCAGTCAAACAATGCGCGTGCCACACAGAGACAATCAATATACTGAACCACACACAGATCACCACTCCCAATCACAAAAGAGGAAAAAAAAACAAGTCACTTACAAGAGTTCCTTTGGCTCCCGTCTGTTGCTGCAGGTGAGGTGGACATCCCGGCAGGATGCTTTTAGCCCTCACAAGATAACCAAATGGGATGGATGGGGAGGCAGACAACACAATGATCGTACACCAAAAACTCCACCGATCACAACAACACCTGCCCACCACGCATCCTCATGCTGTCTCTCAATCTGCACACATGCTCCACCATAAAAAAGATGCTCCAGAGAATCTCACACACACATTCTCATGTAGATCAACTGGCACTGTTATACTCCCTGAGCATTCTCAAAGCCTGGCACCCATGAAACACACACGTGCATGTATGGATGAGCGCCGCACCAGTGTCTGCTTCTAATGTAGAGACTGCTGAGGCTGACAGTGGCAAGAGAGAAAGAGAGAGGAGTGAAGACAAGTGGAGCATACCACTGGCTGCTGCTGAGCATGGGAGGAGGGGGGCCAAATGAGAGAGGCAAGGATGAAAAAGGGGCGTGCGTGTGCATAAGGAGAAAGGGAAATAAGGAGCATAGATGAATATACTGTATTTTATGTGTGCATGGTTGTGGATGTTTCTATAACCCATTAACACACGAGCACAAACTGGTGCACCCTAGCCAGTCCGCATACTACCTTTTTTGTATATGACTGACTGACACACACACACACACACACACACGCACACACGCACTTTCTTGTGCACAAATCACACTGTCAAAAGTGAAACACACTTGAGCTCACACCCACTCTGTCTGCCTGCAGTGCCTGAGGGTGGGACATAATAATCCTCCTCATTAGCATGATGCTGTGAAGAGAATCACAGTTCCACCTATCTTTGTCTCCTTCTCTCATGTCCTTTACTAAGTCTTCCCCTTCCAATGCATGTTAAGTGCAATTGATTAGAACCATTGAAGAAATGTTTCTTGCAAGTATGGCTACTGCAACCATGTTAGCACTTTTGATTTCAGATTCTCAAAATTACTAAAAAGTGCAACTGTTTATTGACAGAGCAGAGCAAAAGAGAAATATTAACCGGAAATAGACCTAACAAATTAACTTCAAACAGTATGAGACCAAGAGTTATTTGGATGCAACTTCACAAGTGACACTGCAGGGGACTTAAAAGTATCATAAGCCCTGTAATTAGCTATGAGTGATAATAAATGCAACACAAAATGGGTTGTTGGAGAAGTTAAAAGTGCACAGGCTGAACTTTAGGATGGACTCCTGGGACACGATATGATGAAGTTTAAGAAGACAAACTATTAAACAGACAATTGGAGCCCTCTGTGAACTAAGGACTCCAATGATCTGTTTTGAGAAACACTATTGCCTGTGTATTACTACACTACCATTAATATTAATATACACACATTCTTTTATATGTGCATGCATACACTACGCTTTTTCTTTGCACCTCTGGAATAAAGCTTTGACTGCAACCACTTCAAACTCATTCACTTCACACAGAAGATCTCCATTTAACTGTGTGATTTGTGAAAACACAACTTATTGCACCATTTCAAAGATAGTGAATACTTGTACAATTAATTTTTTCTGTCTTAAGACTTTGTCTTCAGCCATAGGATGGGACCTAAAAGTACTTTCTAATCTAACAAACACATTTATTAAATTAATCAGAAATTGTATTTCAAGCATGTAGCAATTTTTCCTTGCTCCAAAAGCAATTTCTCCTTGGAGACAATAAAGCAACCTAACAAGCTGTCCAACAATTATGAGTGGAATGAGAACCTAATTCCACAGGTTGCTAGGTGGAGAAAAACTGGTAATGCAGTACCATCTTGTGTCTCCTCCCACATCTCCCTAACTGTTTACAATGCAGCTACTATAAGTCGTACTATAAGGACACTTGACGCATGCATTTCTGATGCTTTCCTAAAATACCCAAAGACTGTGAAAATAACCAAGTGGTTTAGCAAAATATGATCAAATGTTCCTCAGCGACATTTCACATTTTTCACTTTCACTGAAACAAGTAAGAATGTTTGTTTGCATGTTCACAACTAGACAACATTTGGTGGTGTGAAAATGTGTGGGTGTACAGTGAATATGAACTTCACTGCATAATAAACTTGTTATAACTAAGTGTTTTGAGTGCAAGTGCTATATTAACTGCAAATGTGACTTATGTAACCAAATGCTAAATCACTACGCAATGTAAATGCTTGTTAGATATTTTCTGTCTGCACATCACTTATATCAGCATTTAGGGGTCATGAATATACTGTAGAATAAGTGATCATAGAATTTCTTAATATTGGTTATCATATTGGTGTTGTTTGTCCTTATTGTACCTTTGTACAGTATGTTGTTGTTGTTAAAGTCAGCTAAATGACATCAATGTAAAATCTATGTTCAACCAAACAAAAGCTTTAGAAAAATATTAGAAAACATTCTACAAGGCATCAGATAGTAATGTTTTACGGCATTTCAACACCACAACTGAATGGCTAGAGAATTGTACAGAGTAGCTGAACAATAATTAGTTTCCTTCTCAGTGGTGACTTATTTCTGATTTGAAATGTGAGTATTAAAACCTCCACCTTTAATTCAGAGAGATATAAAAGACAAGTTATTAAGCAGCATTCTTTGGCATATAATGAGAATTTTCAGCAGTCGGCAAACAACTCGCACTCATACTAGGGCCAGCATACAAAGTAGGAACACAGTGGAAGATTCATGCATGAATATATACACACACGCATGCACGCACACGCGCGCATCCCTAAATAGAAAATCAATTAAATATTTTCTCCTCCCCTCTCACCCTTTCTGTACATCAATCTTTTATGCCAAAACACATACGCCATCATTTCAGCTCTCTCACTTTTTTGACTGCCTGCACAATTAAAGCCAGTGTTAAACATGTTTTCTGTCTGACACTTAACCAGCCATTACTAAAACTTACAAACATGCAGAGGCCTTGTTTGACAAAATCTGAGAGGGAACTGACAGATGAGAATGAGAGCAAAGACACAAAAAAATTCAGTTGCCTTGGAAACGGACATTCTGCAATACAGTTTTATGTAATTTATGAGGAGACATGCCAAATTCTCCAGGCCATCCACAAACTTTGCAACTCTTTTGTCCAAAAGTCTAACAAAGTTGAGAGAGGAACAGTGCTGTTCTAATTTGCCATATTATTTATGCCACACAACTGCCTGGGGAGCTGGCCTAATCTATTCTCTCAATAGGCAACAAAATATGAAGAAATTTATCTCACCAAATACTCAAGTAACCATAGTTACTAAAACTTGTGATTAATGTGTCCTTTTACTGGTTCCCTACACACTCCAATTTTGAGCTTTAAGCTATTTTCATTTCTCAGTATAGGTATTTTATAGTATTGGGGTCAGTGAAAGTGAAATAAAACATACAATAATCAATACACAACAATAGGAGGCACAAGTTAAAGTGGCTGCATGGATGTACAGATGGATTTGATGGTACTTCAAAGAGCACCAATTTCATCACTTAATTCAGCAGTGGCCATGAAACAGTATAATGCTTTAATTTAGCTGATCCTATTGCAGACTTAAACTGCCCAGAAAACTGGGGTCAGAAAAGCACCTTTTTGGTTTTGTAAATAAATTACTGAGTATTTCTGAGTATTTTAAAACTGCAAACTAAATTTTTCTGCGCCCAAGTATTACGTTGTGCTATTTAACTATCATTAAAATGTTTTCCGAATTCTTGCACTCTCAGTTCTCCTTACTTAGTTAAAATTAAAATCTGCTTTTAGCCTTGGAACGTTTTGTGAATATAGACCCAGACTGTGCTGCACAGAATGATACTGTGCATCAAAGTCAATGAATACCAAGATGCCCTTGGACAAGGCATGTACTGCAACCATCATTAATTACAGTCTGCTAAACAATATAAACTGTGTGATCACAGATTGCACTGAACACCCAGTGAGAAGGTGTGTCTGTATAAATGTGAAACAGTACTTAGAGAGAGTTCATATACTCACAGGAAATCTAAAAATAATAATGGAAACAAAGCATTTACTGTGTTAGCAGAAGGCAGGAAAAGTTTCAAAAATGGTTACTGAGAACCTTATACTCATACATTTAAATATCCTCAGACAGCACTAGTTATTGTTCATTTTACTTCATATTTTATAGCTGTGTATTAACAAATGGGGCGTGTTCTCAAAGTGTGTGTGCTCTATGAAAGTAGCTGGATTGATTGTGTGTAGGTGTAAATATTAAATTACATTTAGGCATAGTGGTGCTACTCTAAGAGCCAGAGACTGGTGCAGTGCTCAGTCTGTTAAGACTTGTTACTGACAATAATTGCGGAAGGAATAGAGTTGCCATTGTATACTAAGGTGGAAGTGCATATTCAGTGGCACTGATCAGTCACTGAATGTCAGGGGCTAAAATTTTGTGCACACAGTTGATCTGACACTCCACCTCAGGACAGGGTTCTAACTGTATGGCATAGAGTTATTGAAGGAACAATATATAGCAGTGATAAATGCAGACTGCTGTGAAAATACACACTCTGGAGCTGGAGTCATTTCATTATTTAGTATTGTAAATATTTTGCCTATTGGTCCTTTAGCAATGTGGGAGGACTTTTGTGCGAAGCAACCATTTTTGCACACTGAAAGGAGCAGCATTATGTAGTTCATCCCACCTGGTGCACCCCACATGCTTACTCTTCAGAGTGTTCCTCGTATGACGAGTCAAAGAGACACTGGAGCAGAACCGGAGGGATTACACTTCCCAGTGGGCCTTGGAATGCTAAGACATCATTGCGCAAGTACATCTAAGCTGCTCAGCTAGATCTGTTGCCACACAATACAGATTTTGATGGATGACACTGGACAAGCTAACAATTTTATGACAGGGACAAAAAAAACATAACCTACAGCACAGTTGTTCATAGTCCAAAACAATGTGGCCTCAATCTAAGAAACCTCCTCTGCCTTTGTCTGCAATATATTATAAGAAGCAGGAATCTGTGTAATTTATCATACATATGTATTTATTATATGTACCTAGATACATGTGGATCTACAGTAGATAAAGGTAACAGTTTAAAAGCCTAGAAAATGCTTCAACTTCAATCAAGACTACAATAAATCTTATGTTTAGGAGGAAAGAAATTGGATGTCCTAAAGCTGGATGACATTGCCATTTGGTCAGTTTGGCATATATATATATATATATACACACACACACTTTTCTGTGACCCTTTTTCTCCAATATCGATAAGCAGTTCATTAGCAATGGGATTTTGCAGCTGCTTGTGTGCAGCTGCATGGTGTTGCACCCAGTCTGGAAAAAAGAATAAAATAAACGGTCAAAGATGAATGCAAAAGAATGCAAGAATGGAAAAGTGCTTCTGATTCAGATACAGCCCTTAAATTTCAAGTACATCTCACTGTGTTGAAAGAGCCACAACAGGACTAAAGCCAGTGTCATGCTTCCAGTGGAAGGTGGAGTAAACCCCTGCACATGTCCCTGTAACGTGATTGTACAGCAGCTACATGATGGGCTACATGGAAAGTCAGGAAAATCTGCCCCACAGGCATGTTACTAACAGCGGAACATGCAACCTAAGTTCCTCTAAATGAGGTAGAGTAAAAAGAGGTGCAAGACTGAGAAAGAGAGACTATTTATTGTGTTACTTGTTTGTTTATTTTTTAAAGAAGAGATAATATCTGAAACAAGTTCCCTTTACCACATCCTCCTTATAGTGTAAAAACTTTTTACTGCAAAGAACATCCTACATTTGAGTTATAGATTCCCTGTATGTTTGTCTTTATTATTTATTAATTATTAGGCCTTTTCTGGGGGTTGAAAACAGCATATTCTATAATACATCCATAAGCATGAACCAGCTGTGCCGTATGCCCAAACCTGACTGTCAAAGTTGGTCACGCCATGTGGTAGCACCTTATTCTTCAGCAGTTCCTTGTCTACTACTGTGTTTCTTGTTCCGACCTCTCACCAGTGTGTGCAAACCAAGTTTTATGTTGGAGTGTTTCTAAATGTCTCCACTGCAATCTGATGAAGGCCAACTCACACAAAGGTGGGAAGTTGTTGCCAGGCAACTCTACACCTCAGGCATTTCACTTTCTTTTCCTTTTTTCCCCTGTTGGGCCTCACTTTCTTTGACATCACCACAAAACAAGAGCAGTTTTATGCTGGTGCATAGTCCCAGAGTACTGTATATTAGTACAGTGAAGACAAGCTCAAAGAAGGTGAGATGAGGATTTACTGGGGAGATACCTAGAAGGTTTGCAAGAACTACAGGGGCCAAGTGAAAAACGGGAGATAAAAAAATGAAAAAGTGAATGATAAAAGAAAAAGTCAAGGACAGAACCTTGATAGAAAAACAAAAGTTCAAATAAATTTCTAACACATTACCATTCAGATCACATGTGGGTAACAAATTCTGCTCTTCCATTTAAACACTTACTGCATGTGAAAACCAAAGTCGTGTTTAAAACAGCGAAACAAGGTCACATTAAATTACAAAATTAAATTACAAACTTTAACACATTTCCTAAGTTTGACTTACACTGTGTGTAACAGGTTAGATAAATATTAACACAAATTCTGCCACCACTTTGCTTTAAGTTCTGCTTTTTGTCATTCAAGCTACCTCCTCCTCTGAAAGGTCTCAGTTCTTCACTTCTGTTTCTGTCTTCTTCTCTAAAGTTGATTATTTAGTTGAAGATATATAAGATCTTGGTTACTTTTATTACCTACTGACAGTGGTACAGTATATGCCCAGTAAACATGCGTATTTGACAGCATATGCATGTATGTTATTGAAAGAGAATCAAAAAGTAGGTGCTGAAGGCAAAAGATTCTGTCTTCAAATGGAAACATTGTAGCTCCTGCCATCTTCTTCTCTCACATATCTCATGTCAACTCCCCATCTTGGGGTGAATATGAGCTTGAGGCTAGAATGACACATTATGCAACACCTGTAACATACAGAAACCCCTCTACCTGTTCACTTGCATTTGATGTAGATATAAAAACAATCTACTGACAAGAAATGTACAATACCCAAGTTAAACTCCACAAGTCATACTGGCATAAAATTAAAAACATGCAAACACATTGGTTTTTCTTATTACTCTGGAACCACACTGGATGACTAAGGGTGCATTCTTATTTAGGGCACTGGCCTGCAGGAATGAATGTTGGAAAAAAAGTACAACATTCATTCACATATACACCAATGTTCAGACACAAAGTGACTCATGCACGCACTTTTCAAAGTTGTCACAGGCACAGTGAGTGTGTCTGGATTCCACCCGTGGCGCCATCTGTTCTTATACTGGCCAATTCGAGAAGACACAAACTCAGGAATCATTATGGATGCAATATGGCTTCCATGTTAATCACCAGCCTTCATCATTTCCATTGAAAATCAGCCATTGAGTGACATGGAAGTAGGGACAGTTTGTTATTCACAATCTGTGCAGGAAAACAACATTTTATACAGAACTATGAGATAGATTCTGAAGACACAGAATTCCTGCTTTTTTCCCATTATGTTAGAGTCCTTTAACCAGATATATCATGAAATGAAGACAACATAAGTGAATAAGACTTGAATTCTGTCTTATGTCTTTCTTGTGTATTATGTCTTTGATCTATTTGACAAACACTGGCATAAAGCTAAAGACTTTTTAATTTTGCTCCCACTTAACACCTTCTTACAAAAGCCTGCTGCCTTGTCCTTGTAAACCACAATCCTACACATCCAATGTCTTCCTCTCATGTTTTTAAAATACAGTGACCGCAATCTACTGCATCTCTTCTGCTACAGGCAATGACTGACCTGTACTGCTACCCTTGTTATCACTTTGAATTTTTCCCATTTCATGCCACAGGAAGGTATTTTGTTAAACTACATTAATATATAAAAAGCCAGTCTTTTAGAATGGGCTTGATTTTTTTTATTTTTATGTTGCCCTGAGCTTCTGCTATGGTAAAAACTATTCGGTTTTGGTGGGGACAGTGTCAGATGGCATACCACTGTCACCACTAGACTAAATATTGTCTACTGTACTAATATACAAATTAAATCACATTTGAGCAAAACCAACTGTTATCACAGAAAAGCTTGGATAATCCTTTGAGTACTGTAATCAAAATGCTAGCAGAAAAATGTTAGAGAAGGGGAAATGAAAAAAAAAAGCAGGATGTTGGAGACATGAAATAAGGTGCCCAAATTCATGTCTCTGGCTTATTGAAGCATTACATCCACAGGCAGCATGTGTCTATTGCTAGAAAGCTCATAGTAAAGTCAACTCCTTCCTATTACCCACACAGACTGCGAAAGAGGCTGTATAAAGATTCACTCAGTCCATCCCACTCAGATGGGATAAAGCCAGTGTTCAAAGCGGGAGAGATTAGAAAAAGATGTGAGTGTGAGTCTCTTGTTCTTACATTAGGAAAGGAGAGGACATGTTATTCAACAGACTCCGGCTGAGTGTGTGACCAATATGACGAAGCAAAAAGAAATCAGATAGAAAAGTAGGGTGAGATGAAATTTTTTCCCTCAGGCTCTACATCTTTTCTGTAGCCAGAGAGGGTCTGTCACAGTGTATTCCTGCTGAGACTGCCCTGCCACAGTCTGAATCAAAAGCCCTGCATGTCTGTTCCACACGCGCGCGCACATACACACACACACACACGCACGCACACGCACACACACACACAAATGTACCTGCACAGAAGTTTAGAAAAAAAGGTTGACTAAAAGGAAATAGCATTTAAAGAATGCATACATATAAATTGCATTTTGCATTGCATTGCCTATTTAAATTATGTTCCTCTTCTCATTATTTGCAGTGCTATTAAACATGATTGTAACTGTATCTAGAGTGATTTTGACCCACACATGCATGCATCTTGTAGTAAAATCGAGTTTATTCAACATATAATATAATTTATAATTTACATTGTCCCACTGGACTATTAGTACTGGACATGCATCTTTTTGCAGAGAAAATGCAACTTTAATTTCAACTAACTTATCAAGCTGGATTTCTGAATCATCATTTTCTTAAATAAAGCCATTACAGTTTGCTTAGATTTATCAAACTAAGTAAAAAATATACTGTAATTGTGTCTGAAAAATGATGTGCAGTTTCAACTCAAGTTTGAAGAGCAGTGAAAAAAGACTCTTCATGGACTGTAACATTGTGAATATTTGAACTTATTGTAAAAGCTCAACTTTGAAAGCAGAACTAATTGAGAAAACAGTTTATGTCAGATCACTGGATTTAAACGGATCAATGTCTCCATCTAGTGGTTTGATGGATGACAGGTATATATATATATATATATACATATATATAACAATTTTTTCAGTAGTCTGATGATTTATCTTCTCTACTATGGAATATTTCATATTCTTATTTTCCCTCTCAGTGACACTAAAACAGATAAAAAGCTATTGGTCTGTGTATAAACAAAGAAAAAATACAAGATGCCATAACTGTTTTTACGGAGGTAATCTTGGCAGGAAACTAAATGTTAAAAACAAAAGCAAAGAAGTATTACACATTCATACTATCAGTCATTCAACTGCAGGCTCAAGTTGTACAGTATGTATCACCTCTGTACAAGCACCTGTTTTTATACAATAAGCTCAGTTGAGTTTCCTTTTTTCCTGCATGTGTGTTGTTTATATTATATTTTGTAATAATTTTGCATGTACATATTTTCACATGTATATTGTCCATTTGATAAATAGGTTTTTTTCAAAGTAGTTAGAAGTACTTTTTCACACTAAGTATACAAGTACACACACACACACACACACACACAAACACACACAATACATAGTCCAATGTATTGTTGCCATTATTATATTATCATAGTATTATACCATTTTACTGATCCACGGGTGGGGGTAATGCATCACAGACCACAGCAATGCTCCAGGATCAACTACTAGCAAGTAAACATGAGTTGTAAAAACAATACAGAGACAAAAATGAATCTACACAGCATCACAACATTAATAGAGCCTCAGAACTCAAAATGTATTCAAACCATTACTCTGTCAGGCAACAACCAGCAGAGGGGGATCCTTCCCTGTCTAAACACCACATTTTCAACTGTGTCAAGCCCTAGCGAGAAGACATACCAAGATACATGTTATTCCACACCACCTCAGAGAAATTCAGTGAATATACAAATAAAACTCAAAACTGGCTCTACATTCCTTGTCTGTGTCTGCAGACATTTTAAATGCAGACATCGGCTGATGATGATTAATTAGAATTGTCAAAGATCAGATTGGCCAATCGGCCGACCTATCAATCAATGAAACACTAAATGTACAGCATGCTGACCTCAACAGCTGTAGTCTAACTTTAGCTTAGCTATCATTGCTAGAGTCCTAGGCATGAGTTTGCTAATAACGCATCAATAGCCTTGATTTTCTGCGACTGCTGGAGCAGCGCTGATAGCAACAGTACAGATTGTAGGTCATCTGCATTTCACAACTGCTCAGAGCCTACACTATCATTTATGGATTATCTTCCTGTCGCTATATAAGGTGATTAAAATCAGCTCCACCTTTACTGACTGCTGTTTTTGTTCCACAGTCTGTAGGTAACAACACATTTAAGTCATAATTTTCATCTTTGAGAATTTGTGAAAAACATCTGGACTAGACTTCTACATTTATGTTATCACTAGAATCAAATTATATATTGTTTAAGCTACACCGTTTCCTTAGAGGAGTACTTTTACTTTTTTACTTTAAATCAAGGTTAGAGCACCCAACAACAAGCCCTGGGTCACCAAGGATATCAAATCTATCCTGAATGAGAAAAAGAAGGCGTTCAGGTCTGGTGAC
>JAUMHL010000003.1:10731452-10797477 GCA_032362345.1 Sandelia bainsii
TATGTCTTTTGCCTGCAGTGTGAACGTATCTGGGTTAAGTAAGAAAGTAGCAGCCTCTTTCTTTAAATTTAATTAATTATTTTTAAATTAATTATTATTATTATTAATTTAACAAAGAGAAATAACGTAAGTAAACATATTTTATTTGGCAATTTACCAATACCGTAAAGAAGAATTTAAGTTGCGTGGTTTCCGTTGGACAGCAACGGGCCCGTTAACTGCCATAACGGTACAAGTTTCATTTAACTTACCTCTACATGCTTGCGCAGGTTTGATGTGGGATTTTTAAAAGCTGCTAGCTCGGTCTCTCTGGGCAAACACAGCTTACACTGCATAATAAAGCTGTTGCCTTTGCACTTGAAGCCGAAATGGTCCCTTAAATAATGTCAGGGCTTCACATGGTTTTCTTCGAGTTCAATGTCAGCAGAATTCGACAGGGGTTTTTCTTTCCCGCTGGATCCATACTACTGATGTCAGACTCTGTCTCCATCTTTATCGTGACATTAGCGCCAGTTTGTTCTCCTACCCATCATTCACTGCAGTATTTCCGAAGCGCAATATTTTTAATTTAATTTTTTTTTTTTTTTTTTTTTTTTACTCAGTAGTAATATGATTGAAAATGTAGCGAAGTACAATACTTTTTAAAAAACATACTTAAGTAAAAGTAAAATTAAAGACTTTAAAAAGTACAAATACACAAAAAAACTACTCAATTACAGTAACGCAAGTAAATGTAATTCGTTACTTTCCGCCTTTGTAGGGAACAGAGTACATACAACCCTTCTTGCTTATGGAGAGGTGGCCTAATATTATTTAGCAACTACCTGTTAGGTGAGGATATTATCATTATGTTGATTACACAGATTACATATTGGCATAGAATACATGGCTCTGTGTGTTTATTACTTTTTTAGTCCTGCTGTCCTAAAAAGCCCTACACCAAGGCCTTTCAGTAGATTGGGCCATTCACTGGCGAAGGTAAAAGTTCATTTTTCAAATGGCTCAAATGCTGATTGATCTCTCCCCAGGTACTAATTAAAGATCATTTAAAATTAAATATTACATTTAAATTAAATATAACGTATTACCCAGTAACTATGGCAAATGTGGCAAAACATAAAGTGCCCATATTTTGTGTAATTTAAGGTTTATATTTCATCGTAGGGCTCCACTGATATCAGATTACATGGTTTTCAAGGTAATAAAGTGTAAATGCATGTTGTAATGCCTCTTTATACAACAGCTCCTCATACCCACTCTGTTCTGATTGGCCAACTTGTGGAACTCTTTTTGTGGGCCAAACTAAGCACAAAACACTGGCTGTTGGCACCTAGGAATGTCACAAGAGGCTAAAGTTAGCTTGTTTAGGCTAATGACAGCAAATAACATGAACTGGGTGCTGCTCATAATGCTACTACCTAACCTGCGTTACTGTTCAGCTGTGTGTGTGTGTGTTAGCCTGCTATGTGTGCAGCATGGTTTTCTCTGAGCTACACCTGACAATTGAGGTCTCTTCAGTTTAGGTTTACACGGGAGCTATTTATTATTTGCATTGTTTATTTCAAAATTTCCACTATAAAATAGCTTTTTTTCAGTATCATAGAATTTCCGACTACAAAATTTCCGGCACCAACCCTGTCTTTTGCCAGCTCCAGACGCTGTCCCAGTCAGTGCATTTACATGCACTCAAGTAACCATATTACAGTCAGCTTTCACGAGTAAGCTGATTTCTTAACTGTCGTGTAAATGGGAAACCTGGTTTCTGTAATCAAGTTAGAGGATTGGAGAAACCTCATTTCCTCAGGTGTTTCAGTTCATCATTGAGTCCAAGTTGACATTTGAGCCAAATTTGAAGGAATTCCCTCCAAGTGTTCTTTAGATATCACGTTCAAAAGAATCGTGTAGCCACATGGATGGACAAACAACCCGAAAACATAATGCTATTTTGTGCAGGTTTACTGTCCATAAAGAAGCCCATGTAGTTAAACTTCTAATTCCTAGAGTATATAGTTTTCATTCTCCTCCCCCTCCCTCTTTCTTTCTCACCCTCACCCACCTTCCTCCTTCCCCTAACACTCCTCTTTACAGTGATGAGGGTCACTGCCTATGGTAGTACCTGTCAAGCAACAGTTGCCATATCTCTACAATTCATTGCTCCTCAATGCAAATATGCTCTATTTTCGTACTGTTACTCTTACTGTTGTAAGAACAGAAAAAGTGTTATATATATAAATATGCTGTCTGGATTTCAGAAATTTAATTGAGAAAACATCTGAAGTGTGGGTGTAACAAAGTTGCTGCACAGTAAGATGTAGTACTACTACTAGAGGCTACATAGCACAGTCATGCCTAGTCATACCTTTCACCTACAGTAATCGTATTTCTGTTATGTACAAATTGTTAAGCTGCTTGCAGGCATGTTGAAAGTAAGAAGGAGAGCAGAAAGGAAAGCAGAAATAATATTAGCACTTGTCATGTAAATTGTGCAATCATTTTAGTCATATTGCAGTATATGGTTTCCAGATATATAGACTGTCAGAATTTGATAAACAAAATAGATTAGAGCTATGATAATATCCCTACTCATACTTTTTTCAACTGACAGACTACTAAAGACCTTTTGAAAATGACTTACACTGACAGACATCTTGAACTACGTGTAAATAATTGTTTTCTTTCTCACATAACCCCCAACACACTGGGACAAAACAGCCAGTGTGATTTACTAAAGACTTTGGTTCACATGAAAACTGTGCTAGGACTGCAATCTATCCTAAATTACTTAGTCTCTTTATACAAACATATCCTATATTCCAATTTTGAGCATGGTATGACAATATACTGCTCCAGAGGTGGCTCTTTGTAGCATCATTACATATTGTTTACCTGTATTTACTACAGATTAAGTTCTCATTTTTAAAAAAAATCCAATACAAATCCATATCTCAAACACATTTTTATTCATAAACACAACATATTCTATTAAATGTCCCTAGCCACTCAAACATGAAACCAGCCATGTATAAAATGTTCTCAGAGAGAGCCAGAAATGCAGGGAGATAAACATTAACAAGAACTGTGCAACGTTGTGTTTCTGAAAATAGCATTTCTAATTAGTTACCCACAGTCACTGCAATTTATATCAGCACAGTTTGTATCAGCACACAGCCATTACGTAAAACCAATCTTGCCAATTATTCACTGAAATCTAGGCCATTTCTATTGAGTAGTCACACAAACTAAGGTTGAATTATTTTAAGAGCCAAATTAAAGATGGTTGCAAGGCTAGTTGATGTAAAGTCTAGCCTATCAAAATCAACCAAACCTCGAACTTAGCACGTCATTTTTAGGCTTCGAGAGAGCCAGACTCCCTCTGCCAGTTCCTTAGTTCTCTCTGACAGCTTCCATTCTGCCCGGTAGCGCAAGTCATCCCTCTCCTCGCCTGAATCTACCAGCTCAATTCTCAGAAACATTTCTTTTTCCAAGATCATGGAAGCTAGGACAGAGTCTGCAGCTTGTCTGGCTCTTGGCAACCTTGGTGAAGAGTGTGAAACCCCGTGAGGAGCGAGTGAACCACTATTAACCCATCTGCTTCTGTCTTCCTGTTCCTCATGTTTAACCAGTGTCATGTCTCTATCATCCGACGTAGATGTACATGAAGAGCTCTCATTGGTTGAGTCAGTGCTGACAGACAACTGTGTGTCCTCTGATTGGTCATGGTCCACTTGGTAGGCTAATTTCCTGTTATTCTCTCTGTTGATGGACCGACAAGGAGGCCATCGCAGGGAGATACATCTTGTCACTGCCAGCCATAATTTATGAGGCCTGAATAAACTGGACCTTGGTGGTTCATTGATGTCACTAAAAGTGTCCTGTTTCTCCAGTCGTACGCATTCTGCTGCTAATTCTGCCTCCACCAATTCTGTGACAGGTACTCCATTAGAGCTATTTGGCAACAGTTCTTCTCTTCTGTCCTCATTCATTGACTGTAGCTGCTGATCTTCTCCAAAGCTGAAAGAACTATTGAACCTTTGGCTCCTCTTCATCACACTTTCTGGCTCCACATCATAATCTGATGATGAATCTTCAGCTGATGAGCATCCATGTGATGACAACCTGGAATCCCTTGACCACGGCTGTTGACTCTCTTCAGACTCAGAGGAGCTACTTGCCCTCTGGCCTTTCCTCATACTTGGGCAAGCAAGTCCACTCCTTTTGCTTAATCTGTTAGCTGCCCAGTACTTCTCTTCTTTCAGTTTATCAGCAATACATTTAAAGGAATGAAAGAATCTAACCAAGACTACAACAACAACAACAGCGGCTCTGCTAGCATGGCATTCTGACATAATCTCTGCTTCAGGAGGCACAGCTTTCACTACACAGATGAACAGTGATGACGCTGTGATGTCATGTGCCCACATGTACACACACACACACCAAGAAACCCCTGCCTGCCTAGCTATGTGTTCACGCTCCAGTCGAGTGAGCGGTGAGTTGCCTCAGAGGAAAGTGATGCCACATTGCATGATGTCATACTTGTTCATGAATCAGGAGTCTGCAAATGGTCTGTGTTTGTGAGAGAGCCCAGATGGTAAAAAAGATGCCCTACCCCCAAAATTGACCTAAATGTGCAACAGGGGAATCTTAATGGATAAATGTTGTTTTTGTTTTTCCCCTTCTTTAAACTCTAGTTCTTTTTGCAGTGATTATTGTATTGTTATTCAACACAAAATATTAATTTTTACAAAATGCAATTATGCATGTGTGGCTGTATGCGCATGCCTGTTGTTGCCTGTTCAGAGTACCATCAGCGCCATGCTGGCAGTGAATGTTATGTCACTCACTATCTTCCTCTTTTTCCCCATCTATGGCTATGAGTGCTGCTCAAATAGTATGTCCCTCCGTTCATTCATTGCACACCTTCTTACATCGCCTCAGGGAAAAGAACACAAACCACTGCTGACTCCAGACTGGCTGACCTTGTCACACACACACACACACACAGAAAGACCCTGAAATGTTTTACAGCTGATAAAATCTGTTGAGGTAATTTTTGTGTGTAAAGGCTGCATGTGAATAACACACAGAAAGTTGCTGGAAAGATCCCAAATCAGATCCCAAGAAGTAGAAGAATCAGTAGGAATACTTTCTTGAACAGTTACATCAAACAAGCTGACAGTAGTGGTGATCGGCAATATTAGATGCAAAACACTGATTTTATGGTATGAATTATATGTGCTCAAACCTGGATTAAAAACCTAATGCTATGCATTGTCCCTCATTTTCTTACAAAAAACTGTGCAGCCACTGACCACTGACAAACATGCCACACTGTTTATTTACCGTAATTTGCAGGAATGAAACCATTAAAGCTGTTGGAGTACAGCGGATTTACACTAATTATAATTAGCAGCAGTTTGGTCAAAATCAAATCACTATTGAATTTTAGAGTTTGATTTGATGTTTTAATGAGTGTAATCAAAGTTACTTAAAGGGCCAATCAGTTGTAAATGTCACTTGTTACTAGTTTTTGAACATACTGTACACTGGGGTGCTTGCCCTGTGCACTTATCCCCACAGTGTCAAAACAGGCCACTCCATGGCCTTGTTTGCCTAAAGGCTCATTTACAGAGCTCTGCCCCCTTTGTGAGCCTCTTCACCTGAGCTCCACCTACAATCCAGGAGCTAATTGGAGATAGCTTCATAAGTTTGCAGCATACTCTCACAGAACTAGCATGATGGCTAAAACTACTGGAGGAAAGAAGCACAAGAAATTTAGTGTGGTTACCCTGAGCTGAAGAAGACAAACCTCTAAATCTACTACCAAACTCAGGTGAAGCAAGAGGTCAGTCGTTGAACTTTATTTGTGATGGAAAAGTTACCAACAACGTGGGCAAATACTTCTTCATGTGTGCAAACCACTTTGCCACCGACTGCTTCACTAACCTGGACAGTAAGATGCAGCAGGAGTGGCCTCTAGCCTTTTTCTGACTCAGGGATTGATACGTATACTATGATGTGTAACAGAACTCTTTAGGACTTCGGGAATCTCATTTACCTGCTGAGATGAAAAGATGCCTTTCATGGAACCTTTAAACTTTCAAATTTGATTTCCACGGACGAAATTTAAGAAACGAATCAATTTGATCCCATCCTATTACATACTAGGTTGCCTGCAAAAATATTCATTTAACTCTAATGTCAGTGTTTATAGCTATTACTTCTACAGTAGGCGAACTGGACCAAAGAGACACAACAGATGCAAACTGAACACAACTTTATCTGTGCAGCATGACTCTCATCTCACAGCCAGTCCATGTAAATTCCCCAATACAGAAACTGAGGTTATTGTAGGGTCCTGTTGTATTTGAGTCACCATGCTACGTAAAGAATGCAGTGTTGGAAGAGTACAAATATGTGGAGAGGCACGCTGTCTCTACTTTAAAATGTCCTCTGGCAGACAAGCACAAAGCTTGGCTGAACACCCTGCCTTCCTAGTGTAAGTATGAGAATGGGGCACCAGTTTTCTGCAGTGTCTTAGGCTGTCTCCCACTGCGGAAATTACACGTTGTTGTTGAATAATATAAAGGAGTAGGTATTGTGGAAGAGATAAGTTTGAATAAATACTGAATTATTAATACACCTCCCTTTATAAGTGAATTGGCTACTTAAAGAAAAAGGCTTCAACTTGTGAACACCATGTCAGGCTCCAAGCAAAAAGCTTCAGCAAATGTGTCACAATTCCACACACACTTACCACACTAACCTCAGTTTGATTTTATTCCATTTTATATCTGCACTAAAGACAAAGAAGTCGAGTTTATCTTGACCCTTGTTCCTCACCTTGATAACTTTAAAAAGTGTATATTTCAGCCAGCGTGTCGTCGGTGTTAAGTACCGACGCCAATAAATTGGTTAAAGCTTTGCACAAGGAGGAATACGACAGACGTGGAACCGAGTTGGAAATGCAACAGGACCGCTAAGATGAAAAATTCACGAAGCTTTTGGACAGCAGCTGAAGAGTAGCAAGGCGGAATATTTCCCCGTTATCATCTATTTCTGTACTGCATTCGCATATATTAGTCACACATTCCGAGGGAGGAAAACGTATAAAAGCCATTAAACTCACCCTAGTGGCTGATGAAGTTTGCTGAAACGTTGAATTCATAAGGAGCAGGTGAATTGAAAGCTACGTTTTGGAGCAGACGAGCCAGAAGAGGGCGCAGTGGACTCCTCACACGAACAGTCACGGGAGGAGGTGAGCTCGAGCCAGAGCAGCGTGCGGATGTAACACGACTTTTGATTGGTTAATCTGCGATTGTATCAGGCTTGTCGTCATTGGACGGCTATAAGTAGGCGGTGCTCTGCATGGCGTTCCATTGATACGGCCTACAGCTGGCGGCAGCAGTTGCGCCACACAGAGTGAAAGAGGATAAGAAAGTGACGAGGGCTTTATGTAGGGAGTTTAGAAGAAGGGTCGAGAATTGTTTTATTATTTTAAAGAGTGGCACACCAAAGATTTACAGATTACACTGCCAAAATGCTCTGCCACGTTACTCGTCCGGATTCGGTGGTGATGGAGGTGGAAGTTGATGCGAAGGCGAACGGCGAAGACTGTCTTAATAAGGTAAGCTGTGTGGGGGGGACACACATCACGTTTTATTATGATGATCCCTCTAAAAAAGGCAGGGCAGTGTTTTGGTTGTCACACGAAACTTAAAATGTTATAAACTTACTACATCTAAACATGTTGTTCGACTCTGTTCTTAGTGTTTTGTGACTCGGTGACTGTTGTAAACAAAGTGATTTCTTGATTTTAGTGTCTGCATTGACTTGGAACAGTTTTATTCAGTTGTACTCGCTGCCTGATGTACTCACTGTGAACAACATCTGCTTCATTGTTGCGCACAGACACACGCGAGGAGGAAGCAAGTAGTTCGGCTGCGGTCATTGTGCAAAAACAACAAGAATAACATCATCTGTTGTAACGGCGAGGCTTTAAAATGTTGAATCATAATCGAGAGACTCGATAGGGACTTTTTGATTATACTGAAATTGACGACGCTCGCCTACCTGTGTGGCTTAGTCACAGGCAAATGGCTTTGTGAAGGTTACTTGAGTTCATTCTTCTGCCTTTGCAAGCACGCAGCTCGCTCCAATCACACTGAAACTTAAGTCTGAACTAAGTTATCTCGGACTGTCAGGACTTCTGTCTTCTTAAGAAGGAAGTCAAATCGTTTAAGTATTCACCTCCTTTCTCACCAAAGTGGACGTGAACAGGGTAGCTATGAACATTTCCCTCTGTTCAATAGCTTCACGTTGTTTTTTTCGCGCTAATGACATGTAAAGTTATTTCTAATGCATGGCATATTCCCAACTTGCCGCGGGTATGAATGAGTTTTATCACAGTCTCCGTGCTCCCTGCAGAGCTTCTCCAGCGCTTATGTAACAACCCCATGGCCGCGTGGGGGATTGTGGGCTTGAAACCCCTTCACCCGGGACAGCCTCCAAGTTTTCTTCTGAATATTGATGGGATTTAGTTGTGAGAGTAGCACTAGGGCAGCAGAAATCTAAATGAACAGTGATAAAAATACATTTTTTCCCTCAATCTACTATCCTGTGTGAGAAGATGCTTCCAACTATTATAAGAACTGTATGATTTGTTGTGTACCTGCACACTATTTTCCAGTTTTTTTTAATTTTTTTTATTGCTTTGTCTATAATCCACTTTTGTGGTCTATTTTACTTTCCAGGTTTGCAGAAAGTTGGGCATAATTGAAGTGGACTACTTTGGGCTGCAGTTCACAGGCAGCAAAGGAGAGAGCCTGTGGCTGAATCTGAGGAATCGCATCTGCCAGCAAATGGATAACGTGACTCCCTGTCGACTGAGGTTGCGGGTCAAGTTTTTTGTGGAGCCCCATCTCATTCTGCAAGAGCAAACTAGGTATGTTCACCGAGATATTGTGCGCTAATCTGCTGCTTGGAGCTCTTAATGTCATATTTTTTCATTTGAATAACTAGAAAAGAAGTGGTTAAATATAATTCTAACACCTTCTCTACCAAATACCTGCAAGTAGTCGCTCATCTTGAAATTAAATCTGGTGTTTTTTCATTTGCATTTTCATTTGTTTTTTCATTATGACTGCCAGTGACGTGCAATGAGTGGCATATGCTGAAAAAAGAAACAAAGCTATCGTTAACGAGTTCCCCGAGCATAATCGGATCACTTAGTTTCCAATACAGTAGACTGCCCTGTAGTAACCTCTTCCCCGAGCTATTCCGGGGTTACTATAGGTTGTTGTGGTTTAGCGAAAGGCAGGAAATGTGAGCCAGCAGCTCTGAGACTGTGTTGCTCTGTGCCTGCCCCCAGGGACCTCTGTGTGACAGCTAGGACCTCTATCACTGCCCCCATTCAACCCAAAATAACTTTTGTTGTGCTTTGTGCTTTTTTTTTTTTTGTTCTGATTGTTGGATGTTTTTGTCTGGACAAAAGCACCACACTCAGTGTGACGTTTTTGCAGATGCTGTTTGGAAACTGTGACAGAGCTAGTGTAGGTTTTTGTCTTCTACAGGAATTAAGTCATAAGTCACAGTTGTAGCTGGGTTTTCAGAAGTATCAGGACATGAATTGCATGTAAATTGCTGCAAAAACCTATTTTGCAGAACAAGAACATTATTGACACATCTCCACCTATTATGTATTTTCTCTGACAGATAAGTTTGATAAAAAAAAAAAAAAAAAAAATCACCCAGATCAAAGTAACACTTAACAAGTCTTGATCCTGACTCCGTAATCTCCAGCCCTGGTTTCCTTTGTTTTTTTTTTTTCTTCTCAAACCTGTCCAAAAAACTGTTTTGCCAACATCTAGTGTGATACCATGGATGTTATGTTCACTCCAGCTGGTGCCGCTATAGTGTTTGATACTGCAGAAATGGACCCATGGATGTGGGGCGAGCGCACACTTCACTTGAGGGGAGATCTGTTTGGTGTTTTAAGCTCTGCCCCTCTCTCTCTCTCTCACACACACACACACACACACACACACACACACACACACACACACACACACACACACACATCCCGCATGCTGTTCATTAAACTGACCCATATTTGCCTTGGCCACAGTTTGGCATTCCAGTAGACTCTCAGTTGCTCCTCATTTCACCCACTGCCCCAACTTCAGAGGTTTCTCATTCCCCCTCTATCAAACATAAGAGTATTTTTATCACTGATAGATATAAACTGTCCCTTAATCACACCCCCTCCCTGTCCATCGACTCACACTCCACCTCTCTCTGGCCCATATTTGGCAACCTTTGAAGAAGAAAGTAAAAGGCAGTCAGGGGGAGAGCGTGAGTGTGGAGGATACTTGGCTGCCTCTGCTCTGACCTCCACTAGATTAGCAGGGGTTATCAACAGATGGCTGGTGTAGGGTGGGGGCATGGGATTGTGAAAAAAGGTGAGATGAAGATGGCAGGCAAGGGTATAAGGAGTTGCTGCTAATAAATACTCACACATGGCGCACACCACCATGCTGTCAAGTTATGTGTTTAATTTTGGCGCAGCCTTCATGTCATCCATCTGCTCAGATGTGACATAATTAGTGTTATGCTGACATAATGTTTTGAGATGAGGGCACTATGATGCACAGCAGTTGCATTTTTGGGAATCAACATACAACTCAGGGTCATGATAATATACATGACACTTCTGTGAATTAGTGTCATGTATATTCATGACTAAAAATAGTTGTAAAAAGTTTTTTTTTTTTTTTTCGTGAACTTTCCTTTTAAGTTTCTAATTTAACTTGTAGCTCACCTGTTCATAATTTTAGTAAATTAGTGCTTTGAGGACCTGATAAAGTTCAATCTCAGTCATTACTTATGCTCTCACCTTTGACCTACTAAGGCTACCACAGCCTCAAAACAACTTGTTCTGACTACAGGCATGCTCCCAGGCTAGCAGTCAAGCACACCTCATCATGACACGCACAGAAAACCATCCTCTAATGCACATTTGGATGTCTGCAGGCAATTTTCTATGCATGGGAACATCTCTATCTAGTTTTGTGAATGGATGGACATTGCTTTGCTACAGAAAATTATTTTTCTTTCCATTATTTGCTTGTTTGCTATATTTCAAGACAAAATTGGTCACTGAACACATTCAAGAAGTTGAGACCCAAAACACAGCATGTTCCAGTAGCTCAGTAAGCAGCAAATGTATGAGTTGGGATATATTATCTCATCAGTGCATTAACCTGTTGGCCTGTGTCTCTACGCCCTTCTTATAGGCCTTATTACATAACATGCACTGGACTGAACGCACACAGAGCTTATATAAGCTGCTGTGTACTCTGCTGCCACGTAAAGCACAGCAAGTCACTCAAGTGTTCATGGTCACATGCAGCTGCACACAATTTTTGGGTGCTGCTGAAAAATGTTTGGAAAAACAAGGTATTAAAAGAACACACAAGAAAAGAAAAAGTGGGTACTGGTTGCTCAGATGCTTCCAATAGTTTTTGGCATAACCATTTAGTTTTGTAATGCCAAAACAAAGCAACTCTTGAAACTTAGTTGTTCATGAAACAGTTGTTTTTCTGTATTTCCATGACTTATACACTGTTGTTGGTGCTTGGGTACAGGAGACATTTTGTATTGGTTAAGAGACATTGACCGATGGGCCTCAACAACAGTCCATGTTATCTGCATCATTAAACACCACTTGCTAGGGGGTTTAAATATGTGAATGTTTCCCCTTCATTAGCCCTCGTATTTAGCATTCTGATCAGGCAAACATTGGATACCCTCAAAGGGCACAGTTGTTAGCACGGGCTTTATCTGAGCTCCTGATTGTGAACTTCTTTACCTTATTTGGGCCTAAGCCCATCTTTAACCCAATACTAATCAAAAGCAGTTTATTTAAGGAAGACTTATTTTAATCATTGCAACTTTATTTTTCTCAACAGTTTTCACCGAAATCTATTTACACCTTTACTTGTGCTGTGCTTTGAAATGGCAAATCGGTTCTCTGAATAAGCGTATAAAATGGGTATATGTTTTTATTGGTATGTCCCGCCATCAGTTATTAGTCATGTTTGCTTTCCCGCTGACTTTCTTTACGCATTCAATTGTTGTGCACTCGAGTAACCTAGTCCTGGTATGCATTGTGTAAAGTGAAAACATTAGCCCTTGCCCAAGAAAAACATAATTGTTTGTTTGGTGTCTGAATTTAGGATTGATGATGGGCTTTAATCAAAGTTTTACCATCCAGTAGATGGTCCAGTACAGAGAGCTTGCCTGTAACCCTAGGCATTTAGAATACAAACAGCTGCTTTGTTTTTATTGCTGTATAACTTTCATTTGTACTTGGGTTAGAGAAAATGCATATGTGTACTACTAAGATATCACTAGTTTGCTACTTTCTGCTAAACGATACCATCTAAATTTTGATAAGCCTTTTAGTCATATATTTTTCCATGCAGCCCACACCTTGATGTCTTGCAAAGTTTAATATAGTTCATTGACTGCTAGTAACCTCGCTGCTCATTGCAGTGTGTTATTTGACTAGCTTACAGACGGCATTGTTGAGAGCCCAGCTGATGAGGTCTGAAACTCTCCTGGTGATTGGCTGGATGAGGTACAGTCTCTAGGCAGAGGTGTTAGGTTTCAGCTTGTGGGGACGTTTTGTTCTCGTGTAGGGTGAACCAACTCGCATTCTGCTTGCTGTAGGAATAGACACTGAGAGAGGGTTTTATAGATGGGTGGAACAAACGGAAAAAAAGTTTAGTTGGCTTGGTAATGAGTCTCGAGTTACTTGAAAAAGTGCACCTATTCTGTTCTTCTTGTTTGGCAGCTTATTACATATAAATGTGCAAATCTTTTTATGAAATATGTTGCAAATGCTTCAAACTATAGTTGAAACATTGCAGTTTGAACTATTACAATTGAACACACCAAAATATTTCAGAGACTGGGCAGAAGAAATGAAGTTAATTATCTCCTCCCCTTAGCTCAACTCTGTAACCAGTGACCTATTTTCTAATATTCTTTCTCAGGTTTGGACCCCTTTTTTAATTGAATTATTCCAGCCACCCAATCATGTATTGAAACATTCTTGCAGCACCCCACATGACCGCTCCCTCCCCTGCACCCACTGTTTTGAATAACATTTATTTCCCCTGTGCTTAGCGAGCATTCACAGGAGTGTTAGATCTGTAAATGAGTAAGCCTATTAAAACTTTGATTATGGGTTATCTCTGAAGGGCAAAGCAATAAGGTATATACAATGTAATGCAGTGTAAATAGGCCAAGACGCTTAGGTCTCAGCACAGACTTCATTGTATTGCGTACGTGTGTAAGTGTGTGTCTGTTGTTCGAGAGGGCCAGTCTAAAGGACAAGGCAACGGTGTGATGATGGCTGCAGTGTTTAAAGTTCATTTCACAGATGACTCTGATGATCCATAACTGATGCATATCTGAAGTGCAGATATGTCTGAATTGCAGCGCATGTTTTGGTCCTAGACAGTGACTCAGACATGCTGAAGCAAACAGTGGATGGGTCTAGTTGCTGACTGGTACATGATGAAGCCTGACATCTTCACATCTCAAGATGAGCAAGAGACAGAGTTGCGCCCTGCTCTTCTTTCTAGCCAACTCTTTCTATTTGGATGCTCATTTGTTTGAGTACAAGGGTGAATTATCCATTATTTTTCATTTTGGTTACAGGCCTATGTATGCCTGATAGAAAAAATTTTTAATAACTTGACTAGTTATAGTCCTGCATCGATTAAAAAAATAAATAAATAAAAATATTACTCACTCAGGAAGAAAAGGACAACTGCACAAAACATTTGGAGTGTCTCTCTGGGCATAATAAAATTTTCTTTGAATTTGATCAAGACCATCTTGGACTCAAACACCATGTTGATCCAATGTTGGTGGATTTAAGACCTCTTGTTTCTTCCATGCCCTGAGTGTTGGATGGATCTTGACAGGTGCTGAGGCAGTGCTACACCAGCTGAACAGACTGACTGGGACAGCTGTCTGAGAATCAATCTACTTAATGTAGAAGCCAAGCAAGTATAGAAGTGTAGAATTACATTTATTTTTAAATCAATCATCAGAATACCCAGGCTGGGTTGTAACTCAATTATAATAATATGTAGTTAGTTATCATTGCTGCATGTTTTAAAAACACACAGAAGCAGTATAGCTTCACAGGTGCCTCAGTGGGAGAATTAGTTACCCTCTGCATGTGAAGCAGCTGTGTATTAGTCATGTTCTAGAGTTGTTTGGCAGAGTCCATAACTCATTGTGGCTCAGGGTAGTCAGACTGGAACAGCTATCGATGAACTGTAGTTACCTGTGTTGCAGGCCTGTTAACCTGTTCTACTGTAAAGGATCTTTCTCTTTCAAAAGATAACTGGAATTTTGGCTTGACTTGAACTCAACAAATCTCTTACCCCTGTAAACACACATGGGTTCCCGCAACAGTGGAAATGCTGCAGTCAGTCTTTCTCAGCGGCACAGTGGCCAAAAGGTTCATAGTCCACATCATCATGGACGAGTCGTAACAGAAAACAATACTGAGGTTAAATAGTGACAACATCAAAATAACAGACTACAACTTATGCAGAAGATGGCTTTTAAGACATGCCTTGCTCAGTGTTCAATATTAACCCCTTGCCAGTCCCTGCCTGAACTAGAGTAACCTGTGCCGCTTGCCCTATAGTAACCTTTTGTCGGCACCCAGTAGTAAACTCCCAGTCAAGTCAGTCCTATTGTTTGTCAGGCAGGTAGCTCACTAGCAGCGCTTCATCACATGACGCCTGCTGGGCTTGACACAATAGAGCAGTGTTTGTGTGTGTGTGTGTGATCATTGGATGAAATGGGATGTTTAACACCATATCAAAGCACTGTTTGTTATGCCTGCGGCTAGTCAGCTATGGGGCTTGTTATGGTCTGGCTTTATCAGGGGCGGTGTGTAAACTGACTGTTTGCGTGTCTCACAGCTGCTGTTGATACTCCTTGGAAGAACTGTGAACGTGTGTTTGATGAGGGGTGTGTATGTACACACACCGACTCCCTCAAGGGTCTGGTTTTTCGTCCCATAAGATGTCAGAGGAAACATCACCTCCAGCTTGTCCCCATGAGACATCTTGGCAAGATGCAGTTTCTACTGTACATTACCAAAATGCGATGGGTTCATATAAATTTAACAAAAACGTGATTGCTACCTACCCCCTCCACTCAATGTCTCTTTAAACCGTCTTGAATATCCTCAAGTCACAGTGTGACCTGATTTCAGCAAATGGAAAAATGTCTCCCTTTGCATCATGCTTCAAAGAGAGCTTTAGCCCTAGGGAGGTTTTTCCTTAACAAATAAAAAGCAGTGTCAGCGCAATCTACTTGCAGTCTTCCACCATCAGGATGTTATGGGCCAAAATAATTCAGCCTGGAGGGATATGTGAGGAGACAACTGACTAATGGCAAAGTTGAGATGCCCCCAAGTCACCAGGCACATCAGCAAGATCTCAACTAGTCAACAACATGTAACATGGCCTGTAGAAAGCTGCCCTACTGATTTGTACACATGGAAGCAGGTGACTTGAAATAGCATGGTGCCCGTATAATCCTCAGATTAATGTGCCATAGGTCATCTCAAAGACAGATCTGTTTAGTTTACTGTATTTCGACATGTATAATGACATAAGGACTGAATCAGTAAGGGTGTTACTCCTTTTGACGTCTTGTCTCCTGCTGCTAAAAGAGAATTCCTCACATCTTTTTGTCCAAACAACGGAAAGGACCTACCGTTGCTTGTTTTTTTTTTGAGAATTTAGCTGTTTTCCTTCGCCACACCAGAACTTGGTGTTCTCCTTTAATCGTTCAGCCCAAACAATAACAACTGTGATGGCCATTAATCTTTGAACTATTTTCCCGTCATTTTATCAACTCAGCTTATTTTGAGCATGTCAGACGCTACAAGCTAAACGGTAACTTGAAATATTTATTATTAATAGGCATATTAGATGAGGCTTGAGACTATTTTTGACTGAGCCACAGAGCCAGAGACAGACAGGATGCCATGCATTGAACATTCAGAGTTACTTGTGGTCCAGCAGATGTGGCCTAAGCACAGTTGCCCACTGATGTACCAGGTTAAAAGTTGTGCTTCCTATCGTGGACAAAACCACCAGTAGTTCTTTCTTTTCTTTCCCCTCAATTTCCACTTTGTTAGCCTCTAGTGAATTTACACTTAAAGGAAGTTCCAAAACTGTTTTTGAGGAAGCGATTGAAAAAGAGTCATTGTTACTACTTATCAAATGTCAGTTGCTTTTCCGCTGCACACACAAGTGCCCATTGTCTGTGGTGAAATTCTAGCCATGTAACAACTGCGTACTCTGGCCTGTGTTTGTGCCAGATGTCCTGACTCCTGAACAATTGCACATGAAAGTCAGTTGTACAGTGAAGGACAGAATGTGTCTTAATTAATGTAAAATTTTATTCCCAAAGCCCTTACCTTAATAGACCACAATCACAAAATTTCTATTACTGTCATAATATTACTTATAACCCAATGTTGTTTGCTGCTGTTCTGTCCAGACACATTTTCTTCATGCATGTGAAGGAGGATCTCCATAATGGTCACCTACGGATGGGCTCGGAACAAGCAGAGGAGCTGAGCGCACTCTTGGCACAGGCTGAATTTGGCGACTACAACCAAAACACAGCCCAGTACTGGTACTCAGAGCTGTGTGGAGAGGAGCCCAGCACTGCCACTATCAACAGGTATAGCACACTCCAAGGAATCAATATAGATTGATATGATCCTTAATTATAAACAGAGAAATTTTAACTGTGTACACATAGTCTACATTCCCAAGTACTTTATGCTTTATCGAATATCTGACAAACTCCACACCACACTGTCTAGAGCAATGCTTCTCACTTACGACTGTTGGGAATGTATCCAGAAAGTGCTGCACTGTCTCCATTTTGTAGTTACAAGCTTGGTACTACCTTCTGGAACAATTTGTTGTGCACATGGCACTGTTCCTCAAATGTTCGGCCTCTTAAATTATACATTATCAAGCCCCATCTGCCAAACCTGCTACATTAAACTCTTTATGCATGTGCTTTATTTGGCCAGCAGGCACTGGTGTTCACTGCTACACCTACACTCACAGCTGTTGTGTATGCAGGTGCATGCTTTTCCAAACAGCTATTCTCTATAAATGTCATAGAATCACCTAACTATCAATATGGTATAGAGACTGTGCCATATGCATTTCCTGCTACAGTCTGTAAGAATGGGAAGGCTTCACTGGCTAAGATGAGTGTTCAGTTCTGCTTCTTAACCATTGATCTCACAAGTACAGATGTCAGAAAAGAACCATTTTAACATCATAGGTGTGTGAGTGTGTAAAATGTATCCCATTGTTGCATTTATCCTGCTTGTATAATACTCCTGTCACAATGTGTTATCTTGGAATATTAGATAATCTATATGATGAAGCTTGTGTCAGAAAGTTGCATTTTAAACCTGAGCATTAGAGCTAAACTTGGTTGTCTTTCTTTCTATTTTTTCCCCCGTCTTGTTCCTCCTGCAGCGTCATATCCAGACATAAAGCCCTGGAAGGTTTGAGCCAGGGCTCAGTGGAGTATCAGGCCCTGCAGCTGGTCTCCTCTCTGGAGCATTACGGCGTTGAGTGGCACTGGGTTCGCGATGCAAACAGTCAACGTTTGGCCATAGGGGTGGGCCCTGAGGGCATTGCCATTTGCAAGGAGGACTTCAGCTTAGTCAACAGGTACACTTCACCTAGATGTACAATTAGGTTGGTGTATGTTTTAAAGTAATGTTATGTTTGTTTCTACATGAATAAAAGTTGCAAACGTTGATGTCTGCTATAAGTCTGTCTTTACATATTCAACATGTAACCTTTCATTTTCCCCCTGTCTTATTTTAGAATAAGCTATCCCATCATCCAGATTGCCACCCAATCAGGGAAAAGTGTGTACCTGACAGTTACCAAGGACACAAATGACACTGTGGTGCTTTTGTTCAAGCTGATCAGTAACCGGGCAGCCAGTGGTCTGTACCGGGCCATCACAGAGACCCATGCTTTCTATCGGTAAGAGATGTACAGGTAATAGTGTTTAGTCCCAGATCAGTGGTACACTTTGAGACAGTATACTGTAGCTGTGCAGTCACATTTTATTAGAAGTGGCTTGAGGGCCTCTAATAACTTCTGCTCTGCTTCACAAGGTCAATATAGACTTAAATTATTAAAGGAATTTAGTCCACTATGGACTGCAGCTCACTTCAAGTGGTGAACAAAGATATAGCTTAAAATTAATTTTAAGCTCTGCTGCTCAGTTATTTTGCTATAAGTGTTTTTCCAGCAGTCTTGGCTATAGTTGTCTGTCACTGCACCAATTTCATCTGGTTCTGAACATATCACCTCATTACTGTATTGTTTTATGTTGAGGAAAAGCGGTTTGTTGTTCACTGCCATTGACCGAAGATTAAATTGTTGGAAAGGTGGAGGGAGAAAATGTGACTTAAAATGTGCTATGTAAAGACTTGTTCTGCATTACTTGTTCCTGTGCTGACTGAGTATGTATTCTCCCACATTTGTACACATATGAGTGTGTACTGGTTTTCTTTTAACCTTTTTTATAATATACTATAAATGTGTGCAAAGTGGGACACATAACTACATAAAATGTGTCCTTTACACAGAGTGTTGATGGAAACATAGATTGCACAGGACAACCTTCAGTAATTATAAATGGAATTTTCTCTTTCCATAGAAATGTGTGTATAAAATTTGCAGGGAACAGGGACAATTCAAATGGCTGAGCTATGGAATTGTTCTCAGTCAATCACAATTATACAAAGGTACAAAAGACAGGCCTGTCCTTTTGTTTTATGGATGAGTTTTAGCTCAGTCTGCAATTTTATTTTTTTTTGCAGGCATGTCTTCATCCTCCTGGTTCAGAAATAAGTGTTTCTCACACTAGTGCATGTGACATCCAAACAGGATGAACATTAGGTGTTGTCTAAAAGGTGCAACGGGAATGTTAAATAAACAGACATACTCTCCCCAACAATGAGTGCAAGAGATGTAAGGCAGATGTGAATCTTACTGTATGAATCATTAGTTAAGGTAGATGATTTGATCAAAATTGAATGTCAAGTCAAAATCTGTAATGCTGACATTAGTAATTGTATCTTATTTTCATTTCCAGATGTGACACGGTTACAAATGCTGTGATGATGCAGTACAGTAGAGACTTTAAAGGCCATCTGGCTTCACTGTTCCTCAATGAAAACATCAACCTGGGCAAGAAGTATGTCTTCGACATCCGACGTACTTCCAAGGAGGTGTATGACCATGCCCGCCGCGCGCTCTACAACTCTGGTATTGTAGACCTGGTTTCTCACTCTGGCAGCGGCGAACGCTCCTCTCCTTCACACTCCCCGAGCGGAGAAAATGGGCAGGATGAGGGACTGGACTGTGGCAACTGCCAGCAGAGCCGAGCCCTACAGGAGCGGCTGCAGAAGCTCAGAGAGGCTCTGTTGTGCATGCTGTGCTGTGAGGAGGAGATAGATGCCGCGTTCTGCCCCTGTGGCCATATGGTGTGCTGTCAAACCTGCGCAAATCAGCTTCAGGTGAGAGTCTTCTGCACACTTGTTTCTTTGGACTTTTGAGCTTGTTTATTTTCCACAGGGGGGGTTTCACTATTGTGGTTATCATATGCACTGAAAGTGACAGTGCTTCTATCATTTACTATATCTCGAATGCTGATGTCAGCACTACATTAGAAGTAGTACTTCAGAAAAGGGAATTAGGAAAAAAAGAGCCTGAAAACCAAAGAAGTTTTACTTTGTTTTTTGTTTGGTCCTGGACTTCAGGCTACTGTGAATTTGCACCTATATACCGAAAGCTCTTTAATTATACTTAAGTTCCAACTTCTCATCCTAAGCTTTTCTTACACTCTGGTGACCAGATTGTCCCTTCAGTTAATCAGCTAAATGTTGCCCATCTCTGTGGAAGCAGATGGGGTGTGTATGCGTGCGTGTTTGTCTGTCTTATGAAGGGATTATAGCAGCCATCCATTAACTAAACTAGGAAATGTGACCCAGCTAATAGATGTGTGAAGGAGTCGGTAGGAACTTAAGACCATAGAAAGTTTCACTGCTTTCCGCAAGATTATTCTAGTTTTCACATTATGGCAAGATGTCATTAGTAAGCTTGTTTTGCCCTTTACTGTAAACTATTTGTCAGTTTCTGTAAAACTTAAAACTGGTTGTCAGCTAAACAGCCCAACATTTCCTGGATATGCTTGCAAGAGCAATGGGTTATTAATGTTTCACAGTATTACATTAGTTGGACCATTTTGACCACTTTTCTGGCCATGTTATCTGACCTGTAACTTTTCTGTTCAGTAGTTGATTAGATGACAAATGCTTTTCTTTCCCTTCAGTTGTGTCCTGTGTGTCGGGCAGAGGTGGACCATGTGCAGCACGTCTACCTGCCCACATGCACCAGCCTGCTGAACCTGACGCTGACCGACAACCACCGGCACCGCAGCAGCATCCCTGCACCCATCTGCAGAGAGAAGCTGTCCCCTCACACCTGCTCCACCACAGAGTATGAGCATAAAATTCACCACACTTAAAGACAACTCCACTAAACCCCAGCAAACTCCATTTTGAACACTCTGAAGCTATACCAACCCAGATTACGGTTTTATAAGGAATTCTCATCAGTCTGTTTTCTGCCTGGACAACTACCTAACATATAGAAACTCCTGAGCATAATCAAAGATCGATCCATTCAAGTCACTCCCTCATCCATTGTTTGTGTCTATGCGTGTTACTTCCTTATTCTCATTAGACTGTCACTTTGTCTGCTTGGTTTCTTAGTACTGTTTGTTGTTTTAATCAACACTATTTCCTACCACAAGATTTTAGACTAGACTCTTAATGTCCTTGTTAGTTAAATTATTGCATCAGTTGACCTGATACATAATAGAAATGTTATTATATTTGGTTTTGATTTATTTTTGTTTTGCTCCATATCAGGCTCCTAGCCCCAGAACTATATACTGAACCTATGTGTTTTAGAATAACTAAACACTGTATATAATGGCTGAGTCTTTATTTCATTTTTAAAGTTTCCTGACATTTTAAAATGTGTTTGATTTGAGAACTGAATTTTATGGTTTAAATATTTTATTTCCTTTTTGCTTTTCATGTTTTTGATGCCAATGAGAAGGTATTTAGGGGCTAAGCAGCACTGTTTTGGGTACAGCACTGCATACTAATGCAACACAGCAGGCAGTAAGACCACCATGGCCTTGTTCATGCAATCTTAGAGCCAAATAGGGGTCTTGAAGGTTCTTTAGGTCACCTCAACTGTATCTTGCTGACACTCCCTCAACCACTTTCCTTGAAATGTGTCTTGATGAAAAAACAAAAGGACTAGTTTCAGAGAGACTTTTGCACATTTCCATATGCATTTCCATGCCAACAGAAGAGGTAGAAATTAAGAGCACTAACTGTTCTTGTTAGCAGATGCAGAATCACAATAATTTATATAAAAAAAAAAAAGTTTGGACAGCAGTATCTGCTTCCTCTGAAAGCCTACTTTTAAAGGGTACTAGGAGAGCCGTCTGTGCAATATTTGCTTGCTTTTTGAAAAGCTTTCATTTTCAAGTTGTATTTAATTTAAATAAAAAAAAAACAACTACATTGTCACTTTACCAAGGAAGCTTTCCAGGTGTCTGTAGGGGGTTTGGCCTTAATGTAGCAGCAACACCATGTTTATTATAAACTTTTGCAGATATTTTTTTCTGCTAAGAAAAGGAAAACTTTATTTCTTTAACATTGACTTAATTAAGCTCAGTCACTGCAGGGGAAGAACTTTTTCACATTATACAAGTAGTGATTTGTTTCTGTTTTCTGAAGCAAAGGCCACTATGCTCTGTAAAATAACTTGGAATTAAACTTTTTTTATATATATTCTGCTTTTAACAAGAGAAAGTATTAATAAAGTTGTTGTTGTTTTTTTAAATGGTCACTGTGGAGTTGTTGAACATTTGTTTTGTGTGCATCTTACACTTGACATCTTATAATAAAACAACACTGACACTAGTAAAAATGTAAAAGTTTAATTTAATGTACAAATACTTGATGAGCAAGGGGATCATTTAGAGGGGGAAACAATGAAGAGTTTATTTTTTTTAGTTTTTTCCTGTGAAATATTAGATACTTTAATGTCAAGATGAAAAGATTTTTAAATAAGACATAATGAAGGAAAAATCTAACTCAACTACCCATAAATCAAACAGTCTGTCATAAGACATGTTCTTGGTTTGACTCAGGAATGTTATCAAATCAAATCAGAAAACCTGATATCTTGCAACAATAGAGTGAATACCTGCCATAACTTTAAACCTCAGCACTCCAGGTGAACAGAACTGTTAAAGGTCAAAGCGGCCATTTCATTGTCTGGCTTGGAAAAGAGGTTTAAAGTTGCTCAGTCTGTGGTACAAAGACGCTCTTTGTTGATGAGAAATGACAAGCTCCACTGGACTGTGATTATGAAGTCTGGAAAGGAGAATTAAGAACAGAAGCTATTGATTAGTCTGACTTTATCCCTCTCTCAACCCTTCTCTTTCCATGACCTTCTGGTGAACACTTCTGTCTTTCTCTCCTTTCTTCTATCTGTTTTTCGCGCTCAGGCATCACTGCCATTAAACAAACCCCAAGGACACTGCTGACAGTGGGTGGGAGACGTATGAAGATGACAGCTGTGATTTCTAATCAGTCAGGCATGCAGAATGTTGGCAGGTTAGAAAGCAATAGCACAAGAAGTAACATCAGACAGAATACTACCTGACTGTAAAATTAAACTGTAACCTTAACAGTGGTGGAAAGTACATTTACTGTACTATATGTAAATAGAATTTTTACTACACTGACAGCTGTAGTTGCAAGTTACTTTGCAGTCTCAGATTAATATTAGTATCAAATAAATTCTGATGTATTATTGTAGGTTAATGTATGATAAGAGCCCTTTTGATCACTGGGGAGAAATTCACAAACTGTTCAGCAGTAAGTAATTAACAAGAACGTCACTTTTACCAGTTGATATTGGATCAGGAACTTATGGCAGTTACATCATCACATCCAACTTTTGAACTTCCTCATGTCATTATTTATGTCATCACTGTTCATTGCACTGCATTTCACCCCTGGCTATTACCCCATTTGTATCCATCTTTAGATTTACTTTGTTCTTACCGTCTTTTTTTGTATTTGTGTTAGTGTGTTTTTTTCCTTTGTTTCTGAACAGAAAGCAGCTGTAACAACACAAAGCAATAATTATAATATAATCAAAAGTGTGATATGCATTATTCTGAAAATGAGACATTTCACTTCACACATTCCACATTTTTGATAATAGTGTACTTTTACTTAAGTAACAGTAATTCTACTGAGTTTTACCCAAGTAAATTATCTGAGAACTTCTTCCTCCACTGAACGTAAGATACAAGTAAGTAACCAAAAGTTAGAAAAAGTACATGTAAATGGAATAAAGTACAACATCAGAGCAGTAATACATGTTGGTTTGTTGAGAGCAGAAATAACTGCTTTTGCCTTTTTCATACTATTTGCATCCCAACACAGGTATATGTGCACATTTGGACATAAATATGGACAAACAGTTTATGTGACGCACTATTGCTGCACTCCCACTGCCCCCACACACACCTAGACTATAAACTCCTTGCACCACTGCACTTTACTCTTGTGATGCACACGCTGCTACATGGACAATCTCATCTGCCCAAATGTCTTATTGTTACAGACTGTACAGCACCGTCACTTTAAACTGCTGCTAATCGACATTCATTTAATGCGCAAAAGAACTGCTTGCTCTTAGACACTGTTTATCACCTACGTCATAGATTGCATGTTGTACTGTTATGGACCTCATGCACATCCAATGCACAAAGACAATCTCAGGATTTACATGGAAGGTGATATACCACATGTGAAAACTGTTTCTTGTCTGTTTTAGTTTATTCCCAGTTTAAAGTGTATATTTTTATATTGTACCTTAGCTGAAAGTTTAGATTTTTATATTCTATTTATATATACTTTTTTGCTTATTCTGTATGCCTATTTGTTCTGTACTGATTAAGCTGGAGCCACGTCGTCTCGTCTCTCTGTGTACCTGTACAGTATATAGCAGAGATGACAATAAAGTTTACTTTGACCTTTGACTCTGACACTTACAGTACTGTACAGAAGCCTTAGGCCACCATTAGAGTGTTGCTTTAGCAATGCTATTAAGACCATACATATTTATTTCTTAGTCTCTTTATTAGAAAACGGTTAAATAACAGCTTCTGTAGGTTAAACTGACAAATATTTAGTGTGACCTCTGTAGAGAAATATGGACAGGTCAAGGTCTAAAATAAGAGTTGAAGACAAAAATCTCACATGAAGTTTCTCAGAGTTTCCTCTTTGAGAGACTGGAAGAAGTGCAGCAAGGACCTGACTCAGCATCTGACAGCTTCATCTGTATGTATATTTATCTTTCTATTTTTTTCAAGCTTCTTCTGACTATGGAAGAATCAACTTCGCATCCAGATGAAGCTGTCAGATGAAAAGTTGCACAAAGATTCAGTACCTTAAAACTAAAACTAATTTCTTTTCAATAATGTCATTCTTATAAATGTTTTCATTTCAGGAATACCATTCCACACTTAACGTCATCACAGATTCATATCTAACAATTTGGTGTGTTTATTGGCTTTATACTATATTTTGTTTACATCCACTATCAAATTCTGGGACTTTCCACAGGCCTGTACTCCGGCCACCAGTGTTAAATTATTCCACACTTGCAGAGTGCAAAAGTCATGTTTCTGTGCACTTCATGAAAACATTTGCTATGCTTATGGCTAACTTATAACTTGGCCAGTGTTTTCTCTACATGTCCCGACCCAGTTGCAAAGAATGAGAGTTCAATTTGAGCTCAGCATTTTTTTCTAATCTCAGTTTATTTTCAAACAGAAGTAACTAACTCCAACCAACTCTAGCTTGTGCTTGACAAACGCTGACAGCATGATGTTTAGAGGAGAGGTGGTAAGCAACTAAGTAAATTTACTCATGTACTGTATTTAAGTACAATTATGAGGTACTTGTACTTTACTGAAGTATTTACATTTATTTCAAATATTGTTCTGTTACTCCAGTACATTTCTTTGTATAGTTTTAGTGACTAGTTACATTTTGCAAATGTAAATTCTTATAATCAATTGTGGTGTAATATTATGGATCAATTGCTGCATGTGGTTAGGGATCAAATTAAATTATTGTTTGTATTCTACACCAAGTCTCTATAGTAACTCAGATCTTTGACCTTATTTTTTTTACCATACATTTTCTTTGCAATAATTTTCACATTTATTTTATCAGCAACATCAAACATCAACATCAAATGTACTACATTACAATGTTTTCTTAGATGAGTACTTTTGTACTTTAAGTACATTTTAAAGCACTTTGTACTTGCATGTACTCAGTACTTCAAGTCACTAAACTCCACTGCAGTAATGGAGTTTTTAGGCAAGTACTTGCGCTTATACTTGAATATTAAGCCTGTGCAATTCTACCAACCCTGATGTACAGTACATTTATGTAATATTTAATTTGATAGACAAGATAATTCAATAGAGGTGTCATTGTATGACAGTAGTAAAGTATCTGTTCCTCTGCATGCTACACTGTGTTTTTGAAGGCTTCCCATACTTTATTACTCCAGAATGGCTTTTGACCTACTTCTCCGGAGTTTGAGCTTGTGGTTGTTATTTTTACCCTTAACACATGTTTAAGCACAATCCATGCAGAAAACATGTCCTACCGAGAAAGAAGTGCAGCAAATTTAGCTTGATGCCATCTCGAGGATGCAAATTCTAGTTCATCACTTCAAAACTCACAGCACAAAGCTCTGCATATTCCCTGATGGAGTCTTCTTCATTCTCGTTACCTGAGCCACTCAAAACAAATAGAATTTTTAAGTTCTTATCATTTCAACTTGTGCCAAAAAGAAAACATCAAAGATTCTCACAAACTTTACCCACCCACTGCCATGTGGTTTTCACATCTGCTTGGCCCAGTGACACACACTGTCAAGGGAACCACAGCTCCTCTGAATGTGTTTGAGATACGTTTCCTTGAGGCAGAACCCACGTCTTGATGGCATCATTAGCTGGTAACTGAATACACAGTGAGGTGTATGTGTGGTTTTTGGAGTGTGTACATGACAGTTTTAGACGGGTGTAAACAGCCTGCCAGTGCCCGGCTACACAATATTCTCCATGCAGAGAATTTGAATTGTTGAAATTCATTTTCCACTTCACTGTGGTATATTGAAGGCTGGGGCAAATGAGACACTAGGTTTTACAAATTTGTGTGTGCACCTAAATGATGCTAAATCTTCAAGCAATAGACATACTTTCTTTTCTTTTTCCTCTAGAATAGAAGTAGTAATAGTAGTAGAAGGATAGCATGATGTACATAGCTATTTAATGTGGTACCAAAAATGTTCAAATAGTAATATTTAGCATTTTCCATATCCACATACAAGTACATACAGTTCATGTACAAATAAAGAACCTAAATACATGACTTGACCCTTTACTGGACAGTAGAATATGTGATGCTGAAGAGTGTTTGTACGGTAAACTATCACAGCTATCAAGGTATCACAATGTTCACCATGGTGATTGTCCAATAAATACTGTGAAAAGATGTTCAATTTAAAATCTGGGTCAGATGGCATGGGAAGAAAAGCTAAGAAAACAACATTCATTCATACATACATACATAATGACATACTTTATTGACTTGTTGTTGGACAGCTGCCAGACAGTACATGTCGGCGCTACTACTGGGTTTCAGTGTCTTGTCCAAGGACACCTCTACATGTAGCCAGGAGGCTGGGAAGCGAACCACTGACCCTGAGGTTCATAGACGACAGTTCTACCCACGGAGCTACTTGCCACCCCATTATGGTGGTGCTATAGGAAATGTCAGGGTATTATTATAAATATTTTTAAAAGATGAATTTAAACTAATTACAAGTGAAACTTTTGAAAAACACATTAGTCATTTAAAAGTGTTTTACTCAATATATCCATACAATATATATGGCAAGGACATGAATGTGAGTAATATACCTGGTGGTCCACATTGATAAGTGCTTCTCACCGTAGCCTCAGCTGCTCTACCATCACTGTCACTCTATGAATCTGTAGCTCTTTAATCTGTCAGTAAAAACACATGAGTTAAAATATCTGGAAGTTGAGTTGAGTTGCCATGATTCAACTTACAGAGAACTTCATCTGGATGACTGAAAATGATTACCGACACTGGCAAAACAGTGGGAGGCTTTTATTGTTAAGCAGCCAAGGGAAATGCAACAGGACTCAGATTAGCATCAAGTGCTAAATGTCACTCTCACCAATACTGGAATGGCACCATTTGTAAGTAGAACAGTTTAAATTATCACAAGGATAAAGTTAATTGTTAGGAGAAGAAATCAACAGAATGAGAATCTTTAAGAGATAACGTCATTCAGTCCCTGTTTCCCATAAACACTTTCTGTCCCTCGTGTATTAGCTGAGCGTTATATTGAGGTGACAACCAGCTTCTCTAAAAGTTAAGTGACCAGCATCATTTGAAAAATCAGCACAGTCACTTGGAAATACGTCTGTGAAGATTCTCAGTCATCCTGGTGAAGTTGTCTGGAAGTTAGTCACGGCAACCGGACTTCTTTCTTGTAAGGTAGACAAGAAAGAAGTCCATTTGCCATGACTAAGCTTCCAGACCCTCACTTGAAAACATTTACCGTTGCTCTGAAGGCATTTTGTGAATCCCCAAAGGCCCTTCTAATGTAATGACCTGGCATTTTAAAATGACCTGTCCACAGAATGTAAAAACTATTTTCACGCGTTTTCCAAGTAGTGACTCAGCAAAAGAGCCGTCCCGCATGGGAAACGGGTCAAAACCATTTTATCGTGCTGCAGAAAAATATTCTTTCCTTTGGATGGTTAGAAGGGTCTCTAGAGCTTCTCAAAATATCACCAGTACAACAAATCAAGTGTTTTTCAACAAAAAAACGGTGAAACATCGCCAGTCTTTTCAAACAGTCTTTTCTTCCACTTCAGACTGCAAGGGGGGAAAACGGTGCGACACAAAAGCTGGTGTTGTGTGGGGTGGTCAGACCTGTGTAGGTTGGCCATGGCCACCCCCTGGCTTCGCCATTGGATAAATCATCTGGGAACCAAGCATGACTGTGCTAAATTTCATGACAATCCATCATGTAGTTGTTAAGACAGTTAAGTCTGGACCAAAGCGGTGGACTGACTGATTGACATCACTATCCCCAGAGCTAGAATGGCTAAAAATGACACCAATTGTGCGACATCACATTGATAAATATGCCAGTTTCTATCAGTTCAAACAGCGAGAGTAACTCCTGCATTACGAGCCATAATCAGGGCTTAGCTACAGAGATAGCTTCTTGTTGCACTTTCACCTAATTCCTAACCCAAGCTTTTAACTCAGACTACCTGAGGCTCCAGCTGCGATTGCAGAAAGAAGACACGGTTAATGTGGTGTACACAGGGTTAAAGCCAACTCATTCTTATCAGTTTGATTGCCTTAAAAGCCTTTAAGGGGCTGACCTTATTCAGCACATTCTTATCAGTACACTCTAGTGTGACATACACAAAGAGTAATGGGTTTAAAGCAACACTTTAACTATAGATTATACTGAACGGATTAGTTACATACCAATGAGGCATGAGATTATGACATCACTAGGCCATGAGTGCAGTTTGAGGTTTGATTTGTCTGTTGTACACTGTAAAGCAATTTTAACTTCTGCAAAGGTCTTTAAATAAGTTTTATTGTTACATTTATAGATAGAGCATGTATTCTTTGTTACAAGCTTGCAGGGCAGGAAATGAGAGTATTGTGTGGAAAAAGTTATTTTTTTCACAGTTAGTTTCTTTCAGGAATAACTACTTCCTTGCATAGACTGAACACAAAGAAACCACAGCCAGAAATAATGTAACCCTGCTGTAAAGGCAATGAAAAATAGACATATAAATATCACAAAGACCCTTCTTGTTTGCAGGAAACGCTAACGGGATCTTAAACTGTGGCATTCAGTCTGCTCTTTATATCGAAACTGTTTTCTGCAACAATGCTGCCATCTACTGGTCAGACAGACTTTGTACTACAGTTTCTCTGAATGGCTAAAACACGTTTGCTGAAATCTCTATCTCTCTAATCTCAAAAACAGTAAATGCAAACTTCAAGCTACATTCACAAAGCCTTTATCTTGTCTTGCTAAATCAATCAGTTAACTCAAAACTTTTGCTTAAAACCAAACACTGCTCTCAGATGACTCACAAAGCCAGCAAGTGCATAAACACTACACAGCAGTCATTACACAAGACACAAAAAAAGTACACTGTGCTCTTGGCATGGTGTTGTTTAATGCTTAAAAATGTCATTTTTTTATTCAGGAACTTTGCATCATTTTGTACATCTGAAAACCTACTGTATGTTTATATGTATATTAGCAAAAATGAAAAAAGAGTATTTATTATTATTCAATTATAAACTGTTCACCTTGCAGAGAAAAATTCTGCAGTTAAGAAAAGAAGTGCATGGAGGAAAGTAAACATTTATGAAATGGTGGTTATTACATGTGCGTAATTTTTACCTTTTATACAGTAATCAGTGGTTAATCACAGTTCATTCACGAGTTTGTGGGGCGTTCATCAAAGGGTTAATCTTTGATAAAGTAGGCTAGTAGAATTTACAGACTTAGTCTTTTTTGATACAACATGCATAGTTGACATAATACTAAACCAAGTAGTATGTATTAAATACTAAGCAGAACAAAAGACAGATCAAGAGAATTATTGTCAGTTATTAGTATGATTGTCAGGACACAACATCTTACTGCTTTAGCCTGTCTGCCTGTGTATCCACAGCTCTCTCTACTTTTACTTCTTCCTCCCTGTCTCTGTCCAATCAGCCCAAACCTTAGGGAGCAATGCCCTAACCAGACAGCAGGTGTGCTCTTAAGCACTGCAGCCCTCTGCAGTGCTGCCATGTGTGTGTATGTAAGAGTTTGTGTACATGCATCAGCAGCTGGGACAGCCTGGCGTGCCTGCCGGCTTGGCCACTGCTGCTCCTGCCACTCTGCTGAAGGAGAGTGGAGAGAGAGAGAGAACGCAGGAGGAGTGGAGAGAGAAAGAGAGAAGGGGGGACTGAGAGAGAGGGAGTCCAGGCCCAAATAAAGCCATGGGGGCTGGGGCTGGGCTGGGTCCCCTTTTGCTATAAATACGCTGGCCGTCTGGAGGTTCGGGTTTGGTGGCTTGGGACCAGCGACCACCACTGCTGCTGCTGCTGCTGCTGCCTTCCTCAGGGGAGTCTCCTCCACACACTCATCATCCTCATCCTGGTCATCACTTTTCTGGGCATCCAAGATGCCTCGAGTGGACGCAGACCTCAAGCTGGACTTTAAGGATGTCCTCTTCAGACCCAAGAGGAGCAGCCTGAAGAGTCGCTCAGAGGTTGGTGAATTTAACCATTTCTACTCTGATAATGTAATCTAAGTATTACAACTGTGGATAAATCAACCATCCGGGAAGGATTCCTCTCAAGATGAGTCTAATCTGTTTTGTGTTGCATTCAGGAAGTACACTTATGCTCACACCTTCATGATAAGTGACGCAATAGAGATAATTAACTATTGATGCATGGAGATGGATGATAGGGGGTGCAGCATTCTGAGGCCTTATAGCCCTGTTTGCTACAGTCATATCATCATGATTAAATGTGCAGAATAGAAATACTTACAGGAGTACTTGCAGTAGAAGAAATGACATTTGTTAACAACATAATCTTAAAAGGTTGTCTCAGTAAAGTGCTGGATGTAATTCTATACCGAGTCTCTTTTCATTGTCTTGTTTTGTGTAAACCAATGGGTGTACACTGCCTTTGTACTTTTGTGAGCAAAACAGCTAGCATGAATGAGCATGTAACAGTGGAGTGACCTTCTTAAAGGTTACAGAAAACAAGGTGAAAAAGTCACTGTAGAGAATGCATGACTACAAACAAAGAAAGCAACAAAGGAAAAAGGAGAGAGGCAGAGATAAAAAAAAATATATAAAATAAAAACAAAAAACATTTATTTCCATTTTCAGTAGGTTAATCAGGCCAAACGTTGTCTAGCACCCACTGATTTGGCTCTCTGTTACGAGCAATCAACTCCTTGTTGTTTATCTTTATAGCTCTCTCAGTGTAGTTTCAGTATGTGTCACTAGATCAATCACTAGACTGGTACAGACCCAATATCGCAATACTGGTGTGGTGGCCCTGGATCTGTGGTGGAGGGTGGGATTAGGTGGGACTCTTCTGAGAGGTGGTAAGCAACATGAGACACAGGAGACTTCTCAGAAAAGCTGTTTAAAAATAGTGCTGTGTATCCCACTGTCAACCAGAGCTCATTCCATATACCACACATGTTTCTGAATAATGTTATATATATACACTGTCACAGATAACAGCTCAGGAAACACTGGGTACATGAGTATGCACTAGTTTATGCAACATGTAAGTACCAATTCAATATTTTATCACATTTGATGAATTTGTCACCTCATTCTTCACTTCTTTATTCAAACATTTGAGCTAAATAATAAGTTATGCTGCTCATCCTAAAGAAAACAGCTAAAGTAACTGAAATAATTTTACATCTATATTCTACTCATGATGATTTACTGCAGGATGCCAGTGGTGCAGCCAAATCAAATGGCCCGGGGACTCTGTTTTCATTCTGACTGCTCTGGTTTAAATTATTTCTGCATTTAAGAGGTGATGAAATTCACATTCCAAAGCTAAGTTTATCAGGCATCCACACAGTTTTTTAGAGGAGGTGACAAATGTATGATGCCATTCTTTGTCATGCTTTACTTGTGATTAGACTGGAAAATCCTGCTGAGTCAGTATACTGAAACAACAGACCTACATTGATTAGCTGCATCACGAAAATTAATATGTACATTTAGATGCTCCTCCCTCCTAACCCATTCCTTTTTTATCACTTTCAACTTTCTCTTGCCATTACGAGTTATAGCCACGTTTGCTGCGGCTCTGAAAATTATTGTGCTGTGAAGACTGCAGCATATGCAAAGTAGTTTTGCATAATGTCTTATTTCTGCTCAGCAAAAGCATTCAGCACTATGAAACTGTTGGATTAAACTAAAAGGAAATAATTTTGAAAGCTTGGCATTAGTTTTAAACACTTGGCTCTCTATTAGTCTATGAGTCTACGCAGCTTACCTGCCTCCCTGTAGCAAGTGTTTGGCATAACTTAAAATATTGTGTTTTCAAAGAATGTTCATAGGCCTACTTTCTGCAAATCATTTACTGAAGCCCTGTGTAACTGACAAGCAGAAAATAGTTATAGTTTTTAGTATAGTTATGAAATCACTGTACTGTAATTTTGACAAAGATATCTAGTTTGTTCATATTAGCTAATGTTAGTCACCATAAGTTAGCAGTCATACGAGACCAAGTATGGCTTTATGCACGAATTTAGCAACAGTGTGGTATATTGTTTACAAGTTCAACATTTAAGTGGTGTAAGGAAGACTGTGTTTGTCTCTGTATGATCCTGAATGGTAAAACATAATATATGAACCCCAAGGTTGGTGATTCGCTTCCTGGTTCCCAGACAAGACACTGAACCCCAAACCCTTGCCTAAGGGGGCAACCTGTCCACAAAGAATTTCCCCAAGGGGATTAATAAAGAATATTTTATTATTATTATTATTATTGTTATTATTATTAATAACTCCACCCATTAAGCAGCAAACACTTGAGTCAGAACTTGCTCAAATTAGATTTGTTATAATGTATCAGATCTATCAGTATGGACAAATTACTGTATTTCCTGTAGTGAAAGCAGCTATTGTGTCACAATGAGCATTGTTTGTTTCATGTAGCTTATCACATTACAGGCAGCAGAACTGACTAAGCTAACCACAGGATTGTAATAACTTTTCTCCTCTCCCTCAGGTGGACCTTCAGAGGACCTTCACATTCCGCAACTCCAAACAGACCTACACTGGCATCCCCGTCATTGCTGCCAACATGGACACCACAGGAACATTTGAGATGGCACAGGTCCTCAGCAAAGTGAGTTAACACAACTCAACAGATGTAAAATATGTAAGAACTTCTGTTGTGTTTGTGTGCTTGTCAGTGTCTCTGGGTCCTGCCACTAATATCTCTTTGCAAGTATTTGACATAAAATCTCAAAAATAAAAACCAGGATGCTGTGGGGTGAGCCTTGGGAAAAAACAAAACCAAAAAAAAGTTCTACATGTGTTCTTGCCCTAGAAGCAGTTAGACATCTGCTTACTCGAGGGACGTTGCTTGTTTTCTTTTGTTACACCTCAGGTTGACTTAGGAAATCAGAGTTTCTCTAATCATTATTTCAAAAGTCATAGAAGTAAGAAGTTCCTTCTGACCCAGTTGAAAATGTTTGAAACTAAACAGGAGATGGGAAATCATGATGACTGATAGGAACACATAACACTAATTATTAAACAAATATTCAAATGTGGACTTTAATGTCTTTCAGGACTTGCTTCAACCTCTGACACCTGAGTTGCCAACAATATCTAAAGCATGTCTGCATTGTCTCTCCCTTTCTTTAGCACACTCTCTTCACAGCCATTCATAAACACTACTCTGTAGATGAGTGGAAAAACTTTGCTGCTAACCATCCGGAATGCTTAGAGGTGAGATAACGTTTTTTTTAAAGCAGGTTTCTCCTTTTGTTAGCAACAGAAACATAATTAGACACAGTATTGTTTATGAGGAGCTCCTCCTTAAAAGTCAAATTTCACTCTTCCGCACAGCATGTAGCTGCCAGCTCAGGCAGTGGCAATGCAGATCTGGAGAAGCTGTGTGCTATCTTGGAAGCTGTCCCTGTCCTTAAGTACATATGCCTGGATGTGGCGAATGGCTACTCGGAGTATTTTGTGGAGTTTGTCAAGACAGTCAGAGAAAAATTCCCAAAACACACAATCATGGTAAGAGATATGGTATACCACCTTGACTGGCATTTGTGGCTTATTGAATGTGTGCATCTAAAAGTGTGTGTCAAGCCTAATGCCCTTTGCCTTGCAGGCCGGTAATGTGGTAACAGGGGAGATGGTTGAGGAGCTCATCCTCTCCGGAGCGGACATCATCAAAGTGGGCATTGGGCCAGGTGGGTGGCTATGATTGTCTGAGAGTCTCTGAGAATAGTCTCAATAGGAGTGTGCTCCCTCTAAATCAGTGCACAACTGCACAGGTCTGCACAGGTCTCACATACTGTATCAGCCCAGAGAGTTTGGGCCTACTGTTTACTATAAGCATTTAAATTTAAATTGTAGTCAAATGTTAGACAGCAAGGTTTAGCTGCTTGGAGTAATTTTCCTTTTATAGCACTCTTAAAGTGACTTTTACTGTACTTTACATATACAGTGGTGTATGTGTATTTAAAAGTATACACTACACAGCCACTTAATGAACACTGTGAGCACTGTGAACTGTGTCTTGCAGGTTCTGTGTGCACAACAAGGATCAAGACAGGAGTGGGCTATCCACAACTCAGTGCTGTGATAGAGTGTGCTGACTCAGCCCATGGACTTAAAGGACACATTATCTCTGTAAGTCCAACATGAGAGTACCAAAAATCCCAAGGGACTCAAGAGTCACCAAAGTAATTCATATGTAGGTTACAGAAAGAATATACCATAACCATAAAGGATAGTATACTAACAAAGAAAATCAGTAAATCTACAGTAATCCACCATGTAAATCAACATGATAGCTTGAGTAATGTTAATTTAGTTTTCTGACAGAATTTGCTGAATATATCTGAGCAGACTGTATTTATTGTCTATAACTTACTGTTTTTCACAACTACTTCTGTAGCTGTTGTCTGTAACCTATTCTTTGTTGTTATTGTCAATGTCTGTACTGCGTAGAAGAGCCACAGAGGACCAGAAGTAAATTCCTTGTATGTGCTAGCATGCTTGGCGAATAAAGCTGATTCTGATTCTGATTCTGATTATTTTAGAGCCTTTTGACTTTTGGCAAATTCAAAATTATTTGAATCTTGATAATAATAATACTGGGATGCAGCCAGTAGAGGGTGTTGTCAGTCTTCCTGTGCTGCATAGTTTGGTAAACAGTGAAGAAACTTTACTTTGAGGAGGGATTCGGTGTGAGCCAGTATAACTGATGTGGATCATTTGTCTGTTCAGGATGGTGGCTGTAGTTGCCCAGGAGATGTAGCTAAAGCCTTTGGTAAGTACTCAACCCACAGTTGTTGTGGTTTCCATATATGTTACAGATGCATTGTTATGTACACGACTATAAATGAAACAGGTCATGACTTCTTTGCATCTGTTCCTCAGGTGCTGGGGCTGACTTTGTGATGATGGGAGGAATGCTTGCAGGCCATGACCAGTGCTCCGGGGAGATCATTGAGAAGAATGGCACGAAGTACAAACTCTTCTACGGCATGAGCTCCGACACAGCCATGAAGAAATATGTTGGTGGAGTTGCAGAGTATAGGTGAGACACGGATATCATGAGATACAACTGTGGGTTCTTAAATGTGGTTCCATCAGTTGTAGCAATCCAGTAGCTACAAAGTGCTAAAGAGCGTTTAGATTTTCATATAAGCAGATAACAGGTGAATATACAGATTATGCTTTAGGTTAGGTATGTTTTGGAAATGAGCTTTGCACCACTATATTTATTCCTAACTTCTCCTCTCTTTAATCTCTGTTCTCAGGGCGTCTGAGGGAAGGACAGTGGAGGTCCCGTACAGGGGAGATGTAGAAAACACCATCCGTGATGTGCTGGGAGGGCTCCGCTCTACCTGCACCTATGTGGGTGCTGCCAAGCTTAAAGAGCTAAGCAGGAGAACCACCTTTATCCGTGTCACACAACAGTCTAGCCAAATGTTCACTTAGTGGAGGTGTACGTGCTTCCACTCAAACTCATACACATAAGCTGCATAATATGCCTGGTTCATGTATTATGCAGTGTGTGCAATAGTAAGACACACACACACTCACCTGTTTCTCTCAGGATATCTGTGTTGTTAGTTTCCTGCAGGCCTCGATTAGATGAAACATTCTCCCAGAGGCATCGCAGCACTTCAATCAGCTTAATCCTACAATGAGTGTGTTTACACGTCTATAGAAACCGTAATGTGATGGTGAATGTACCAAATTTAGTTGTTCCCAGTTTTGGGAAATGGAAGAGAGCCAGACTGCTGAGGCATTTGTACTTCAGATGTAATATTTCTAAATACTATTTTAACTTGTATATTTCTACATTAATTGCATATCAAGAATATGAGCTATGTGGAGCACATTACATGTAAACACACTCAGCAGGAGCAGGCTGATACTTGTGCTAAGATCATTTGGGAAATTATTCTGCTTAACTCTACAGTATGTTGGAATGAATGTGCAAACCAATATGCAAGATCTAGAGGCATCACCCTTTAACTGTCACTGGAGAAACCATGTTGCAATAAAATGCATGCAGAACGCTCTGCTAATTTCCTCAGTGGCGTGGATCATTCTGTGAAGCTCCTCCAATGTGTTCAAACTATGATCATAATGACATACACCCTCTCAGCAGCCTTACATGGTGTGTGTTTTTGCATGTGTGTACATGTGTTTTAGGTGTGTCAGGATGGTTGCAAATGAACATGAAAATGAGGTTTATATAATGTAAACATTTTGGTGTATTTGAGATACACATAAGTTTCTCTACTGTGCCTTTAAAATTGATTAATCTAGTCCAGACATTTTAAATCAGTTGTGTCTCAAGATTTTGGTCATTAACTGCATTGTAGACTTGCTTGGTTAAGAAAAGAACTTCAGCAATAGGCCATGTAAGTCAATCAGTGACTCATGAAAGAACATAAATTTTAAACTCCAACCTGTAATTCATACTAAACTAGACAGAAAGACAGTCAAATGATCAGATAATGATCACTGCGTTTCCTCTTTCTACACTACAAATTCCTGTTTGCTTTAGGAGTGTTTATAATAATCGCAGTCCTTGTCGTACTTTCCAATTGCCAGTACTGGCATTACTGCTACTTCTGTAACTTAAACATTTGGTGATGATAAACAAACAAGTCATAAAGAAGGCCATGTTGATAATGGATGTAGTTATGAATCTTTGATGTAATTTGTTTCCACCTGAGTGAGAAGTTGAAACACCAGCAGTTCTCTGGCTGCTGTTTCTGTTTGTTCTTATAAATTGAAATCTATGCTGTGCAAAAAACACAAATTATTTCATGAAGCAATCAACTATTGCATTATCATTATTATAAACATCCTGTTTTTATAAATGCCTTGTTGATTTTCAAGTTATATTTTTACTCTGGACATAAAACATCAGCAAGCACAAGTCAAAATTTGTATGATTTGCTTACATTCAGAAAATTTCAGGTTTTAGAATATTCCTTTAGAAACTGCAATCTGCAATATCTCAAGAATATTACCATTTTGTCTTTCAGATTATTATGGCCTAATGCATAATATAATTTTTAATAAATAAAACTTTTTAATTCTTAAGAGAAGAGCAAAACTTGCTTGCTTTTTCAACCATTTTTGGTTGAAAAAACAAGCAAGTGTGGCAGTGTGTCATACAGTATAGCATACACTAGAGGGGGCTGTTTTACTACATACATAAATCAAACATGAATGAATCTAGGAAAACTATCATAGCAAAACAAAAATAAGGTTTTATAAGAAAGTGCATGGTAGAGTATTGAAATAAAGACACAAGTTGCCCCTTTATTCCAGATATGTCAAGGTTTCATTTTTTTCAAAGAGGTGCATTTGTACAGATGTCAAATACATACACCAACAGGGTTTCTTCATTGCTATAGCGGAAAGGGATGGTGAGACAGAGGGACCTGGTGAGTACAATATAGTACAAACATGTTGGCTGGGAACTGCTGCGGCACCCTTCAGGCCAGACTGTCCGTGCAGGTCTGTGCTGATGTCCAGTTCTCTGCCACTATCTCATCAGCCAAAAGTTTGAGTTCAGTACTTGGTGTCACAGGTGAGCAGAAAGACATCTAGACAGACCGGTTGCTAGCCTCTGGGCTGAGTGATCAGGACAGGGGGAGGAATCAACTGAGCCACAGCTGACGGATAAGCTTCACCCCCTCCGTGGCAGTGGGCAGTGGGTAGGATCAGAGGTCATGTACAGCCTGTCCCTGGCCTGCTGAAGTGTTTGTCGCCTTGCACAGAAAGACAGACTAAAGACATTCAGAACACTGAAGAGCAATCCAAGCCATCTCCAGCATAATACACATGAATATAATAATAATAATAATAATTCATAGTTATTTGTCAATAATGTCATTTGTTAATTATATCAAATTATATGTAATAAATTTACATATCTTATAACCCATTTCAAACAGCCCACTATGTAAATTGATTGGGGTGAAATTAAACTGTTAAGTGGGCCTCTACAAGGTTTTTTCTTTCTGCCTGAGTTGGTTATCCAGCGCTATGGACATTGACAAGAAGTCATACAAAAAAAGAAATAAAAGAATGAGAAAAAAAAAGGAATCCTGATCACTGATCAACACAACAAAATGCCAAAAACACATCCTTTTGCAAAATGAAAGTACAAACATCAAGACAACAATAGCACACGTGCCTTTTTTTCTGATCGAAAAGTCAAAGCTCACACACCAACATTCATTTTATTTGTCAAGTTGTGCAAGAAGCCAAATTTTTAAAAAAAGACATTAGCAGTGTTCTTCCAGTGAGGAAGCTTGTCATAAAAACTCAACAATGACACATTCTCTACATAGTTTTAAGTCTCCTGACATTATATTGAGTGCTACAAGGAGACCAAAAACACAGAAAAAGCTCCTGCACCAAGGATAATGCAAACGAAGCAAAGGTTTGTACGCACCATTTTCACACCACACAACCAAACCAGGCTGTGCTGAGCTCCCGCCAAATTAAAACTCAAATTGTGAACAAAACAAAACCTAGTTAACAACACAGCCTGGTTGGTGTAAGGTGGAAAAGACTCTAAACAAACAACAAAAGAAGGGATGCATTCCAAGAGAAAAGGTTTTCCTAGTAGAAAAGAACCAAGGAATCACCTAACACCTCGGCCCGTTGGACCCAAGAACGCGCCGGGCGCCAAGCGAGATGGAGCACAGACAGATAAACACAACGTTACGGCAAGATGATGTGCAAAAACTTAAATTGAACCATCTCTCTTTTTCATCCTTATACACCCCCCCTTTTCATTCTTATTGTCTCTGTCTGTTTTGAATGAATGTTACCCCTAAGGAAGGTATCGGTCTGAGACAGGGGGGATAGACCAAGCCCATCCTAAGATTAGAAAGTGCTGAAACATTATCAAGTCTGTCATATCTACTTACATGTGCATCTCTGTTGGTTGGTTGGTTTTTTTCCTTTTTTTTTTTTTTTCTCCTTTTTTACAAAAAGTGGTCCCCACTAGCAATGAGGTTTATTTTTTCTGTGGGTCTCACCATGAACCATCATGGATCAGGGTTTATAATCTCACAGACAATTAGAGGAGAAAACACTATTACACACATCCACCACACCCTCATATGCACAAACACACTCAACCACATTTGAACACCAGGTGTACATAAGCACAGATACTACACGCATGACACATGGTGCAGACACACACACAAACCCACACACACATACACCAAGAAGACATTACTTAGTCTCTCACACACTCAAATTTACGAAGGCCGCAAGGACAACTGGGAAAGAGAGGTTTGGACAAACTCTCCATTGGTTTTGTTTCTCTTCACAAACATCCTGACTGTTTTACAGATGTGACACACACATCAACAGACAGTAAAATACACAAGCCATTTACAAGGATGAGACACTGGCGGACTATGCTACAAACACTTGGCACAGTAAAGGGGGGGAATCAAAATAAAAAAAAGTATTGCACATTGTGGTACATCTCAAGGGGATAAAAGGGTTAAACTTGGGATTCTCTTAACAAAATGAACACTACAGCAAACCCTCGAAAAAAAAGTTGCTATGAGGTGCCGTTCCCTCTCCTGCATTCAGAATGTGCCTACATGTCAGATTGCTTTGTTTCAAAGTCTAGTATTAAGCATGCATTTTCACTGAAGTATAAACACAACAACCTGTATAAGCGAGAAGTGAAAAGGTGATAGAATATCAAAAGATGATGTTACAAGGGGGAACAGGCAGTCCAGGCCAGACCTGTTATATCCAGGCAGCCCACACTGAAAGGTAGCGAACGGTTGTTGAGGGTTAATCGATTGCTTTGCCTCAGGAGAAGGTGCTGTGAGGCTGGCTGGCTATGATTGGGTACCTGAAACAAAGTTAACGAGGTCACTACGAGAGTCGTGGCAACGAGGCAGACCTGGCCGGAGTCAAAACATCTGCAGTAAGTCAGGTGCATGTGACATATGCTCACCTGCAGCTTTACAAATAAGTTTATGACTCTGACCAACTGGGACAGAGGAGGTTTTGGGGGTTATGTTCAGTTACTGCATATATGAGACACTTCCCTGAAAACTAGCAACTGGTGTTGCAACTGTAATTTTTAGATTTAAACAAACTTTATGATGAGGGGTATAGTGTTAACTCAAGCGAGTTATGTTCAAATACATTAGATTCTAAAAACATTTTCCAGTATATGATACAACTGTATTTTCTCTATGGGCAGAAAAGGGTTGTTTTGGTTGTAATGCTAGAGGATTATTATTAAATGTTTATTGCAGAGAGGAGAGTGCCTGAATATTACTTACCTGACATACTATTGCTTTCTAAAGTAACCAAAGCAAGCACAGTATCACTTGGCTTTGGCTGAAAATGTATTTTTTATGTTTGACCTGACAGTAAGTTTAATGTGGCCAACAGGTTTATTTTAATGTATTTTTTTCATTTGTTGGGAATGGGGTTTGGACGAGAAAACAAATGACATCTACACACAATTACAAAACACTCAGCCACACACAAAAAGACTGCAAAACATGCACACAAATACTATTTCTACTACTAATGATCATGATGTTTCAGTAGGAAAAGGACAAAATGAAAATTAACTACTGTGGTGGTGTTGATCTGAGAAACCCTGTTTTATTATAAGCAATAAAGCATTTTCAAATATCACATGGGGTCTACTCATTCACTCACTTCACTTTATCTGCTTGTTTATTTACCACCTACTCATCCACTTCTCATCCATCTGAGCACACATCCATCCAACCATCACCCTGCTAAACTCCTATCACCTGAAACAGTATTGCCCCAAACAGTTGGAACTTCCTGCTTTATATTATTTTTTGGGGGATGAAAATACAACTGATCCATTTTTTAGAGCAACCAGTGACACTGCCAACTAAAATTAGCTCGTAAAATACAGAGGCCGTGTAGAAAAATCGAAAGATATGCCTGCAGGACGTCAACACTTGTCCACCTACTTAACGACACTACTGTGAAAGCAACCAGTACATGCTAATCTAACTGCGGTGCGTGCTCATAGTGTATTGTTACACGCAGCATGAGACAAACATTTAGAGGTTGCATGGCGCCCTACAACAGAACATACTGAATCCCAGCACTGCATGTCTACCATCATTGTATTTTAATTATACTGAACTACCAAATGTTCATCAGGTACACACTTCACATTACACTTCAAAAAACAAACTCAGAAAACCAACAAGACTCTGGTTTTCATATGTAAGAAAGAGCCTACAATGATGTTCAGTTGGACAGCCTATGATCCTGTTGCTAAATCTTGGGTTAACCAAGCGAGTACATCTGTTGAGGTAACTGCTAAATCTAACCAAAACAGGGTTTCAGATGGGCTGGAAGCAAATGCCGTTTTCAAAACAGAAAGCTTGTCCCTACATCCTGGCACCCTGCTTTCAACAGCCGGGAGAGAATCTCCCTGACACACTACAAATGGTTCATCTTTAAACATATTCAGTAGGCAGGCACATGCTACAATTCTGGTTTGCAGCTACGTTTGCGTTTGTATAAGTTCCAATATATTTTGACCTAAACTGTGGTGATGTAGAAACATTTTAATTCTGCGATCTGGTATGTGCCTGTTGAAGAACAAAAACCCTGGTCTCCTCCAGTGTGTTACATGGTTTAGGGCTCTTCCAGGACAGGGCCATCAAAAATCATGTCTCTACCAAACTCCCTCCTCATTATGTGCAAATTGCAAAATTCTCTAAAGTAAAGACTCCAAGTGGAAACACTGGATTTTTAGCATTGTCTATATATCTGAGTATATCCTTTTCCTATACACACTATACATATATTCGTACACAAACTCACACACATACACAAACACCACAGAGCACATCCTGTACATCTGTACTGTCAGCAGTGTGCTTTAATCCAATGTCAGTCCAATATTGTCTTTCCAGTAGGGGCAATATGCATCAAAAACATTAAATTAACTGCTCATTAACAAATACAGTACATATTACAGAGCATTTAGTTTTAGTGACAGTCTGTGCTGCTTTGTGTTTGTGTATGCATGTATTTCTGTATGGACAGACACAGACCAGTATCATGCACACTCAAGTGCACACACAAACATACACACAAATATATGACACCCTTCAAAATTCTGTGGCATGAGCTTCTAGTTGTTGCTCTCAGTCTAGTACAGAACATCAGTGGCATATTTCAGAGCCCTTTCCTCATTATATATTTTTTTCCAGATCCCAAACTTTCAAAACACATTCTAATACTTTCCCTATTTTATGTGTGGCTAGCTACAAAAGCTGTAAAAGTGTGCAGACGGAAAACCATCATATTTCATTTATTTAGTTACCATAAGTGTTTCTCTCACTTCTTCAAACTTGAATTTTCTCCAATTGATATTTCTTTGTTTTCTTTGTGATCCCATGGCACATCCGCACCCACATTACCAAATAAACCCTTCACTTTTCCACAAGTTTCCAAAGTGCTGTTGCTACTTTCTACCCTTGTCTAAAAAAAACCTAAAAACTAAAAACATACAGTACTGTGTAAATAAAGAGACAACAACAATTTGTCGGCTGTATGGTGAGTGTGACCGGTGTGTTAAGTGCTTTGAAACATCCTGACCCTCTCAGAACTGACGTGCAGATTCTCTCGCTTCCTCCCATATAGCCTTTCTGGATACAAAAAAATAAAAGTATTCATCAAAAAACAGTGAGGATTGTAGTCATCCTCTTTAATATTTTCTCAAAGTGAAGTTTACCAACCCAGTGTGTTTGCGCTTTTATGTATTAGGTTAGGGTATCTCACATTTATACATTAACATTGACCAACCTAGGTTCAATCTAGTATTAAATGACCCCTGATTAAGGTTTTTGTTTGACAATCATAGAAAACAACTATCTGCTGAGATAGAAGACTAAAAATAAAAATGCTAACGATGAAGTCTCCACTGTCATCAAACTGAACAGAAATAGGTGTTCTTCCCCCTCTATTGTGTGGCACACTGGCACTACTTGATGACATTACTGACCAGGTCTGACACACACTCATGACACGTTTAAATAAATGACAATGATGACAATAACCTTTTCTTAACCTCCACTCTGATTTAGTAAATGAAAAATTTCAAGATTTACCCACAAATACTTCACACTCGGATCAGCTAACTTTATCACTCCTGCGAAACATTGTAAAACCACTGGCATGGCAATGTCATGGGAAGGTATTTCTGTCTAGGCAGCCTCACTAGCAGTGCTCAGGAAGTAAAACAGTGTCAAGAGAAGCAGTGAGCTAATTCAATTGACATGAAATGAAATTTACATAATGTGTGAAGTGCAGCCATCCAAGCAGAGTCATCAAGCATTGCACCACTGTGCCACACAGCCGTGATACTTCTAATCCCTCACCATAACTTATCTCATGAAAACCACCAAACGGCACTGATTGCTTGTGTGATATTAAAACCATCTATAAAAATGTTATATAAACTACACGGACGTAATGTAAGGTGATACCATGTAGGGCAAATTTACCTCTACAGTACAGTATTCAAGATAGAAAAATAAAAACAGAAAACAAAACTTTGAAACCAAGACAAATGAAACATTATTGTGGGCATTCATGTTTTTTTTTGTAGGATTCTTTTATATATATTTTTCAAATCCCAAGGGTTATTAACAGTCCTGCTAGGCTTCATTTCCCAATATTCGACCTTCCCTCAATGCTGACTTTCACCTCATGAGGGATGAAGGAAGGTTTGGGCAGGGTCAAGGGTGGCTCCTCTTCTGATTTTTCTACTTTGCGACCCTCAGGGGCAGACCACCTCCGCTTCCTCCCTCCTGATGGCCTACTGGAGCCAGCTTCTGCACTTCCAGCAACCTGACTTTTATAAACAGACTCTCTCTCCCCAATCATGAGATCCCCATTTTCCATATTGGTGCTCCCTCCACTCCCATTCCCACTTCCACCACTCCCTCGCTGGCTGATACCATTCTCCCTCTCACTGTGCCTGGAGCCTCCTCCACTGCAGCTTTGGGGAGTGTCTGAGACAGCTCTGGGGGGTTTGAGGTGCCCGTGGTTGAACGCTGGGACAGAGGCAGGAGTTGCCAGCTCCAGGGGCTGAGTCTTCTTTAGAGATCCGTTCCTCAGATTCTTGAGGGTGAGCGAAATACAAACATCGCCCACAGAAAGCTTAGTGCAAGGTAGCTCCAGAAGCTGGGTGGTCCGGTCTGGGCAACATGAAGACCAGCCTTGGCCAAAGACAAAGAAGGGATACTCCACCAAGACCTCCACACTCACCTGGAGGACAGGGAAAAAAATAAAATAAATAAATTACACTTTTTTTTTTTACAGTAAATGGGCACTCCACTGATTTTACACATCAAGTCTACCTAATTTACCCTGTGGAGTACTAGTGAGCTGGTGAAAAGACCTCAAGAGATATTTACAAGGTCTAAAAATAACTCGACTTAGGCTGGGTGATTACAGGTTTACAGTGCTGTAAAGTATTTACTCCCTTTCCAGTTTTTTATTGCAATACTAAACTGTTGAAGAAAAAATAGTCTATGTTTTCTTTGTGAGGGAAAGACAGAGAATGGAATACAACAAAGGTCCAAGCCAAGAAAGAACCCAGATAAACCACAAGCACCCTAAGACCCAAGGTCACAAGGATGCCCTTATAAAAGTCAGCACTAGTTTTTAACTAATTAACTAGCCTCTAGTTTAGTCTTAATTTAGCTGACTAGATGAAGTTTTGGGGCATGGAGTCCTTCAATTCTAGTAACGATATCCAACTGGTAATTGACTGTCTTTAAGTGAACAGCAACAACATATTTAGTCTAATTTTCAATGACAACCATCCATCTATCCATTCATTATCCTAACCACTTTTACTCTTAAGGGTCACGGGAGTGCTGGAGCTTATCCCAGCTAACATTGGGCAAAAGGTGGGGTACGCCCTGGACAGGTTGCCAGTCTATCACAGGGCTGACATATAGAGACAGAAAACCATTCACACTCCTATTCAGACCTATGAACAATTCTTTGAGTCTTTGTCTTTGGATGGTTGGAGGAAGCCAGAGTATCTGGAGAGAACCCACGCAGACACGGGGAGAACATGCAAACTCCACATAGATAGGGACACGGCCTTCTTGCTGTGAGGTGACAGTGCTAACCACTACACCACCGTGCTGCCCCAATGAGAACCACTATAATTTAATTTAATGAGTTCTGTAAATCAGATGAATGCATGCATGCATGCATGAATATTATCATTTGTATGTGTGAAAGAATGGAGAGATGGCAGACTGAAACAGAGAAGTGATGAGTTGAGCAAGGGAGGAAAATAAACCTGAAGAGAAAGAAGATGAAGTAAAGGAATTAGTAACTTCCTCCACTCCCACCGTCTCATTCTCTCTACAATATTTCAATGAGTAGAGCATAGAAAGGAGTGTGAAAGAGAACAATGTCAAGAGCGATACATGAAATGTATCACAAATGTATTATATAATTCTTGACTTCTCAGAGTAAGTCTTCTAAGTGTGGACTCAAAGCTGCCTACTACCACCTCTCAGCTACTGAGTACAAGTACAAGAGAGAAAGATGAGTCTTTAAAAGCTGGTCAGCTTTTGTGGGGTACGGTATCAAAGGGCAGCTGGGGGTGGGAAAGATGGTCAGAGATGTGATGTGTGGGTGGATGAGTTACAGCATGGACAGATGAAACAGATTAACTGCCTTCAACACACACACACACTCAATGACAGTAAAAAGTGTGCATGTGTGTGTTAGTGAGTCAGTTTGAAACTGGAGACAGAAAACAGAAAGATATATTGTGGCATAGAATTAGATGTTAGGAGATTAGTAAAAGATCAAAGTTATAAAACAGAGTCTGAAACTTTTTAGAATACAGAATATTATCTGAAATAAAAGCAGATCAATTAGTAGTCGTACTATTAGCCTTAAGGAGGCTAATAGCGTTTGAATTCAACTGGTATTTTACAAGAATAAACTTAAGTGTAAACAAATTATTTTTTTCTCTTGAGCATAGAAAGAATCATATGTAGCAGTACATTATAGGAGTTTATAGGAATATTTTAACATATTGAGAAATGTGCTTATTTGCTTTGACAGGCACAATAGTGGTAAATCATGTTAAATTACACAAAAACTTATTAAAACATATTTCTTCTCTTCTTGTCCTGAGTGGACTTAGTATTTGCTTTTGTGTAAAAGCTTTATGTTAGGTAAGTAACTGTCTACATAGAAGACATAGAGTGTGCAACCTGTCAGCAGCAACCAGTTGTGCGGTGTGTGAAGTGTTCAGGGACAGTATAGAGTGTAGGTCGTCCATGTTTTAGAATCACTTAGTGCCCAATAGCCTACACAATCCCCCAACCTCACCTGAAATGAATTTTTCTTGTCTACAATTCAAAATCTCATATTATGTATTGTGTGATCCACTTTTTTTCTCACCTGTGCACGGTGCTCACCAACAGAGAACTGAACCACAGCAAAGTTGGGTGAGATGTGGCTTGCTTCAATGCGTTCCACTGTGGATGAGTCAATCTTCAGTTCACTGCTGATCTCAGCACTCTGGATGAAGTCCTCTGTCTTCAGGTCCTCCACGCGTTTCAGCTCCCCATCAGCCAGCTGGATGATGGAGCCCTTGATGAAATATGGGGGGAGTGAGGGATGCACCACAGTACTGCATGGGGCAGAAGGTGCAGAAGGAGCAACCAGTCCCGGCGGCACAGGAACAATGGGGAGATGAAGCTGGGCTTGGACCACAGCACCAGAAGCGGCCTGGTGGAATGAGCCGCTGTGGGTTTCCAGAGTTTCTCCTTTGGGAGCTGTGGCAGCAATGTACGTGTGTGGGAGTGTAGTACGAAAAGGTGTTACCTGGGTAGACGATGTAATGTGGGAGGTTACAGGTTCCAATGTAGTGACTCCACCTCCACTAACAGGAATAATGACTGGTTGGGCACCAGGAATGAGTAGGTGTTGTGGTAGGCTGGCATGGTAACTGATTGGTGTATGCTGGCTTCCAGTGCCCCCTGCGATGTAACCAATGATAGGAGGCTGGGGGTAAATACTGGAGGAGGGGAGCCCCATTGACAATGTCTCTGTGGCATTGTGTGTGGTCTGGATAACGGTCTGGGGTGACAGTGTGCTGACAGCTCTCAGGCTGTCTACACTTAATGGAGGTGGAAACGTGAATGAAGACGTGCTGTTGGTGGATGAGGGTGTGCGATTGACAGGCTTGCCCAGGATGATGCCACCTTTCTCCAGATGTGCAGGGACAGATGTTGTCACCTTTTCAGGGCTGCCTCTGGCTGGTACCAGCTGGTGATCCCCATGGCTGTTGGGCATTAGCATGACAGAGGTTCTCAACCCTGAGGGATCATGAGTAGAGTAGTCTGATGGCAGAACCAGCTGGTGCGATGATGATGGGGGATCCTGTGATTTGCTCCCTGACTTGAAGAGGCTGGATTCTGGGGATGCTCCAAACCTCCTGCCCCTTTCCAGCTCTCCATTGTGGAGCTCTCTATGTCTGGAGCACCCTTCCTCTTTCCTGTTGGGTCCATCTGTATACTGCACCACAACATGGGACATCCCATGCCCCAAAGTATGGTGAGGGTGCAGCGTCTGGGGAGGAAGGTGAACACCTCCTTGGTGATGAGGTGACAGCACAGTCCGTGGGGAAGCTGACATCTGAACATGGTGAGGGGTGTGGTCTGTAGCGGGTGGAGGCATGGAGGTCCGCCTAGTGGATGCTCGGTGCTGGTCATGTTTAGAAATCTGCGAAAGAGCAGACGCTGTCTCTGTGTGTGAGGGTCTCTGTACGGAGGATGAGGAGAAGGGAGGGGGTGGAGGAGGAGGTGGGAGCAGTTGAGGAGAGATGTAGCCTGTGCATGGTGCAGAGTAGGGTGAGGTTATAAACTGCAGATTGGGTGGCAGTTGGGTGTAATGGACAGTTCCTCCAACTGTGGATTGTGACAGGGGGGATGTATAAACTGTAGGAAGAGAGGAGACTAGTCTCAGTGAGGAAGAGGTGGATGAAGTGTCTGATGTGGAGGAGAGGGACTTATACTGGAGCCCGTAAGACTGAGTGGAGCTACGGTGCCCACCCACACCACTCTCATTCCCACCAGCCACACTGGCAAGCCAGGCCATGTTCTCTGTGCGCTGGCTGTCACTAGAAGGTGGAATGGTAGGGGAGCGACTTTCAGATGGTAGTGTGCTTGAGGGTATCTCCCTCTTCTTTGGGGGCAGACATTCATTACTGCGTTCCTGGTTGGACTTCATGCTGATTTCACCTCACGGCCCTCAACTGTACTTGCAGTATCTTTCCTTATCTTTTTAACTTTTATAGCTTCTTCTTTCTTACGGTCCCTCTCTCTGACTTTCTATTTCACTTTCCTTTCCCCTTTTCTCACTTGTGATGTTTTGTCCTTTGTCTCACGTTAATTAGCTATAAATCAACCTCCCCAATCTTGTCTCTCTTTCCCTCTTTATCCAAATCACCAAAGGCCCTTGATATTGAGTTTTTTTCTTGATTAACAGAGTAAATCCAGGCCTTAAAAAGCAGGTGAGGAAGGATTAAAGATGGAGATGAAGATATGGAGGGGGGGGTTAGAGGGGAGGGGTAGGGTGGTCTGTTCGGTCCAGGGGTCTTTAACGTCTCAAGAGTGAGCTCAGCGTAGTAGGGAAGAGTGTCACGACGTCACACCTGCTGCGGCCGCCGAGAACGACGGGAGGCCGAGTGCGTTGCACTTCATGCGGAATCATTTCCCTGGAAAAGTAAACCTGCCCACATGCAGCAGAATCCTGTGGAAGAGAGAGACAGACAGAAGAAAAGGTGATGATCTCAGACAAATTGTCAAATACATAGAATTTTAAGGCCATTTATATTCTTATGTGTGCAGTTGTTAGAAATGAATGACAAGTCTACTCTCAAAATAAGTTTTCAGTTTAAATGTAGGGTAAATCTAAATGTTTGACAATTATAAATAATGATTTATTAATCACAATGTTTTTCAAACAGGTGCACACTCAATTCAAGAACAACCCACGGTTCCAACAAATAGTCATGACATGAAAATGAAAAACAAGGTTTAGAGGAGCACAACTTCGTAGAAAAATGATGTACTGCACCAAAAAATTCAGGAGCACAACCAAAAGTTCCATGAAAGAAACTGTTGAGCAAGACATTTACTGCTCGAACGTAAATGAAAAGACCATGAGCCAACAAAATGACGCCCTGCATCAACAGACCCAAGAGCTCAACAAACAGCTCCAAAACAAAAATGAGGCCATAGAGCAACACAAGGACACTGAAGCACAAGCTCTGATGCACAAAAACACTTTGTAGGAAGTGATGGCAATTGAAGTGTAGCAGAATTGTCCAAAAGATGAAAAAGATAACTAAGATAAACTAACAGAAGTTTAATTAAATACACACTCACAAACACAGTTGTCAACTTTTAGAATTCCATAGAATATATTATATTTGGGCAAATATGACAATGACTGGACCATATTCTAGTAGAAGTGTGAAATGTGACAAAAATTTAGAAAATGGCTAAATTTGTGTGACGGCTGTAAGATTTGTAGTTGAAGTTAGAAAAGAAATGGAAACATAATTAAACAAATAACAATCCAAGTGGTTCTGGTTTGCAGAAGCTAATAATAATATTCCAAGACGTTTCCAGCACCTGCAGTACTTGAGCTTCCAATAACACGGTTGTGCTGTCCTGAAAAAGGTTTGTGTGACTGTGTACCACGTGTGTGTGCTTATGGTGTGTGCCATCTGTCAGCAAGGACCCCCTGCCGCAAAAGATGGAAAGCTTGGTATGAATCTCATAAATAATGTACGAGCATTTCAAGCACATGCATTCACCTATATACACACACAACCAAGCAGACACACCATCTTGCTTACTCAAACAATGACACCTGGGCATGTTCAATTATGCTGACACGTTCTTTTCCTGACAAATACTGTAGCACAAGTTCACACATGCACTGACATACATATTTATCCAACTTAAAGACTCCTTGTATTTGCACATTCGAAGGTGGGCAGAGTAGCAGCTGAGTAACACACTATAAACTTGTACTAAACTTTGCAGCACATTGAGTTGTCAATTTATTTTCTCAGTTCCTCCAAAGACAGTGAACTTACATCATCACAGAGTGAGTATGTATCATGCAACTGTCACATGGGCACGATGACACATACAGAAACACATGACTGTGATAAGAAAGTAAAAATGAAAACGTAAGCGGCTGTCTAAATCACAAAGGATTTCTGACAATTGCATTTATTAAATTAAGACATAAGAAATTAATAAATGATGATAATAATTGACAAATAAAGATCAACAGTTGATTTCACAAAAAAACAATCAGAATATAAACTATTAAGTGTGAATCAGAGGGCATTTAACTCCCTACAATATATGAAATAAAGTTGTTGCTAGTTATTGTTACAGCTATTGTTTACATTGTGAACCACCTACTGTACAGTAGGCTGTTAAAAACATGATCAAAATACCATCAAAAACACAACGAAGAACAGAAGAATGTGGACAATCTACTGAATCACCTGGTAAAACATATTTATTTTTTACAAGCAGATGTGGGAAATATTTGTGTAGCCAATGCATGTCTACACAACTATGAAGCCTCTTGCTTGACACCATTACTCAAGATTAAGCATTATTATGCTTTAAAAAACAATGATACTGCTGTTGTCGCTAACTCTATTCACAAAAAAAAAATAATAATAAAAATAATAATAATGAAGTCAATTGTATTAGTGGTGAGTCTGGCTATTTGATCACTGGAGCTTCCAATCCACAGAAGATTTAATCTTTCAACTGGAATGACTGGGTCAACTTTTCCCAGGATTCCTAAGGCTTACTTGCCAATTCCTGTTTAGTGACACCTGATGTGCGTAGGTGCTGTAGGCCCAGGGACATCTTGCTTCTGAAGCAGATTCCTGTGATTTAAGATTTGTCGCAGTGCTACTACAACTCAACTGCAGAGACGGGCATACAAGTAAACACACACACGCACTCATGCAAGTTTTGTTTCATGGTAGTGAGCACACACTCACACGCACACTTCCTCAAGCACACACCATCTGTTCATTCAAGCAGGCATGACTCAGAGGTGTGTTGAGAGGTATTGTTGATCAGTGAGCTTTTAAAACTGAGATACACTCTTCTCTGCCTCTCCTTCCTTTCTCCTCTCTTTCACTCTACCCCTCACTCGAGTCTTGTCCTGCCTCAGCCTGCCCAGTTCTCTTTCTTCATAACTTAATTCTCACTTATCTTTCTTCCATCTTATGGTTTTGTGTTCTTAATCTTCTGCCTCTCAGTATCTTTGCTTATTTTCTGTTGGCACATTTTCAACTTAATCTTTTAATTAGTGGTGTTCAGATCGATCAGCCACCGATCATTATCGTCCGATTTCCGTGAAAAAGTATGTGATCAGCGTATTCCGATCAATGCCTTTCATTGCCGATCACAAAAGCCGATCACCTGTACCTCATATTTTGCAGCCTGCAGAGGCCCTGTGTGCAGTGTAGTGTCCCCCTCGCCCTTTCCTTCACACTGCGTAGGCGCGCGGCGGCAAATCATAAACAAACATGTCTGCTGTGGAACTTTTACACCGTCTGTGAGAGTGATGTAAAGTTTGCATCCTGCAACACATGCAACGAAAAAATACCTTGCGGGGGAAGCTCGTTAAAATGCTTCAACACAACGAATTTAATACGACATTTAAAGAACAGCACCCATCATAACTAAAAATTTACAGCCAATCCATGTGATCGGTATCGGAAAAGGCAGCAAAAAACCTGATCGGAGCATCCCTACTTCTAATTGTGTCTCCCCTCTCCTGTACCACAACTCATTCACTGTACTGTTCATGCTATATCACAGGTTACAGTCGGTATAGATTTGAAAAATGACAAACCTTTCTGTTTGTATTCATGGAACTCTTCACTAAATAAAAAAGTAAAAAAAAAGGATTATTATGTGTCTGAGAGTTCTCAGATCAGAGCCATTTCATATCAGCTGTCACATCAAACACTGACAGCGTCTGTACATCCAGCCACAGATCTGTTCATGCTGCCGTCTATGAGAGCTTTTATCACTTGAGAATGTGAAAAAAGTTGTTTTTTTAGATCTGCAGGAGAAATATTACGTGCATTGTGCAATGGCATATATTGTACTGTTGTTACATTTAGTAGGTGTAATACGTGTGACATGACACTGCAGCTGCTAAAAAACTGCTAACAGAGAAGTAGTCTACTGCTGACTCATACATAGAAATTATACAACACTGGAATGCAGGAACTTAATTACATGAAGAGGGAGAAGGACACAATTGGCTAGTGAAAGGGTAAAAAGAAGAGGAAAGAAACTTAACAAGTGTAAGTGAAGCAAAAGCCTCATTATAAACTCGCTTCCAGTGTGCTGAGTGAGAATCTTTCATATCTTCATGAGAAAAAAATAAGAAAAATTGGAGAACAGCAGTATGAGAGTGTAGAAAAGCTTGGGACACATTGGGGAGAGGGAGAGAGAAAGAGGTAGGCAGGTTTAACTGACCTACATTGCAAAAAGAGAGAGTATTACTTCACTGAAACTGACACTCAAACACACATTCACTGAACAGCTATGTCACCCGAATCTTGCTGAGTTTGCAGCGTGTATGCTTGTGCTTGAGTGCAGGTGTGCGTGAAGATATCAGATGACCTGTAACCCAAGCCATCTGTCCTCCATGTGAGTTAGTCTCTCTCATACACAAACTTATCCACCTTCCAAAGTTCTGTGTATTTGTGTTCACTCACACTTGTGGCATAGTGAAAAAACCTGTGTGTGTGTGTGTGCATCATGGACTATACTATTGTCCTTCTATGGTCAAAACAATGGAGGTGTGTATGTCACCCTCTTTATCCTTCACACTCACAGACCCACACACACACACCCACACCCCACACTGCATACTTTCCAATATACTTTCTGTATACAGGAAACCTGTTCCTTCCTGTATACTTGGTGCACTTTCATTGTCTTTCATTGTCACAAAAATCCAGTCCAGTATACACTGCAGCTATATGTGGTATGAATGTATAGATGAAATGTAAAGTGTTCATATTGTCTGTTCCACTCCCTAACTGAATTGATTAATTGCATTTAACCTACATAACAATCTATTATCTATGAATCCTTCATTTTCCATTAATGCTAAAATGTTTACAATAACAACAGACTCTCTAAGACAAAAACAGTTCAACAACAACAGTTCTAACCTTCACCAAGTCTAAAAGATATATCTGGGGTTCAATGTTATAGGTCTTTCTATACTAAATACTTGCAAAGCTCTTCAACTTATTGTAGGTTGATGTATACAGTGCAGAAATTTAAAGAAGCAAGCGTGAATTTGAATGTTTGTCTGTCTCTGTATGTCAGCCCTGTGATAAACCGTCGACCTGCCCAGGGTGTACCCTGCCCCTTGCCCACTGGTAGATGGGATAGGCTCCAGCACTCCTGCTCCCCGTAAAAGGAAAAGAAGTTAAAATAATGAAGGGATGGATACATTTAAAGAATTTATTGTATTTGAGCCAGAGGCCTCTGTGCAATATATTCCTGATGATATTGCTTCTTAACATTCACATTATGTAAACTATCTGCAAATGTGTAATTATGTTTAATTTTAATAAAAGTAGCATTAAAGTCTAGATTTGTTGTTGTAGTTGTTGTTGAAGCTATCAACTGTGATGTGGTCGACTTAAGTTGTCAGCAGCAACATGACCTATAATTGCATACAGGTATGTCCGGTCCATAAACAAAACCCACTTAAAATTCACGTAAAGAGGAACGTTCATTCAACTTTGCATTTCAACTAGTCAAGCTAAGTCAAGGTTTACTAGAGACAATAATTGCAGGAGTGGTACTGGGGGTTTCAAGCTGCATAGGCCATGCAGATTTTTTTTTCTTTTGAATTTCTGCTGAGGTGTCAGGAGCACCAAAACTTTTAGCATCACCCGCGACTGCGTGATTGCAGACTGAGCATGTCAGATTGAAACATCCCAAGCTGCAAATCACAAAGGACAACAGTATAAAATTGTGTTGACTTGTGTATTGTGTTTATTGTCTGTCAGTGTCAAATCAATGAATGTTTACCTATTAACAACTCCAGTTCAGAAAATTACATAGACAATTATACACAAATAGCAATTTTGTGTCATTTGCCAATCAACTAACCAACACTTGTATTATTTTGTTGGCAAAAGCATTTAGTTAAGTGCTGTAGAAAATAGAAAAAAAAATGGTGTGTGGGCTACATACAGCATGTGTGTTGCATTTGAGTCTGTGTGTGTGTGTGTGTGATTGCCCAGTCATAATCATAATCATGATCAAAGGGATAAGTCCAACGTGATGCGTTATCTCAGTGCTAAATATAGTTCAACTGGAAAGTACAGTGTTACTGCAGGCTTAGACTTCTGTGTTACTCTCTACTTCTCTATTTCTTCCTCTATGCCTCTCTGTAGCACTTTGTCTATGTGGTTTTTCATTAGTGTGGGTGTGTGTTTGCATGCGGATTTGCATATGTGCGTGCATGTGTGTGCACATTACGAGGACCCTTGCCAGACTGGGAATTCTAAGGCTGCCACTTTATTCACTGCCACTCTCTGCTAGTGATTCCACACAAACAACAACACACACACACGCACACACTGGAGTGTGGAGTAATGGAGGATCTGCCATTGACAGATGGAGATAGAGAGTTAGAGAAGCAGAGCAAGGGAAGAGGGAGGGGTGTCGGAGAAAAAGAGAAGGAAGAGCAGGAAAGAGAGAGAGTGGTTATGGGTTACACAAACAAAGAAGTAGAGAAGAAGTGAGAGAAACAAATGACTGTGAGAAAACACTTAGGCAGAGTTGCATGACTTGCACTTTCTCACCCGTCGACAACCCTGAGGTTGGGTGGGTGTTTGGGGGAGAGAGGGGTGGGAGAGTGTAGACAGAGAGACAGACTGTCAGGGAGAGCCTGAGAAGGAAAAGAGCCAATGAATGGAGAGGAATGAGAAAAATAAGAGAGAAGAGAAGAGAAGAGAAGAGAAGAGAAGAGAAGAGAAGAGAAGAGAAGAGAAGAGAAGAGAAGAGAAGCACTTCAGGCTGATGACAGAATGAGAGAAGCAAGCACGGTCGATTGTAGGAAAAACTAGGGCAGACGCAGTACGCACTTACAAATGACATGCTCTGATACAACAAGACAAGCGTTCAGGACACACACACACACACACACACACACACACACTTGCTGACTCTCTCTCACCCTCATAGACACCATTCAGAGTGAGTGCAAAAGTGTGTGAAGTGTACTTACCAGGGGAGCAGGAGTAGCCCACATCAGCAGCGTGTTCTCTCTCCCTCTCTCGTTCCTTTCCTCCCTTAACTCTTCTCTTCTCCTGCTCTGCCGTGTCCCTTGTATATAGCACCCTGAGTCTCTTGGTCTCCCTCTCTCCCTCAAGCGGAAAATCCCAAGCAGATTCAGTGTACTTGTGCTGCAAACTGCTCTCAGCCTTCCTCAACTGCAAACACACACACACACACACACACAGCCAACAGCCCTAAATCTTGACAGAGCGGCAGGAAGCTCCTTCACTACCACTGACACATAGCACTCAGGTGATCACATACACACACGCAAAAAATTTGTAGCACACACTTGCACACGCCCACAGGGAGGGAGTCCCGCATGCAGAGCTCCAACGTGTATTATGCAAGGGGGCTGAATGCGTGCCAGAACTCTCACACTGTCTGCTCCACACACACACACACACACACACACACACACACACGTAGAGCCCCTCCCATAGAGTTCGCTCGGCCAACTTCATCAGGTATTCATTCAAAAAACACACACACGCCAGCTGGCTAAACGCCCAGAGACCGCTTACAAGCAGAGAAAGAGAGTGAGGGAGAAAGAGAGAGAGAGAGAGGGTGTTACAGTGAGAAGGGCAGAGAGGGTAGTGTGGGAGAGATAAAAAAGGGAGGGAGGGAGGAAGAGAGTGAGCAGTAGAGATTAGAGAGAGAGTACATGAAAGAGTGACACATGGAAAACACATGTACACAGAGAGATATGCTTGTATGGAGTACTGAAACTACATTAATACTGCTAAATGAATCTATCCTGGGCTTTTGTGAAATTTATTGATTGATCATCACTTCCCCATCATGATGAGAGATGATTTTAATAAATTTTTATCCAATCAACAAAACATAGATATTAAAAAAAAATTGACATAAAAAAGACAAAAAATAGCTTGAACTAATAGTTATTAAAACTGTTAATAATTTAATTTTCTGTCAGTCCGCTAATTGTATTAACTGACTATGTGCATAAAAATAGATAAACACTAAAATAAAAACATTTAATACATCTGCATTTACATTGACACAAATACAATCATATGTGTTTATATGCACAAAGAAGCAGGTCTGACGTATATGCCACAAGAAGATCAATGATTGTCACAAAAGATATAATCAGTATCTACTTCTCTGCTTTTGCAGATGCAATGGGCTGCACTTCCTCCTTTTCACCACTAGATGTCACCATTGATTACCTCAGTGACAGCATACAGCAGTCTATTTCTGTTAGTTAGCTGACCTAGTTGAAAGACCATTTGGAAGTAAATATAGAATGAAAATGTGCTCCTCAATGGTTAAGACATGTTGCACGCACAGTGCAGAAGTAAGCACTCCTAAGACATTAACACACATACACAGACAACACACACACACCACACACACATACACAGGATTGTAATGAGTCCCAGTAGATTCAGTGGGTCTAAACATGCACTAAAAACATATCCTGTTTGTGTTGGTTCGCCTTCCTGTCAGATTGATATCAATCCTGTGTCCAACTTCGGATAATGATGGACATTTTTAACTACTGCAAGACATTTCAAAGTTCACTTTTAATCTTGTTAAAAACAACCAAAATGTACCCAGAGAGGCTTGGCTTGGAGTAAGAGCATTTAAAAGTGGAAAGCAGTACAGTAAATTCTTTGTCTCATTTTGGAAGACTTTTTTTTGGTGATAAGCACTCTGGTGGTGGTGGAAGATGTTATTTTATTTTTCAATATGCTTTAGTTTGTTTGCTTTAGTTGTTGTTCACATTAAAAGATACAGTTCCTGATTTTCTACAGCGATAAAAGGGACCACAAATGGCAAAATGTCCTTCCTGTTTTGAAACTTAACCATGTATTTGTTTAGAAACATGAATTTTGACATAAACTTGCGTTCAGGTGCACTAAATGAAGAGCAATTTAAACAGTTTACGAGACCAGGGGATAGAGAGACAGAATGAAAAGGGATGAAACAGGAGTGAAGAAAGATGCATAAGAGTAAGTTACAGATAGAAAGCCGAATCTGCAGACACTGAGAGAAAGCCAGACTAGCGAATCTGTTTCGTAGTCCATTCTGTTCTTTCAGGTGACAAGGTGATCTTGTTGCTTTGGCAGCTAATTGGAGCCTCTCGGCATTTAATCATAATTCATTTGTGTGGGTTTGTTTACAATCTGCCATCAAGTGAAAGCAGTGCAAGAGACAGTGAGAAAGTGGGGGTGGAGAACAAGCACAAAAAGATGAGAATCAATTATGAGAGATTTTAACTTTTAGAAAGATATTTTTTAGTTCTTTCTCCAACATCTTGTCAACCAGGCTAAGGTCACCACGTCTACACCATTCAATCATTTTTTGAAAACACACAAAACTTCGCCTCCACCTATACGCTGCAGGTCCACATAAATATCCATTTTCCATTTTTACCATTTTTATCCGTTTCCCTACTGGCTAACCATATGGACCAAGAAACGTGTTTTGGCTGGATGTTTGTAACAAATGGAAACTATCACCAAATGTCAAAATCTGTATTTTATTGTCCACAAGCTTAAAAAGCTTTCATAAACCTGTCACCTTCCTCCAGAATTGATATATTCTCCATGGTGGATGGTTTTCATATATGCAACCAGAAATCATAAAGGTCCCTTACTTGTCTTGTACACTTAGATGATAAGAATAACATTGGTAACTTGTCAAGTGTTTCTAAAGTCACATATCCAAATTCTGTTTTTCATAAAATAATACTGGAATATTTAACCTGAAGTGAGCACAAGGAATTATGCTGACTTGTACAGCAGAAATGATTGAAAACAAACTTTTGCTAAATTAATTAATTGATTTAATCAATATTGACAGAAAGAAACTTTAAAAAACATACTGTACAGTTATTGAACTCATCCATAACATCAATGCTTAGTCAATAATCACTAGGTAAAAGAATCAATGAAACATAAACTGCACAGAAATTTTCCACACAAAAAAAATACTTCTCTCCTCTCTCTAATTTCTTCTGTCTTTCTGCACAGCGGAGAACAGTTTCAGTCACAGGCAGTCACTAAGGAAACTGATGAAAAGCTTCTATATATACACACACCCATATACATATCACAGACTTTTCTGCTCTCTCTCCCTCTCATACACACACGCTGACTCTCATGCTCTCTCAGTCACCCACGCAAACTTCACACACTCTGCAGTCTGTGACAACGGCAACCCCCGCCTTCCTACACTCTTTATCCATCCATTCCCCTTTCGTCTCTGTCAGCTAAAGTCTCAGCTCTCTTGTTTATCCATGTCTTTCCATCTGTCTCCGTGTTTATGTGTGACTGTGTGTGTGTGTGTGGAGGAGCTTGTGAGACAGCAGGTGCAGAGCCATCTAACGGTCACATACCAAACACATGCGAGCAGTTGCACGCACACACACACACGCATATAAATAATCACTGCAAGGCTGGCTTTATGAAGGCACGCCCTTATTACAACATCTTAATGATATCGTACCCATGTCCTCCTCATAATCTATCGTTCATTATCATCTAGCATTCATAACCTTTTGGAATCATTACATAATTGTTTTAACAGTGCCCTATGAACCGTGGGCCATTTTTACTCTACAAATATCTTTCACTTTTTTCCACAACCCTTCATCTTCTGTCTCTCTCTCTCTCACACACAATCCCTCTGCCAGGCTGCCTTTTACTTGCTGGCAGTGTAGTGTGCTACTTCAGCCCAAGCCACATCCCATTCACAAACCTACTAATCCACACACACTATTAGATCCCTGCAAGTCACACACACACACACAAAATAAAGAAGTATGCATGTGTGTGTGTACGCAGGATTAGGGAGGGACTGGAATGGATGGGCAAATCGCTGCTAAGCTCCTCTATTGCTCTATAATCCAACTGAGTATACAAACACACACAAATACACACGCGCACACACACACAAATGCATAAATTTGCAGACACACATGCTGCTGTGCACATGCAGGCACAAAAAGATGAACTGATGCTGTCTCTCTTTCATTTTCACAAATGTACAAAGCATCTATATGCACACACCCACGCAAGCACAATAAAAGCAGGCGTAACAGACATTCAGATACACAAATGTGCAGGCAAACACAAGGGCAAACACAGACATAAACACACAAATATTATATCAAGGACAATATACAATTCTGCTTAGAGAGTGTGAGTTACTGCACAAAAGGGAATAAGACAGAAATGTGGGAGAGGAGGCAGCTGGAGGGAAGCTTTTTTTAAATAAAAGAGTTCAATGAAAAGGGAAAAGAGAAAAGTACAACACTGATAAGAGGAGTGAGGAAAAGAGACACATCAATGTAATTCAAACTCCGTTCATCATTACACCAGCCATTCATTCATTCCACCCACACAACTATCACTCCTTTGTCCGTTCCTACAACATAAGATGCTCACATGTATTAAAAGAGAATGTCACTCAGAAAAACTGGAATATGGAGAATTAGCCAGCGTCTTTTTTTTGTCATGATCTACAACATCTAAATTAGCATTTAAGAACAAAGAAATATTTCTTTACAAACTTTTACAAGGCCAAGACTGTGATGCGTGACTTTGGTGAATGTGGCTCCTCCATTAAAACAGACTATATTATTTAACAGAAGAATAAAACCAAACTCATCAACATTGCGGGTGAATATTTTATGTAAACCTTTTTTATATATAATAAGATTAACTTATATTTGAACATGATATTTAAAACCTTTGTGTTGAATTAGTACAGTACATGATTTTGCATCTTTTTCATGAATTTACATTGCTGTTTAATGCTGTGTATGTCTATATACCACTACTTGCATGCACTTCTTTTTCAAACTCTGCAACTTGTCGCTTTAAAAAACAAAATATCTCCCACATTTTAAATAATATCTTATCTCTTTTTTTATACTGTATACAATATATTCATAAATCCATCCATAAATCCATAAAGTCTGTAGGTTGTCAATTAATGATAATACATAATATTGCTGTTCTAAAAAGATTTCACTATTAACATCAAAACTCTATTTGTAATGATAATTTAAAGCAAATCCTCTTTCATATTTATCACACTTTGTCTTTGTGCTCCCGTGATCCTTTCATGTGGGCGGGATGTGAGAAATGCAGGCAAGCAATCAGGCTCAGATGAAGTGAGTGTGATAATTTCTTAGCTGAAGTCAGGTTAAGGACAGGCTGACAGGTGTGGGATGTGTGACTCTGAGGGGCTGCAGACCAAACATGGCACTAAGAACACCTGCAAAGAAAAATTATAATTCACACATACTATGGTACACTGCGCTAATGCTGCGGGATCTGCTCATTAGCACACACACACAAACTTGTTTTTATATCTTTAGGGGGGGCAACTCATTGACATAATGCATTCCCTTGCTCATTACCCTAACCCTAACCATCACAACTAAATGCCTAACCCTCACCCTAATCCTAACCAAAACGTAATTCTAATCCAAACCCTAAAACCTAGTCTCAACCCCCAAAATGGTCTTCAAAGTTGTGGGCCCAGCAAAATGTCCCCACTCTGTAAGGAAAATGCATCCTTTGGACCCCACTGTGTAGCAAATACAAGACCACACACACACACACACTCCTCTTGTATGTTAGAATGAGGAGAAATCTCACAAACACATACAGTATTTTGTGGTGGTGCCTGCATGTGTCCACATCTGGGACAGAGAACAATACTGTTGTGTGCGATGAAGGTGAACTGTCCCCTGTAATGGGCCTAGGATGGCAGAGTGGCACTAGCAGGCATAAATGGGCATGACGGTGGGCATTGTGTGGATGAAGGAGAGGTGGGGGACTGCTTAGCATGTGTCCTTGTCTGTGAATAATGTGTCCCACCTTTTCAAAGGCACACAAACATGTCATGTCAGGCTGCTGCACTTGTTGAGCATGCAGACTCACACACATTCATCAAAGCCCTCCTGCTCTATACAACACACATCCAACACCTCTGACACTCAACAGGACACTTATGTCCCAGTACACACTGGACCCATATAGAATGTAGCCATCATTCAAACAAATTTTGCAGCATGGCACACATACACACACAGGACCACAACATACACCACAGGTGCCTGTTTACCCAGCCGTGTTATCTCCTCCTGAAGCTGCATGGTGAACACAATAATACATAATAATACACAAACCTACTATATATGCGCACTCCATGTATGCTACTGTATACAATCAAATATACAGTATATAATCATGTTGAATAGCCATGTTGATTACATAGTGTTTCTGACACATACAGTAGACTCTGGTAGACTTTACTTGGGCAGACTGCCCATATTAGTATATTAACTGCCACCCAGGTATATTGGGACACCCATTTTTAAAATCTATTTAAGAGAACAACACCATCTGTGATACGTTAACTAAAGCTAACTAAAACTTTTTTTTAACATAATTATTTTCAGTAGTTTTTATGCACACACACACACGCTGTACACATAAACACATGAAAGGAAATTCCATCCCAGTGACATTCTCTGGGTGGGCCTTTTCAAACTGAAAGACCAGCAACTACTTTATACATGTATTTGAGAGAGTGAGAGCGCCTGTGTATCTGTGTCACCAAAATGACTTATTTGTGAGCTAGATTCTTCCATTAGTTTGAAAAATAACATGTTTTAAATGTTTTGGCCCTCTCTCACACAGACTTGTTTTGATGGTGGCTGTGTGTAACCCTACAAGACACAAAACTGTTTGACCCTGGCCCAGTTTCAACACTAAACTGCTACTTTTGCCTGAAAGACCACTGTGCGTGTTTGTAGTATGACAGCAGTTATGTAAGGACTTGCAGTGAAAGAGAGAAATAGAAAAAAGTGTGAGGGGAAAAAAAAGTAAGAGTGAAAAGAGGAGATAAAAGAAGGATGAGGGGAAGAGGAAAGGGAGTGGAGGATAAAAGTACACAAAAATAGAAGAGAAGCAGAAAGAAGATGAATAAAGACCACCTTGTCACCTTGTAGTATCACTGCAGTGAGAAGGACAAAGAAAGAGAGAGACTGAAAGAGACTTAGGAGATGTATTAGTTGATAGAAGTCAACCTCTCACTCCTTAGGCAATTGATTCGAGGATATTGTGTGGAATGCTCTGTGTGCGTGAGTGAGTGAGTGAGTGAGTGACAGTGAAACTCTGGCTTTGGGCCTCAGGGCATATTGTAGTACTACTAGACATCTCTCTTTTGAGACTGCACTTATTCTTTCTCCTCTCGCTTTGTGTGTGTGTGTGTGTGTGTGTGAATGCATGTGGGTATTGGTGTGCATACAAGGCTGAGTGTGTATATGTTTGCGCGTGTGTGTGAATGGAAAAAAAACTACAGCAAAAACTCGACAGTTTGTGACTAAAGGAGCATGTAAATGTGAAGCATAATCACTTATGTGTTTGTGTTTCTGTTACATGTTGTGGGTTCTGTTCACACAAGATAAACATTATATTTTAGAGTAAAGTCTTACAGGACATAGTGTTTCTGGTTAAGTCTTCGGGGAGTCAATGCATTATCCTCCTATGTGACAAACACAAGATTGTGTGTGTGTGTTTCAAGAGAACAGCATAATAGAATGCCTCAGTTCAAGACTTGCCAAGAGCACTTTTCCCATACGCTAGGGAGCCAAGACTTCCCCAACCAGCCAAGAATAGCACTGGCTCTCTCACTCTCTCCCATCCACCCAGCCACACACAAACACTCAGACTTTTTACTCTTTGGATTCAACAAAAAATGGGTGATAATGTAAGGAAGGGAAACACAGCCTCACACACATCAATCATCACATTGAAAGAGAAACAAAGAAAATGGAAAGAGGAGCATTGTCTCAATTCTTATTTTTACAGTACATTGTACAACACCTTGAACAACATATGTGGCCACTACAGTATGGTCAATAAGCATGCTTAAGTCTTCCTTTTTTTGGTACAATACACACTTGGGCTTATGATTTAGATTAAAATGTCATGCTAATGAAGCAGACCGAGACTGAACCAGAAAGAACTGAAAGGCAGATAAAAGCTGCAAATGAAGAAAGAAGAACAAGAAAGAGCAGTATACAACATACAGCAGTGAAATTGCAGCACTCTCCAAACTCTCTGCTCTCTGTGTCTGAGTGCTCTCTCTGAATGTGTGTGTGTGTGTGCGTGCATACACAATTAAACAAGCGTGTTCTGTGAAAGACAACAAACAGATGAAGACCGGGACCAGAGTGCACTCCCGTCTCCCATTGCAAGTCGCCAAATGTTGAGCAACAGAGCAACATGTTTTCCGCTCCACAAACACAGACACACTGAAGGAATCATTTAATCTGATTCACAATTGGTTAAAGACAGATTTTAGGTATGAATGACTTCAACAAAGCATTGCACCACATTCAGTTTCACCCATTAAATTAACCTTAACATTTGTAACTACGATGTGTGACGCAGTGGACAAAAATTGAAAAACCATACTGTTATGTATTCATTCAAATTAGATTGCATCAATCATTCATGCAGAAAAAAGGCAAATGTTATTTTTGCAGTGATTTCAGCCTACAGTCTACAATTGAGGCTGTTGTCCAGAAGAGTCAGACTGTCTCAAATTACTTTTTAATGTCTGCACTGTTGATGGGGGTACCGTGCAATAATGAAATGTTTTTAATTAGTTTGTGATACATATTATTAGCTCATAGCTGGATAGATCAGTGTTGCCTTGAGACTTAACCTGCCAATTAGTATCCTGACACTCAAGTAAAGTCCGACATTAATCTTCCACCTGTGTGCGGATTGCTGTGTGCAGGTCGGTTAGTGTTTGTTATTAAAGTCACCCATGTCAATTGTTTATTGCTCACAAGAGCGATAAACAGACATTTAGAATCCCTAAGGTGAGGAGGCAACTGGAAAATAACACTCATCTCTTGTAATGTAACACAATGAGGGGGAGAGAACTAGAACAACTTTGCTTAAATGCATGATCATATTAATGTTTTATGAGTCACTGGAAAAGCACCTTAAAGTGAGTATAGAGACTATCAGTCAAACAAAAGATCTGATTTCAAAACCTTCACCTCAAGCATTTGCTTGGCTGAAATGTCTGTAAGCAAGATAATCTCCAGCAGCTCCAAAGGTGCTATTCTGCAGCTGACCCTGTGATCTTACTTCACTGTAAAGTGGGAGAAAGTGAAAAGAGAATTTCTCCTCTGGGGATCAATACTACACACAAAAAAAACAACAGTGTGCGCTGCAAGTAATTCAAAGAAAAATCAAAGCAGTTGTGGTATGAAGCAATTTAAAGAATGGTAGATTTGTTCATAGGGTAATTAATTAATGAACATTCTGATACATTAGGAAGCAAAACACATACGTACACATAAGGTAAAAATATAAACTAAGTGACGAACTATAATATAGTATATTACCACTTCCTCATGCCTTACATTATTTTTAGGTTGATTTTGCACTCCCAGCACTGCCAATAAGGCTTCTAGTCTCACAGGAAGACCCCTCACTAACTGGTACACATGAAACTTTACTGCTGTTCCAATAAAGACCTGAGATAGAACCTCATAAACAAACACACTGTCACTACACACACTAGCTTTCCCTTACACCCTAAAAATGCATCTCCTTAATTTACAGCATGGCCAGCAGACAAACTCAGTTACCTCTGTTAGCTGAGGCCTGCTGGCTTTTATTCAATAACTGAATGGTGTCTTTTTATCTAATTCACCACATATTTTGTTGAACTCTTCATATTCCATGAGACAGAATGGCAATGGCAATGGCAACTTTATTTATACAGCACATTTCATACTCAGAGGCAATTCAAAGTGCTTTACATAGGCAAAAAGACAACAGTACAGT
>JAUMHL010000003.1:10803777-10819559 GCA_032362345.1 Sandelia bainsii
CATTTTTCAGTTTTCTTGTTACAATTCAGCACATCAATAAAATATACTGATCAAACTTTGTGGAGATTTTGTCTTTGCTCTTTTGGAAGCAATACAAGTATGAACAGTTTTTGTTATGGTCATTTCCATGGAAATATTAAGGGTTTTGTGTGAGTTCATCAGGGGGGCTAATAATTCTGACCTTAACTGTATGTATGAAATAATACTGATATATAATATAGAACTCTGGTCAAATCTTGTTAGCTGCTGGTCAAATAAAACTGTAGCAATGGCTCTTCGTCATTCATTATCAATAAAAACACAATGATGAAAACCCAGAATTTCCTCCTCTAGCTCAACCCAAATGTCTTATTAGTTGAGTAATCAGCTCAAGGAGACAGTCATTGCTTTTAAGGTTCATGTTGCTTTCTCCCTTCATAGACACACCTGTCAACACCCATGAGCACAACCCTTTTCTGTATTTGTGACATTGTCTCCTGTCGGAGCTTTACTTTGCGAAGTTATACAACTTCACTTGTGGGTGGAGCACACACACATCCATGAAAGCATGCACACACAAACGTAGCAAAAGGACAGGCATTTACTTGTCCCATATAAAGACAATGGGGTAAGACAAATCCAAGTCTGTGTGTAAGCTCTTGTGTGTAAGGGCATGCTGAGAGAATAGGAAGCGTGCTTTCTGTGCCAACCCTCTCCTTGGCAGTCAAACAAGGACAGATATACACACACACACACACACACGCGCACACACACTCACACAGTGCTTAGCATTTTTAATTGGCCACTGATTTGCCAGTTAGTGTTCTTACCACTCCCTTCACCCCACTGTGCTGGCCCCCTGCCCTAGAGCCTGGCAGAGACACAGCTGGACCAGGAGAATGTGTGTGTATGTGTGTGTCACCCTGAAGTAATTAGTTTCACAAGAGAGTGTGTGTGTCTGCACATATGTGACCGAGCAGAATGGTGTCACTTCATTTGAATGGGCTTCAAAACACTTGTGTGCCACTGAAGAAGGTTCATACCAATGTCAGACTCCTCAAATTCTTTAAGTCTTTAGTTTGACGTCTGTTAATTTGATACATGAATTCATTGAATTAATCAAAACATTTTTAACTGTTCAGATATTTTGACTCTGTTGCTTTATCTAAACAATGCAAAAAAGTAGCAAAAAACACAGCATACTGCCTCATCGTGGACAGTGAGAAAATGTTCTATACTGTAAATATGTGTCATTAAATGTCACAAGCTCTCTCACACACTGTCACGATTTTGCATTGTTTAGTTTGGTTTTCTAATGTTTTATTATTTTTGGGTTTTCTCCTGTCTTGTGTTCCCTCTGTTTCACACTTACACCTGGTCACGCCCTCGTTAATTCATGTTTTCAGTTCTGTTAATTTACCTCCCATGCCCCTGCTCCCAGTCATCGTTCCCAGCTGTTTCAACTCACCTGATCACGTCCGGTTCCCGATCACTCTCACGTTAATTATCCCCACCTGTTATCACTTACCTGATCTGGTCCTTCCCTTTATATTCCTTTCCTCGTCCCTTTGTCTTTGCCGGATTATCTGTTTTGCACCGCTGATTGTCGGCGTCTCTCTGGTCACCCGTACTCGGATCCTGCGTCTCTTGTTGTTGTTCATTCACCTGTCTCGCGTTGATCATCCTGCCGCACTGTCACACTCTCCTGCCAAGGTCCTGCTGTTGCTCACTCTGGTTACTACGTCGCCTGGTCCCCGCACTTTGGTCCTGTCTCGCTGTTGTTACTACCTGTTGTAACTTCGTCATGCTCCGCTGCTCTCCTGTTCCTGTCACGCTGCTGTCTTCACCCGCTGTGTTCTCCGTCCTCTCACCTGTAAACCTCCCTGCCGCGATCTGCTCCATGGTTTCCTCCCTTGCCTGACGCTCCGTCTCCTGCTCCTTTTTCTGTAAGTCTTTCGGTCTGTGTTGGTGTCTGGTTTTTCCCCTTTTTTTGCACCTAGTTTTGTGTCCTTGTCTGCCTTGCTCTCTGGGTCTCTTGTCTCGGCTCTGTCAGTCGGTTTATGTCCTGACCTGCCCTGCCTTCTCTGTCTCTTGTTGACTTGGTTTATTGTTTTGTGCATTATCTGGTACCCGTTTCTGTTTAGTCTTGGTTTTCGGTTTGCATTTTGTCTCTCTCGCTTGCTAGCCTCCATTAGGAGTGATTTTCAGTTGTATTCAGTTATTAGTTCCTGTTTGACTTTCAGCCTCTGTTAGATGTGATTGTCTGTTTGCTTATCTATATGTTTCACTCCTTCGTTTGATTAAATACCTATATTATATATTACCCCTGGTGAGTGATTCCTGGGTCTGCCATTTAACAAACCCTGACACACACACACACACACACACACAAAACTTGGGCATTGTGACAGTATTAGCTGCAGTTGTACAGCATAAATTTACACATTGAAAATTTGCTATTATAGTCTGCATATATTTAAGTATGTGGTTTGTTTTGTTCTCCTAATTAGACAGAACAAAGAGCCTTTAGCCCAGCTGTTCCAGTGGTGTTTTTCATCATCAGTGCATGATCAGTTAAACTAGGACTCTTTAATGTATGACCTTGTTTAACCACATGAGCGTGCTGCAGAGCATTTCAGAAATAAATGGAAATAAATAATAGAAAATACAATCCTTCAGAATGTTTAAATAAACTTGCACTGAATAATCTGCATTCCATTGTGCAAAAAGCGGTGTGTGTGTTTGTGTGTAATGCACATGATGATGCTATGTAAGATTTATGCCCCTAATATCAGAAGCAGATTGCATCCTCCCCTGTGATATTTTGCAAGGCAATGACAATCACCGCTCATTCCACTTGCACACTAATACACAGATATGAGCAACCCAAGGTCAAAACAAAGCGGATGGTGTGTGTGTGTGATGACATCATTACTAGAGCAGAGCACTCTACAGCTGATTGATGGTGAGAGGGGTTGTTATTCTCAACTGCTGTGAGCTCATTGCCCCACAACCACACAATTGGACCTTGTCATTGTGTGTGTGCGTGCGCGTGTGCTCAGTCATACAGTTCACAGGTCAGCCTGTCTCATATACAATTATCAACACAAACTTTCATGCACATAAATGTGTTAATGTACTTTAGTACATATATTTCCTCTTACTGTACTGCTTACACATAATCACACCAGCAGCTAAACATGTGACACGTGAGCGACTGGCTCTCATCTTGACTACTAAGTAGCAGACACTACTGTGTAATGACTGCTTCTAATGCTGAAACGAAGGTGACAAGAAGGATTCAGAATTTCGTATTTACTGCTCTAATCAAAAATTTGCCTCAAGGGGCTTTGCAATCAGTACATCAGGTGACACCCATTGAATGCACAGATCAAATAAGGGTTCCCCAAACAAAATTCAATAGCATTAGGTCAAACTGAAAATATCCATAACTCCACATAATGCATATAGTAGAGTATACCACCTAAATTTTGCATGCAGGGGTTCTCTGACTGACACTTAATATGGTCAATTTGTCATAAAACCATAAACAGATACCTACTCTTTTGGGACAGGTAAACACATGTTTAGCTACAGTTTGTAAGGCAATATAAGATCTGAAAGTTGGTTTAAGTCTGGATCACTTCAGGACAAACCGCTACAGAGTTTCACAACTCTATTTTCTATGTATAGTACAAGTGGTTACCTTACTTTTTGTCTGCAGATTATGGTTGGAACATTTGTGAAGACAGTTCAGGTAAAATCCATGTAAAGAAGAGAGAACAAAGTTCTTAATGCATCTTTTTTCTGTCTAGGTAGTGGGGCAACTGTGACTGACTAGTAAGCTGTTTAACACCTTGCACGCGCCCTACCGCGATGGTCCTTCCATAAAAACTGATTCTATAGGTTGTAGGTTGTGCATGTGGCTTATTACTACCTGCAGTATATTACATTTGTTTTGTTAGGTGATCTCTAGTTACCATAATAATTATGAGAACGAAAGAAGTGGGGTGATTAAAGAGTGTGAAAACACAGCTCTGACAAGTAACCTTTTTTCCCCATTTAAAATCATAGTTTACAAATCTCACACACTCACACTGACACACTTTTCAGATGACCACCCATTAAGAAGCAAACAAAGGACATACAATACTAGCATCACATCAGGAAAAAAAAACGTGTCTGTCTGCTCTGATTTCACCTGAGCAGCTGAAACTCATCAGGCTCTTTAGCAGACGTCTAACAAGGTGAAGATTCTGAAAGACTTACTGGAACTGACAACGAAACAGTCAAAGGGCAAAAACTGTGATATTTTTAAATACTTTAAATTAAAACAAATGTGTCAGCAAGTTCCCAATATATCACAACTAAAACATTTGTTATGTCATCTGCTTATGTAAATAGCCCAGCTTTATGTAAACATAGATGCAAATTACAACACAATTACTACAAGGACAATGAAAATGCAGTACTTCATTTCGATTTCTGTTTGCAGAGCAGAGAAACGAGAAATGTGCTTTAACAATTGTAACTATTATTTAACAGTTAGTTACATGTGGCTGGAATTAAAAAAAAAAATTGATGGATAAAGTGATAGACATGTGTGAGGTAGTATGGCTCAATGAATAAAACATCTTACTGCTGAGATCACATATTCCTGAATGAGAAAAAGAAGGCATTCAGATCTGGAGACAGGGAGGCAGAGAAGGAGGTCCAGAGATTGCTGTCAGGATCAAGGGGGGAAATGAGGCTTACAGGAGAAAACTGGAACAAAGCCTTCAGTAGAATAACACCAGGGCAGTGTGGCTATAGTACAAGCAGCCTGGTGTTTTCAACAGACTTGATGTTGAGCCTCAAATCCACCCCTAACGTTTCAATACAGGTTCCGCAGTCCTTCCCCGACCCGACCCAGCCACCACCACCCAGCTTGCATTGCTTGTGGAGAAATTAAAAAACAAACATGCAGCTGCAGCAAAAAAACATCTTGTATCATGGACTATCTAACTGACCACCCAGAGAACATCCGCCTGCAAAACTGCATGTCTGACCCTATGGTCTGCAGCACAGGTGCTCTGCAGCAGACAGTGCTGTCTCTCTTCCTCTTTATCCTGTTTACAGTACCTCAGACTTTCCTGCCATCTTCAAAAGTTCTTTGATGACTCTGCTGTTGTAGGATGTTGTAGGTGGAGACATCACTGAGTAGCAGAGGGTGGTGGACAGCTTAATGGACTGGTGTGGGCTTAATCATTTCCAGCTCAACATCAGTAAAACAAAGGAGCTGGTGGTTAACTTCAGAAAATCTAAGACTCCTGAAACTCCTCTCTATATCTGGGGTGAGGAAGTGAAGATTGTTTCAGACAACAAATACCTCAGAGTCTACTCTACTTGGATACTAAACTGGACAACTAACTCTAATTAACGTGTGGCATCATGCTGCAGATGTTTTCAGTCTGTGATGGCCAGTGTCATCTTTTGTGCTGTGGTCTGCTAGGGCAGTAAAATGAAGGTCGGCAGACACTAACAAGCTGGACAAATTAATCATGAGGGCTGGCTCTGTTCTGGGCATGGTGCTGGACATGTAGTGTTGTAGCTGAGATGCTGTCTAAACTCCTCTCAATCTTAGACAATCTCTCCCACCTAGTACACAGTGTCCTGGCTGGACAGAGGAGCATGTTCAGCCAGAGACTGATCAATGTCAAGTGCTCCACAGAGCACCAAAGGAGATCCTTTCTTCCAGTTATAGGTCAGTAACTGCAACTGGATCAGGAACTTGTGACTGTAATTGCATCATCACATCCTCATATCTAACTTCTGATCACCATAATCATTATTTATTCAATTATTTGTCATCACAGCTGACTATTATTTACCTCTTTTATGCCCCATTAGATTTTCTTTGTTCTTATTGTTTTTTGTAATTTGTATTATTTTGTATTTGTGCTGGTCTGGTTCTTTTCTGGTTGTGGTTTTTTCCTTTCTTATTGAACAGAGAAATGTAACAAGACAAAGCAATTTTCCCTCTGGGATTAATAGTTTTTTAAATCTTGAATCTACCTAATCTAATATATAACAAAATGAAAAATCTAGTAGGTATTAGTATGAAATCTCTTGCTGACTGTGCCCCAATTTATAAATAGGGCAGCAGTGAAGCCTTGTGGTTAGACAGGGAAGGTCAGAGGTTAATGCAACAGTTGTGTCTTAACTGGAAGACCAATGCTGTCTTTAGGTGTTTTATAATTGAGTATTTAATAATATGAATAGTAATCCTCAATTTCTGTCTGCACAGGAAGTGAGAATATCAATAGTACTTAAACCCAGACTCAAAATACATTGCACAGCTGCAGAATGAAAACAGAGTATCTCTGAACCCAAGACAGATAAAAAAAAAGACAGAAAAGGAAAAAAAACAGAGGCAGATGAGGGTGGGGTGATAACAGAGAGAATGAATAAAAGAAAAGAGATGGAAAACAAAACAAAAAAATGAAGAAACAGAGTTGAAACCAAGTATGATAAAAGAAAAAGGAACTTGTCTGAGTCTCTCTCTCTCTCTCTTTCATTCTACAATCTTCAAAGACTGATGTAGCACTCCCGAGACAACGCTACCAACACTGGTGGGACACACACACTCACATACACACTAATACACCCTGCTCTGAGACAAGTTATGTGCTATACCTCATCCGAACCAAAGTAATGTTACACTAGAAACTCAGACAGAGGAAGGAGAAAAAGGCTGAGTCAGATAGTATAACAGCATAAAGAGATGTGATAGGACAATAACTTGCCCAGTGCTAGTCAGATATATTTGTAAAACCAGTTTTCAATTGTTGTGCATTTAAAAAAGAATGAAGCCGCAAAAGTCCAGAACTCAAATGTGTGAGTTAACTTCATTACCATATTGCCAAAACATCAGATAAAGCCGCTCTGAGTATTTTGATAGTATCATTATATCTGATTATTACAAATTACAACAACCCCTCAGAGAATGATCACCAGTGTCTGCAGGTTACCTAAGTAACACGTAGCTTTTAAATATTTTTCAGCTCACTGTTCTGTTTTTATGGACCACAACCTTGTTTTCGAGGTGGTCAACCTTGATTCCAGTTGCAGTGACTTTGATAAACCCTCTGCACTGCCAGCGCAGCAACAAGCAGCATTCAACTGTTAGCAGACAGGAACTAAAGACAGAGTTTTTTCTGTCTGAGAAGGTGCTGGTGGAGCACAAAATAGAGTTAAAACAAGAGTCAATATTGCTGGATAAAAAAATTTAGACATGATAATTTGTCACTGTTGTGCTCAAAAAAAATAATGCAGGTTTATATATTAAATGTTTTGATTGTAAACTACTAGAGATAAAAAAAATATCTAGGTGTATGTCAGCCAAAAGGTTCTGCATCAACAGCAACATGTTTCTTCTTATTATTTCAAATCAATTTAATTAATCTTCAGTAAATGAAGATATCAAGTTTGTGTTAACAGACATAACAGCATACAAGATTATCATCCAATGCCACAAGCTCATGCCAGTGACATGTTGAAAAGCCTTACTGATATTATTACTATAATAAAAATTATTTAAGTTAATCTTAATATAAATATGACATAATAATAATAATAATTGATACTTTATTAATCCCCTTGTAGAAATTCTTGTGGATAGGCAGCTGTATTCAAGGCGCCAAAGGGTCGGGGTTCAGTGTGTTGTTCCAGGACATTTCGACATGTGGCCAGGAATCAGGAGAACCGGGAGTCAAACCACCAATCCTGGGGTTTGTAGACAACTGCCCTACCAACTGAACCACAGCCTCCCCAAAAATATTACATGAAAGAAACAGAATAAAGAAACAAGCCATCTCCATACAGATGATAAAAGTTGCTCTCTTTCTGCATCTTTATCCTGGGAGAAAATTAACAAGCAAACCTAACATCACTGTATTTCTTCTCACAGCTTACAGATGAGTTCTACTCTGCAGCGTGAAAATGTGCTGCTGTATATGGCTTTATCACCAATCTGCACGGCTGATAAAGTCAGACTCATTATTTGCTGTGGTTGTTACAGAGGCTGCTTGGTCTGGGGAAATAATATTTCTGCACGCCTTGTTAACTCTGTTTCTCTTCGGTTGTTTCACCCGCCCGCATTTTGTCTTTGTCTCCGTCTTTCTCTTCTCAAACTGCCTAATACTCTTGTCTCCCTCAATGCCTTTTCATTGTTGTCATTCAAACTGTGTCTCTCCCTCTGGCTCTAGGCTCTACACATCTTGTTCTTCCTCAATTGACCTTTCCGCTTTTTTCTCTCCTTTACCCACCACCCTCTACTCCCCGCTCTTGAGGATACAACAATACTGTGGCCCTCCAAGTCAGTTTACTCATGTGTGGCCTATTGCATACTGAATACACTTGTGAAATGAGCACTGGCGATGTTTTAAACACAGCTCAATTCCACGCTCAGTTGGTTAACTGTGCACAGTATTTTTTTTACAGAAAAAGAGCACACTGATGGCAACACAGCACATGTTCTAAGTTACTGCCCAAATACAGTTACCTAAAAAAAACAAGCATGTAAAATTTTGTGATAGCGGCACAAGCTGGGGTTTCACAACAATTAAACTTAACTAGGTTTTTACAAGTGTTCTGGAATGAATTTTGCATTAAGTTGGCATCAGTGCATAACAAAATATACATACAAACACCAAGAAAAACCTGTCTACAGTCTTGTAAATCATATAACAAATGGATAACAGAGAGAAAATAGAGAAAAGAAAGGCAGATGAAGCTACAAAGAAAGAGGTAATAAGAAAGAAGGAGAAGGAGGGACACATCTGCGAACAAGCCAGCAAAAGCAAATATGTTGTTGATTCTTCAGCTTACTAAACCTCCATTTTCTGTCTACCACACAGACCAAGCTCCTAACCCTCCTGTAACCCTGCTCTTATTGAGGGCTCCGCTACATTTACATGTGAACTGTGCATACACACAGACACATACACACATCTCCACACATGCTCAGAAACATTAATTTGCCTACAGGCACTTGCACTGCAGGCAAGTGCTGCTGCGTGCAGTGATGTCTGTGTGGTCTGACATTAGTCTGACAGTAAATGTATGGTGCTGCTCCACATTACAGAACACTTGTGTCACACATGACACTGTAAGTCCAGATGTGTGTATGACACGTAGTTATGATAGCGCCTACATGTTTATATGTAATGATGCACATCAATTACAAGAGGAAATGCATACTGCGGGTATTACTAATAACATTAATGATTGTTTCGCTCTGTTCAAATGTCCAAGGAAACCATGACAGCGAGACAAAAAACCAAGGCACAGAGAGATATTTCACTCTCAGTGTTGATCCTTTGGTCTTTCAGAGGATACTGCACTGTTGTGTAGCAAGATCCAACAAGTGCTGCAGAAGACTGAAGTGCTAATGTATAATGCATCGGTTTCTTTCTGTGTGTGTGTGTGTTTGTGTGAGAGTAGTTTTGTGTGTGGCATGAGATGAGAAGATGACATCATTACTACCACTGGGCACTGGCTGAAGGAAGATTATTATGGCTAGCTGCCATGTGGGGATCTTTTATTAAGTTCATAAACATAATGTACACCCACACACAGTCTTCCTCAAGCTGTGTATTAAAGCCTATGTGACATTAAGGTTCTGTCCTTTCACTTCTATCCTTCCTTGCATTTCCTCTTGGTCATTCTTTTTCATCATCCACCCCAATTCTTTCCTCTATTCTCTCGGTGCCTTTCATGTTTACTTGCAGTCCACATGGCATTCTTCCCTTTTCTCAATTTGTCCTGCTCTTTTGCTCCATCTGCTCTCAATGTCATACTGCATACTAAATTAAATCAAAGACAGCATTAACTTCTTTCGTATTCATTGGCGAGATATTAAATTTCTTTTACCAATGATGTCTAATTTACCAAGAAATTGGTAACTGGGAATTTTGATGAATCATGCCAGACAGAGAATAAAACATCTTCTCATCTCTTCCTCTTTTTCATCCTCTTTTAATCTCCCCCCACTGAGCTCTACTCTAAATTTTTTCTTTTCTATCTCTCTCTCAGAATAAATATCTCCCTTCGTCTCCCTCTTTTTCTCTCTCCATTCACTCGCTTTCCATGAGCATGACGTACTTCTATGTCTTCCCACTTTCTTTCCTTCCCCTTTCCTCCATCTGTTTCTCCCCACCCTCTCTGTCCTTCACCTCCCTGTATCTGCAAACACCTTCCATCCTCCCTGACTTTATTCACTGTCTGTCTATCCGTTGGGTGAACTAATTCCAGTTAAGTCATAACCACTCCTCTAATAAATAAGTCATTAAAATCAAGTTTATGATTACAGTGTGATCATAAACCTGACACTGCTGTCATTCAGACTGATAGCATGTCGCGGACAAGCACGCCTAAAGAAAAAGCAAAGCATAGATATGAGCGAGTTAACAATGTGTGTGTGTGTGTGTGTGTGTGCACGAGTGTGTGTGGGCTGAAGGCTAGAGCACAGAGGGGAGCCACTACACCAATTTATTGCAGTAAATCCAATGAAATGAAAATATCTGTGTTTGACTGGAGGGACTTTCCTATATGCTCCATTCACTGTTAGTACAACAACTTCAGCTGGTGTGTGTTTGATTGTTGGTGTGTGTGTGTGTGTGGGTGTGTTTAGGGGATTCCGCAGTTTGCTCTGCTTAGTGCCTCATTACATGGGCTCACTCACACAAAAACATACATATGAAGAGACACATAGAGCTAATACACAGATAAATACATGTGTGTTAACTGTAACAGGATATGTAGGATGTATTGTAATGAAGTCATATTATTGCAGAGGCACACTGGTTGACTTTCGAAGAGCTTTTATAATACCTCTTCAATACTTGGTTAATGCTTGTAAAAAGAGAGAGACAGAAGCCAGGCAGGAAAGAGAGAACAAGGGAGTGGTGGGAGGAAAGCAAGAGAGAAAGAAAGAAGTTAAAAGAGGTAAGACACACAAACAAAGTATAGTTGGGGAAAGAAGAGGGAGAGAGTGAGAAAGTGAGGAGGAAGGTGACATTAAATAAATACATTGATTGCAGTCCATCATCAGTAAAAAGTGCAAAGCCAAATATACTACGTTCCATAGAGGAATGTTATGTGCTTCACAAAGGTCAAGACACCCAAACATGCACACACCTGCTTAATGTTCACATGAGGAAACTGGCTGAAAAGGTTACATTCCTCAGCACCAACTACTGACTAAGTATAGGCAGAAGATCTGCAGTACAGAACAGTATCTAGATTAAACCAAAATATTAAATAAACATGCAGTTCACACATTCAGTTTATCCTCAAGAGACGTGAAGATGGTTCTATTTCACGGAGACCATGAAAAGAGGAGAAGAATGAAGGATAGAAAGGACCAGATATAGAGTGAAGGAGAGAAAAGAACAAGAAAGAAAGAAAGGACAGAAAGACAGAAAGAAAGGGAGACACAGTGACTCAACGACACAACAGACAGACAGAAAGTAAACAAAGTGAAGCTGAGATAAAACAGAGAAGCCACTGTGTGAAGCTGAGTCAAAGGCAGACAGAAAGACAGAACAGAAAGAGAGCAGCAGAAACAGCTAAACTTACACTATGAAACTAGCCACAATTAATAAGCCTAAATATCTACATAACTATACTGAAGCTGTGATTGCATGTAAATTCTCTGTGTTACTTATTAAGTGTGACTGAACTTTTTAACATCTCTTTTCAGGTTTCACAAGATTTGCTGTCACTTGTAGTTGATACAATCCTATTTGCACCTTAGACATACATTCAGAAACAACATTTTATTTGTGCTGCTTAACTTATAAAGTAAAACAGCATGTTACACTTTATACTGTCCTTTTGTGTCTGACTGACTGCACAGCTGTCAGACTGGCTGATGGCTGGGTTAACTGAACAGCTGTCTAACTCACTGCACAGATGTATGCCTGGCTAACAGACAAATTGATTATCTGTCTCACTGGCTGGGAGCCTGTTTACTGAACATCTGTCTTGCTGACTGATCAAGCTCTCTCACTGGCTGGACAGCGGTTTACTGACTGATTGAATATCCAGATTTTTTAAATGCTTGTGATGTTGAGCTGAGTAAGTGATGTTGTGCATACTGTACATGTACATGTCTACCTCATGGGTTCACTGCCTGTATCTGTTTTGTTTCTGTGCGTGAATGCATGTGTGTTTGTGTGAGTTATTTCTCAATGCACAGGGAGGGGCTCTGTTGCTCTCTGCTGTTATACAATACATATTGTATAACAACTGGCAGTGTGTGGGTGGCTCCTGCCATCTGGAGAGATGCAACCCCTGCCGTGACTGACTCTACACACTCTATGTTTGTGTGTCTGTGCATGCACTTTTTGGATTGTGTTTACACTGCAGCTACAAATAGATACAGCGTCATCTACAGTAGTTAGGTTCCTGGGTTCATGTACATGATGAAGTAAAGGGAAGTAATTGAACGCAGTCCATATACTGCATGTATTCGTTGTGTGTATCAAGACTCATCCTCTTTTATTCATCCTTATTAAAGCTACAGATGTATTATTGCAAGAAAACAAATGCATCAATAACTGTACATATATTCAGAGGTTCTTCATTATACCAATATGATATTGTCCTCTGGGGGTTTGACAGCTGACAACAGACAGTGAAGACTTCATTATCTGGCTTAGCAGGAACCAGAGTTTTGCTGTTTCACTCTTAGTTCTGGGTTTCCACAGAGATGGACTCAAACAAACAGTCTAGGAACCCTTCGCCCACAAATAAACAAAGACACACACACACACACACACATACATTAGTGCAACACTGGATGAATTAGGTGCTGAGAGAATCCGCTCCATCAACTCCAAGTCAGTGCTCAACATTGAACTGTTGCTATGGAGAGGAAAAGCATAGCTTTCCAGCCTATTTTAAGGTAACTGGTGTTACATATTTTTTCACTGCATATATCAGAGTCAAGCAAACTGTGATAGCAAGCATTGCTGCTACAGTGTATAGAAACTGTGAGATGCATTTTAATTAAGGTACTTCACTATTTGCTGTTTTTTTTTGTTACTGATCTGTAGCTAATCAGTTTACCTAAATGGAATGAAGACATCTGACTGCAACACAAGCTACTAAATGTTCAAATTATGCTTGATGCAGATCCTTTGCTTTGTTTAATCCATATAGTTATATGCAATCTGATGTGTTTCACATGGACGATTATTACTGTCACACAACGTGATACAAAGAGAGAGAAAATAGTGAGGGTCGAAGAGTGAAAACCACAGAAAGTCTGGGATCACATCAAGGTGAACCTGCCCCTATGGAGAAATGCAACTATGATGGGGGGTTTAGCTAGTTATTCATGAGGCATCATGTCAGCTTAAATGATTGGCTGAATAACTTTCATTACATGTTGTCGATGTAAAAGCAAGAAAACATAATGAAATTGTATGACTTCTCCACAGAGTCGGGTATTCTGCAAGTTACCTGCAAAAATTATATAACAAGGTAATCTAAAAAATATTCATATCATGTATGGGCAAGGCTAAGAATGAACTAAATGCCGGTGGATAACAGATGAGATAAAGATAAAAACGAACACACCCTCCAAAAAAGTTGTGTCTCATCAGTCCACAGAATACTTGCCCAAAAGTCTTGGGGAGAATCAAGATGTTTTTTGGTGTGTGTTCTTTTTGGTCAGCAGTGGCTTTCGCCTTGGAACTCTCATATGGATGCCACTGACTTTAACTGAGGCAAGTGAGATCTGCAGTTCTTTACACGTTGTTCTGGGTACTTTTATAACCTCCTGGATGAGTCGTTGTTGTGCTCTTGGAGTAATTTTGGTAGGGCGGCCACTTCTGGGAAGGTTCACTTTTCTCAGATGGTGGATAATGGCTCTCTCTTTGTACATCTCAAAGCTTTTTTCCCTTAATAAAATTATCATTTTAAAACTGTATTTTGTATTTACTTGGGCTATCTTTGTGTAATATAAAAATGTGTTTGCTGATCTGAATGTGATGATCTTAAGTGTGACAAATAAGCAAAAAAATCAGGAAGGGGGCAAATACTTGTTCACAGCACTGTATTATTATTGGTAGTATTTCCATTTTAGAAAATGTTTTCTTGAAACCCAGAATTCAAAATGACCATTAAGTGCACTAAATGGGTTTAGTTTTAACAGATAACACTGCAATTTAAGTATTAAAGATATTGATTTTTCAATTACTCAATTACTAAAATAATCAGGCCTTAGTGACAACTATGACACATTAAAATGAACAATTCTTGAAGATTTTACATGCATTTGTGTTCAGTATTATTCAAATGTATTGAAACACTTCCTAATCTGATAAAAGATAGAGAACACAATGCACACGTTGTACAAACCCTCCTTTCAAAGACTCTATTGATAGTAAAGAAGTATATGTGTCCAGTATTTCAGATGTGTTTATTCTAAAACGTTTCCTGGTAACATTCAGTTTATATTAAACACATACGCAGACGTATTTGAATGTATACAAAACTATACAGGAAATGTGTGGATCTGGATTAGAGTTCCTGAATGTTTTGTTTCAAGGTGAATGTGTAAGATCCACAAAGTAAGTGAGGTGCTTCATTGTCTGTTTTTAGCAGATTACTTCACACCTCAATAGGAAGCTACTGGAGCTTCCTTTACATCCTGTATGAAGGAAGAGTGAATTCCACCTTTTATTCTGCAGCTATCATCAACTCATTGCTGATAATTACTGCATTTCTTCAATGTAAAACATTTGCATAACATGTTATATTTTGTATGTATATAGGGTACTGCTTCTTCCACATAATATTATTTATTTAATTCATATATCTACCAAACTAATGCATAAGTGATCCTTTGATACCTGTTTTCATCCAGTCCATCTAAAATATTTCCAGCTGCTCTACGATTAATCCTGGAACGGGAATCAGCGTGATAGTCTCTGGGCAGCTGTCTTTATGACTGGAAACAGTGCATTTTAATGTAATTAGAATTAATTAACACATATTTCTGTTTTCCTGAAATCTAGATCACATATTGAAGATCAAAACACATACTGTTCTGTACTTGAATGGATGTTCAGCCAAGGTTCAGGTGTTCAAGATGCTAATTTTATTCCTCCTGCTTGTCAGGTAGGAATCACCACCCATTGTGCTGAAAAGAAGTGAATGTTAATGATTAATGTGAAAATATGGAATTAAATAATGAATAAAAATAACTGCCCTCAGTATGATCCAAGAAGAAAAGACATAAGATATAAGACCACTTCCTGATGCACAAATACATATTACAATTTATCTACACATGTTGTACAGATGCACATACACAAACTTTACCAAAAGAAAACAAAAGAGAGCCAAAAAAAAAAAAAAAAAAAAAATTACGATAACACTGAAGCAGTGACCATTAACAATGTTTTTTCATTATTTAGAATCATTTGAAAACTTTAAACAATCAAGACCAATGCAATTGTTGATATGTGCGCTGCACATTTTCAGAAACGAGCAATTTCTTATTGCATATTCAGTTACTACTACCTACCAAATAAATCATAATCACATAGCTATCTTAATGCGCTTTAAACTCACCCTCTACACTGTTCCTGCTGTGTGCAAGGTCCATTCATGCTACTGCATTTACTACTTACTACTAAGTACACCCGTGGCCAAAAGTTTTGAGAATGACATAAATATTAATTTTCACAAAGTTTGCTGCCTCAGTTTTTATAATGACAATAAGCATATACTCCAGAACGTTATGAAGA
>JAUMHL010000003.1:10819659-10851209 GCA_032362345.1 Sandelia bainsii
GAACAAGGCCTTTTCCAGCATGATGGAGCAATGTGCCATAAAGCAAAAGTGATAACTAAGTGGCTCAGGGAACAAAAGATCGAAATTTTGGGTCCGTTGTCAGGGAACTTTGTGAAAACCAATACTTGTGGCATTCTCAAAACTTTTGGCCACGGGTGTACATTGGTGTTTTAGGCTGAGAACATCCACAGCCGACCTCTCAGCCTTTCTATAACAGGCAATCAAAGTTAACAGTAAGTGTGTTGCACTATGAGATACAATAGTCCTGAGATCTGTTTCACAAATTAGCAACAAACAAGCAGCAATTCGCAATACACTCACATTGGCATACTGTTTTTCGCAAATAAACAAATAGCATATTTGCACCCCATGCATGAGCATGCAACAGATCTGTAAGACAAATTTATCTGCAATGTGAGAGCAACTATCATTTGTGAAATGCGACGCTGTAACCATTTGTGCTTGCAAATAGCTTTTGTGAACAAGGTTTCAGGATTACTGAATTTGCTGGCTTAATGGCAGCTCTACAAAGGGTCCATTAATGACCATGAAAAACTAAAGTCTGGATACCCATGCTTTAATAGGGCACAGAGATAGACCACCACTCGTGTTACATCATATGTCATCTTCACTACTTCCCCTTTCTCCCTAACCCCAAACAGGAAATAGTTCCTAAACAAATCCGTGGGGGCCTGTGTAATGAGGCCTGTACTGTACAAATGTGTTTAAGTATGTGTATATGTGCTCACACAAGTGGGTGTGTGCACAAGGCTACATGTCTTTAGATCTGTCTCTTATTTAAGACTTCTGTGCACAAACACACACATTCACACACAGGTCTGAGAAGGTTATGGGAAAGAGTCTTTGGCTGCAGTTCTTGGAGGGAGGAGGTGAAAGAGCAAGAGAAGACAACAGGAGAAAGCAAGAAACAGAGAGACTACTGCAAAACATCAACATGTGCACAGAAGTAAAAGAAAAATGCAAAGCTGCCATTCATTTTTATGTCCATTGAAGGGCACCTTCTGTTTTCGACTGCCAGGTTGTGTTACAACTGAAAATCTGACTGTTCTGGATTAGATTTGACTAACTTTACTGTAGAACTCAAGCCAATGGAAAAATACCAGGGAGGGGCCTCATAAATAACTGGACCAATGACAAGTCATATCAATATTGAAGAGCAGAGGACAGAGGAAGCAGTGACAGAGAAGCAGAGGAGACATGAAGGGAGAGGAATAATATTAATCCCCTCCATACCTGCAATTCAGGGCATACCACAACAGATGGTCTTAATTAAATTTTCTGAGAATATTTTTTATGACAAATTTCACCCAACCCATGAGTCTGACATAATAGTAGAGCTACAACTAATGAATTTTCAATTATTCTGCTAATGATTTCTTGCTCATTTATGTATTTGGCAAAGTGATATGTTAGAAAATAGTGAAAAATATCCAACACAATTGCCCAGAGGAAAAAATCTAAATCACTCATAAGATTGAGTGCACTTTTGAAAGATCAAGAAAAACAATCATGGCACCTGGAAGTTGGCGGACGTCCCCATGTATCATATTCTTCATGTATGTTAATCATCCATAATATTGTCACCATGTCAGTCTACTACGTGCTCGGACCTGTACACATAACATCTACTGCATGTCTACCCAACCTAGAAGAGGAATATTATATCCAATTCAAGAATCTGTGGACAGCGGATGTTGTACAGATTGTAAAGCCTCTTGAGGCAAATGTGTGAGTTGTGATACTAATTGACTAATAATGTAATCCTGATTGTCATTTTATTTTCTTAACCTACTGTAAAACATCAACAATAAGACAGTTGCTGCTATATGACATGCTCAATGTAGCGCACATTCCCTGTAAAGCTGTGCTGGTTATTAGAGCACCACTGCACCATTCATCAACTCCTGTCATAAAAACAGGACATAGACCTTTCTTTTTGCCAATACTGAACCACAATATAACTCCAATCGAGCATTCATTTGAATTGGCACAATATATTCGTACATGACACCAAATCTATACAAACAACACTATTGGCCAGCCCACCGTCTCTCAACCATCTGGGACACTTATCCAGAAGACTCTGTGACATGCAGGGAGCAAAAGTAGAGGGCAGTGCTGCTGTCAGCGATAAGCTCTGTGTGATAAATGACAGGGGACAGGGAGTAACATTTGTTAAATTATTTTCCCACCCATTTTTACTGTACATGTCTATGAGTCATTAGCAGCAGGTGGTAGAGTGAGTAGTTTCTTGTATTCAGCATGTGTCCAAGTCCAAGTCCAAGTCCAAAAAAAAACAAAATACTTACAAATTGGATAATTACTACTTGGAAAGAAATTGAAAAAGTTATATCAGTGATAAAGACTACTTATTTATTACAGGCAGTGTCATGAAATGCAAATATTGATATTTTTTAAAACTCAGCACTTTGTCTATCTCTGGTATTTCATCTGCAGATAAGGGTGAGGGCTAGTGGTAAAAAATGTTAGAGAGAGGGCTGAGTTGATGCACATCGGTAAATAATGACTGTCTCAATGCACAGGAGATTTTAGACACAGTAATAGCAGGCTGTAATATGGGTCAAATCTGTCCCCAAGGACGACAATGGAGAAACCAAATCACTCAAATGACACAAATGAACACACACACACACACACACACACACACACACACACACTCAACTACTGGTTCACAAATCAATCTGGCCCTGTTTCTGCTTATTTAATAGAGGAGAGTAAAATGAAGACCCAAGGGAAGATACGGTGCTATGATAAAAGTATTTGCCCTTTTCTTGATTTTTAATTTTTTTGCATATTTGTCACACTTAAATGTTTCAGATCATCGAACAAATTTTAATGGTACACAAAGATAACCCAAGTAAACCCAAAATGCAGTTTTTAAATGATGATTTAATTTTAAAAAACTGTGCAAACCTATGTGAAATTCAATATCACTTGCCACACTCAGGTTTAATTGTTGCCAGACCTGTGGAATCAAGAAATCACTTAAACAGAAGCTGTCTGAAAACGTGACGTCTTTCATCTCAAAAAGCAACACATCATGCCACGATCTAAAGATATTCAAGAACAGATGAGAAACACCTAACTGACATGTATCAGTCTGGAAAGGGTTACAAAGTAATTTCTAAGGCTTTGACCCTCCAGCCAACCACATTGAGAGCCATTGTCCAAGAGCACAACAACGACTCATCCAGGAGGTCATAAAAGAACATCTAAAGAACTGCAGGCCTCACTTTCCTCAATTAAGGTCAGTGTTCATCTGGCATTAAACTAAAACAACATTTCATAAAAAAGAACATCAAACCAACAGTCAAACATGGTGGTGGTAGTGTGATGGTCTGGGGCTGCTTTTCAAGTGCACTTGGGTTGTGCAGCAGGACAATGTTCCAAAACACACCAGCAAGTCCACCTCTAAATGGCTCAACAAAAATTGGCCTAGTAAAAGTGCAGACTTAAATCCCATTGAGATGCTGGGCATGACCTTAAAGGGGCCCTTTGTGCTTGAAAACCCTCCAATGTGGGCTGAATTAAAACAATTCTGCAAATAAGAGTGGGCCAAAATTCCACCCCAGAGGTGGGAAAGACTCATTGCCAGTTATCACAAATGCTTGATTGCAGTTGTTGCAAGGGTGACACAAAGCAGTTATTAGGTCTAGGGGGCAATTACTTTTTAACATAGGGCCAGGAAGATTTGGATAGCTTTTGTCCCTTAATAAATTAAATCAAACTGTATTCTGTATTTACTCGGGTTATCTTTGTGTAATGTTAAAATTTGTTTGATGATCTGAATGATTTAAGTGTGAGAAAAAAAATGTAAAAAATCAGGAAAGGGGCAACTTATTCACAGCTCTGTAAGTGTGCGTGTCTGTGTGTGTGTGTGTGTGTGTGTGTGTGTGTGTGTGAATGGGGAACGGAGAGAGGAAAAAAGAGATCTAAAAAAGGGAGAGAAGAAAGAGAGAGATGGAGATGGAGCAGAGAAAAGAGGACAGGCGTTTCAATAATTCACAAACTCCTGCTTCATTTAGAAGAGAATCAGTGCTCAAACTGGACCCGTGTGTCCTACACATGACACATCATCCACACTGGCAGGCTCATGATGTATTTATGCAAGAGCTTGCAAAAGACACAACATATGTATAGATACACGTGTAGGTGTATTGATATCTGAGTGCAGCTCACTGACGAGCAGACATGAATTCCTATTAAAGGACTAATGCAGGTTCATTAGTACGGCTGGTGCTGTGAGAGGCAAGATGGGAAAGGGCTGATGAACAGGCTGCATTACATCTTTATATAATAACCCTTTTCTCTATTCAATTTTAAAGTGGGTCCGTATGTTTGAGAGTGGCTAGCAGTGGACAGACACAGTTACAACTTTACTATATTATGTTATGAATATTTGCCTCCACTAAGCTACCTACTACATGGCTCCTAGGTGTTTGTGTGTGTTTGCATATATAATATGTGTGTAGCAACAGAGGTCAATAGACCTGAAGTTAGTTACAGTATGTTTATGTTATGACTGCATATGTCCCTTTGTGTGTTAGTTTGATTTGCAGCTACAGTTGAGAACCATGTCTGTGTATTTGTTTATGCATTTTTGTGGAGTGAAGATTTGCACGTGCTGTCCCATGCTAAACACCTTCAAGGGACTGAGCAGTACTAATAGTAGTAGGGAAACAACACACAGTTTCCTGAAAACCACTAAGAATGTCAACTCACTGAGGATACCAATCAGAAGAAGTTCACTGTTTTAAAGATTTTATATTAATGTTTAATGATTCCAACTGTATAACAAGCAACAAGAGTACACAAATGATTTCCAATTCAGCTTAACTAGTGTAGAAAAGAACTTGTGACCACCACAGCTTTCTCAATGTTGGCCTTGTCTCTTGAGTTGTGTCCAGTGCAGGGTAGAACAGCATCAGTAGGCTACCAAACATATTAATAAAAACAGTTTCTGTGAAAGTTGGTGTCTCAATGACCGATCAGACAATGTGAAGGACGTTGCATGAACTAAACCTCTGTGGAGGTCATCAACGAAGAAAACCATTACTCAGAAAACAAAAAAAAAAGATTAAACATATAAATACTGTAGATGTAGAGAGATTTGAGACAGCACAAAGATGTACATGCATAGTATATGTGTATGTTTGTGTGTGTGTATTCTCCTGCTGCTGTCATTCACGGTGACCTGCAGCAGCAGGCATCTCTGTTATGTAATCTTTGCTGTCAAACACATTCACACACACCTCCGCACATGAGCACACGCACATACTGTGTACACACACACCTGCTAGCAGCTTCCAGCAGCTCAGAGGTTATTCTCGAGTCGTGGTGAGAAAACCCTGCATGGTATCTCCGCATAATCAAAATGGGAATGTTCCTCCCTCCTGCAGCAGGTAAACAAACTAGTGTAATTAAGGGTTCAAGTCTTATGTCTGCTATGCTGTAATCGCCATTTACACTAATGATTAAATTAATTTAAGGATAACTTGCAGTATCACAATGTATCTAAGTCTTCTCAAAGACACAGATAATACAGACACAAGCTCATTATTAATAATGAGTTTAAGTAAAACCTGTTTTACTTTGCACAGTTGCACTTCATGGCAGTAAAGTAAAATAATTAGACTTATCTTTGTTTCACTGTTCTTTTTCTGATCACAAACTCTTCTTTTCCACACGTTTATGAATGTCACATTATGGCAGTTCTTTCCTCCCTCGCTGTTTATGTTTATGTAACCTCCCACACACCAGCCAACACTATCTACAGTTATGTACCGTGGCAGGCTCACAGCATTGTGCAGCTCTGTGATGTGTACACATGTGTAACACATTCCCTAGCTAATGCTATCACAATACCGTATGAAGTCCAAGCAGAGTGTAGCAGGATAGCACTACATTACCCTTGATTCACATTAAAATCAGAGTATGCATACACAAACATGTTTTAACCGAACACTGATAATTTTAAATCACTTTTTAATGAAAAAAACTGACATTTTTACTGGTTTCATATGATTTTCTTTGTCCAGGATCAAATTATATTTAATATCTTTGGTTCTGGGCTGTTTGCTGGACCAAACAATCAATTAATCAATTTGAAGGAGATTGTGATGAACCTTTTTTTATAAATATAAATTAATAAAAAAACATCAATAATGAAAATAATTGTTGTGAATAAATCATACATTTCTTTTGAGCAGTCTTTGCAAGTTAGTAAAGTTAAAGTAAAGGAGAAATACAGATTCCTGCCTTAAAGCAGCACTTTCACTGAAGGTCTAACAAAGTGGTGGTAGCTGAAATATTTTTAGGGGTATACAAATACATACTGTAAGTCTGACACTCTCTCAGGCAGCGTTGAGTAATGGCTGCTGGTTATCACCCTGCTCTGTTCCATTAAAATCCCTCAACCAAAGCCTATCTGCCATTGTTATAGCATTCAGGAAACCACAGGGCGCTACATTAGCCCCAAGTTCACTCCATTCCCCCAAGTGAAGGAAAACTAGTTTAGCTCAATGGGCTCTTAGCCCACACCTCTCCACACATAAAAGGATTGAATAGAAGAGCATAAGTGTACGGTACACAGGGATACTGCCCATCCATCTGTGCAGACTGCAACAACAATTTTGTGATGGCAGGGAGGCTTAATATATCAAGCACTATACAGTGCAAGAATAATGATGTGATTTTGTGAGACATCCACTCAGAATCCCATAGCAAAACTATTTTTAAAGATAAGTGATAATTCAGTCATTGTGAAAACAACTAGTGTAATCCTGCAGCTGTACATGTCTCCAAAGACTAATACATACTGTAGTGTTAGCATTGCTAATGAAAAATAAAACCACAGACAGACTACATTTTTCTAATAAAGTAATACTATAAAACAGGGTAACTAGATTATCACTAGCTGTAAAAAAATAAAAATAAAAAAAAAGAATTTTTATAGACAGTTCATTTGTCTCCCTGACTCATGTCGAAGCCAGCTTGACTGGTTTTCTACTTATCACAGAGGGTGGGAGGCAGTGATGGAGCTAAATGCTCAGATATAATATCAATGTAAGATTGTGAGCATAGTATAAATTTGCCAACCCATTTGCCAATTAGAAACACCCCTTAAAGTCTACTCAGTAATGCCAACCACTCAAGGAACAGCAATTTGACATAAATAACATTAAAAAGCAGTGGTTGCCATTGTGCTGTTGGCTATAAAAAACAAGGGGAGACAAGGGGAGGAGAGGATATGTAAGGGAGAGAGACAAGAGAAGTGTGGCAAAGTCAACGACAGGGACTTAAAAAAAGCTGTGCAGTGCAGAGCAGAGGGAATTTGACAGGGATAGGACACAGAGCAAGGGGAAAGAGAGAAAAATGAAGAGAAAGTTAAGAGGTGAAAAAGAGAACAAGATAACACAGGCAACAACACACAGAGCCGGGGTAACACAAAGAGAGACAGTGAGATATGGAGAGTAGACGGCAGGTGGGAGAGAGTGGGTGGTGAGAAAGATGGCACTTTATCATACAGCCTAGTTGTAAAAGCAATAAACTCTCTATAGGTCTCAGAATAAGGACTTCCCAAGCACCACAAAGGCCATCCTCATTCATCTTACTAAAAGCTGAAGTTGCTGAACTGAGCTCAACTCCTCCTGGGAAAAGTATTTGTCATCATGAACTTCTGACTATTTCAGAACATCGAGGCATCAGACAATCCATAAAAATATCACAAACCACCACTTAAGGTGAGGGACCATTTCTTTTTTTATCCTCAATATTTTAAATGTGCAGATAAACAAAAGTCTGTTTTGGAACTGAACTGAAACAGAACTGAAATATTAAAAACGGAGAACTATTTAATTTAGTATCTAATTGATTTTTGTTGTGGAAAATGTGACCTTTGGGCCAAACAGCATTTAAAGTGAATCAGTTTTGTCGTAGCTTTACATAAGGTGTGTCATTTCTGCTATTCACAGACAATCCACGCATACCAGTCTTAGAATCTATGATAATTATAATACCATCAAAGGCAATAGAAAATTAGTAGTTCCATGACCGTACAGATGGCATTCATGCCAAGGAACTACACAGATACTCTGACTGACAAGAAAGCCTGGAAATTATCTAATTTGCATGCTCCTGTCTGCAGGTAATTATTATCCTCTGATGTGATCACTCCTGCCTGTTGTCACCTACTAGTCCTCGTTTCGTATCTCCCCTTCTTTATCATCTCTCTTCTTAATTCTCTCACTGTTTCAGTGCACTTATGCTGGAAGTGTGATTGCATTAGGCCACAGAGAAGAGAGGGCATCCCCAGGGCCGCACTAATGTACAGAAGAGAGTGTACAGAGTGTGAAGGAGACCAAGAGAGAGGTTGCAGTCAGGGGCATCCATTACTATAATCATTTTACCTCACTTGAAAAGGTGGCTCTTGCAGCAGCTTTTGTGAAAGAGAGAAAACAGAGGAAGACAGGTGGAGAGGAAGAGAGATGAGAGGAGGAAAAGGCCTTTCATGACTGTTAGTAAATCTAAAGCGTAACTTCATTTTTCAACCTTTATTACTTTCTCGCACAGGCACCCAGAGCATCCGCACAATAACCAAAGACATTTCAGCAGAATATTAGTGTCCCAGTAGCGTGTTTGTAATTTGCTTGAGGTATCCTAAGACGGGCATTTTAGATGATAGCAATTAACAAGACCAGTCAAGGCTCAGCAGCAATTACAGCATTTAACATTATTCACTTTTCAGGTTGAACCATAAATCATACGTGCCAATTTCACAACCTGCTTACAACCAACTAGTGAGTGCAGATTGTTTTACCTTCTATGAATAATATAAAACCCAAACAAATGCCACACAAAAGCAATATGTTTATCCATGCAAACAATGAGGTATATTTTTCAAAGTGGGGGTGGAGGACAGGGAATACCCTGAAGGAATAACATCTAATGCAATCAGATTGCTACGGCCAATTAGTCGGCACCAGCCGAGCCAGAGATGATGTCAGTCATGATTACTCATTGTTTAATATGCTGTAAAGCAGAAGGGAATCAAGAGCAAAGAAAGAAAAGAGCAACAAAAGTGGGTTGGAGTTAGTAAGGACAGTGGATTAATCACGCCTAAGGCAGACAAGCATGTTTATGTGAATAATCGCACCCACACAGAGTGGAAATACACACATTTCTTAAGTTCCTAAAAGACACACTTTATCTAAGTCGTAACTAAATGCTTAGACATATTAAGACACACACACCACAAATATGCAGACGCAGGCATCCACTCCCTCTTACACACACTGGTGTGCACAGACACGCAGAATGACCTACAGCAACATGTTGTTCCAAGCCAGTGGCTTAATTCTAGTCAATACCCTAAAGCTCCACACGACATATCACATTTCACTTAGAACATTTGCATTCAGCACGTGCACAAACACACAACTACTGTGCAGAACACACACAGATACGCATACACTTATAGAGGAAGGGATAAGCTGTATTAATACAGCAAATATGCTGATATACAGACAGTCCACACGAAGTAGCATGTCCTACACCAACATCTTTTCATTGTGTGGAGTTTACTTTAAAAGAGTTATTCTACTTAAGCTGATTTTAATTTTGTGATTCTCGGAAGAGCAAGAATGATTTTCTTTCTTGAAATGGCCTTTTTTGATTGTAGCATAAAGGACTGCTGTTTTCATCACTGCTGTAACATAAGTGCTTTGTCGGGTGTTACAGCATTTAGTAGAAAAAACAAAACTTTCTGATATGTAGTGTTTCAACCTCGCAGAAAGGTTTATTCTACAAATTCTCAAGTTTTGGGTCCAGATCACATTCTGTATGAAATTGCCTGATATGGAAACTGGATTGTGAGATATTAGAGGATTGATATGTTCATTTGATAGATGTAATTTTAAGTAAATCCAATTAAAATAAATATTAAGGGAAGTATTTTTTCTGCTTCCACAATTATTGAAATAGGAAAAAGTATGCACATGACAACAAGACAGCAATCAGAATGTCAATATAATATTTTTGTAACCTGAAGGTTGTTTTATGTACAGTACAGCCTTTTTCATATCCATGTGTAGATCTGAGTATGGAGTCAGTTATAATCGCTAGGTGTGGTTGGTGCACTTGTTAGCATTGTGGTGGTCATTCAGACCATGTCCTCCAATGTCCTTCTTTATTTTCTGTGCTGCAGTAATTTCAGTAAAGATAACTGCTGTTAATCATCATCATCATCATCAGCTCTGTGCAACTTGATTCGCTCAGTTTTATCATAAGTTTCAGTCACCACTGTGTGTACTACACTAAACAGCTTTTCCTCTTAAGGGTTGCGAGGGTACTGGAGTCTATAGCCTCTGTCATTGGGCAAAAGGCAGATAGACAGGTCACCAGTCTATCACAGGGCTGACATATAGAGACAATAAACCATATGTACTCACATTCCCACCTATAGGTCACCAATTAACATAACATGGGACTATGGGAGGAAGCCAGGGTACCCAGAGAAAACCCACGCAGACAACAGGAGAACAAGCAAACTTCACACAGAAAGACACCCGACTGACCCGTTGATTTGAACCTGGATTCTTCTTTCTGTGAGGTGACAGTGCTAAACAGTACACCACGAGCCACACTGCCACAGTTTGGTAAAAAAATATCTTCATATTCAAATATCTTTGATACAATTTTATGGGATCAAAATGAATGGACTTAGACGCACAGTACAAAACAGAATGAATTTGTGTCTCTCTTTTCATTCAGTCCTTAACCTCTCCTGTCTACCTCTCACCTAACACTTTAATTTCAAGATGCATGTCATGTCTTCTTTTCCTGATTTCTGTTGATTCCAGTACTCTAACCATTCTCCTATAAAATCTCTCTTCTCTTCTTTCTCACCACCTATCATTCTCCATCATCATGTATCTTACTTTCCCCTTTTCTCCCTCTCTCCTTCCCTCTCTGCCTCTCTCCCTCCTTTGTTCAGTGCAGCTGTTGTTGCAGTTGGCAGTCTCAGGTGTATATGTGTGAGTGTGTGTTTCCCTTGCCCTCCAAACCTAATTGAATCCTACTACTATGAGAGAGGGGGCCTAGATCAAATAAAGCAGAGCGCAGCTATTACATGAAAATAGAGAAGGGGAAATCCAAGCTCGCTCACACACACACACACACACAGAGAGAGAGAGAGAGAGAGAGAGAAGGGATGACCTCTCCATTTACTCAGGTTTCTTAACCCTCTCAAGGCAGCAAATGTAACAGGATTCTTACTACGTGGACCTTATGTGATTAATTTCTTATATTTCAGACAAGTAAATGGTTTTAATGGCAACCTTTACCAGGCTGCAACAAGCACCTTATATCCATATCTAATGTCGAACAACAGGTACACACTCAGTTTACTTTGTATTGAGCATTTGTTCAACAACATTGGCATTGCTGGACATCTGAAGGCTTCTGTGAAGCTTTATCATAGAGACCATTGGTGGGTTAATTGGTAATTTGACATCTTTGAGATTACTGTGAGCTGTTGCTGCAGGCTGTATTGCATCTAACCATAAGAGACTAGCTGGGAGTAATTTCAGTTTCAAATGAGGAAAAAAAAAAATCAATCTCTGAAAAGTGATTGAATCCATATAGAGCTATCAGATTTCCCCTGAAAGACATAAATAAGTTTACTCTTTCTCCTGGCATATATAATATCTTTTGCAGCATAGTTCTCTTATAATTAAAATCAAAGCCATGCATATTTTGTAAATAAGCCCCAGGGATTACCTGAATTTTAAGTCACAGCCGACCTGTAATGTAAAAACTTAATGAGCGGAGTTTGACGCTTCAAGTCTAATAACAGTAGATAGAAGGTTGAATATGTGTCTGATTTCTTTTAGTTCTGTTCAGTACCACACTAAGTTCAACCTGAACAGTAGAGCTGAAAACATTATCTAGCAATGCAATAAAGACTTTGAAAAATAGCAACATCTCATTTGTATGTTTGTTTATTTGCTAATGATTTATGAATCTGTAATTTATAAATAATTTCCTTGGAAGTTTCTTGAAAAAAAGAATATATTTTTAGGTAAAACTGGATTCTTGAAATCTAAACAATATACTGTAAGTATTACTTCATTATTCAATTATTAATGACATTTATTTTCATAATTGGATGATAATTGCTTTCTCTTCTGTAGACAAATTCTGCATTTCTTAAGTACAAGTGACTACTGAAGAAAAATAAAAGAGCCCTTATTTACACAAGAAGTTGAACACTGTCTCAAATGTCCCCATCATTTGTAAATGACATTCGTTTTTGCCCTATAAAAGCTCTAGCTAAACACAGTTGTTTGTAAAATACACCTTTAGTTTTCTGGCTGGGTCCAAAGTACATACTGTTACCTAGTAATGTAAAAAGGTAATACTACTATATCTTGAGACGTTATATAAAATGTGGACAATTAGAATAAAAATAATTGAAATAGTGATTATCTTCAAACCATGTGCGTTTCCATAAGTATTTGCAGTAGATATTGTAAGAAAAACCAATATCAGCAGAAAGTCATATATAAGTGAAATGATCTTTTTCTAAAATAAATAAATATGTACATACATAAATAAATACATATACAGCTTGAAAGTGATAAAAAACAATTTCAGGTGTTTTGAACATGGACTCATATAAGACATGACACAGTTTTCAGGCAAACCAGGAGCCACATTAACAGCAGATTAATGACTCACAGGTATTTTATTCACTTGCAATACCAGCTGCCTGGTAACATAAGCTTATTGTACTGCTGAACTCACTCTGCCTTGCAAAATAATGCATGTGCAAAACAACTTAACACAAATGTCAAATCTTAAGTGGTTTACGTCTTGGATTCTGACTCTACACCCTCAACAGGCAACCAGACAAAAATGGATTAATTCCCTCTATAGTTGACTGACAGTGTGTATATGGTACTCCCATTAACAGCCATTTTCTGACATGTGCTGATCACCACGACTTGCCGCCCGGCGTCATTGTTTGAGTTTCTACACTGTCAGCCCTCCATCTGCTCATTTCGGAGGTTTTCTGCTCAGAGAAAGGCAACTGTCAACAGCGAAAATTCAAAAGAAAGAGGAAGCAGAAAGAAGCAGGGAGTGAAATGTGTAATTTCCATTCAGCAAGACTGATGGGTGAAGAAAGGAGGAGACAGAGAGGAGAAAGGAAGAGAGGGAAGGAAAAGAGAGCAGGGAGAGGTGGAATCAACTTATCGAATAAAGGTACTTTGTATTCAGCATTTTTAGTTAATTATATACTTTTCTTGCAACTGCTTAATCGACATCTTACCTTTCCTTGACACTTTCTCTCAGACCCTCTTCTTATTTTACCCCCATCCTCACTGCTCCTCTCTGAATTGGTACAAAGTTAATTTAATGAACTAATTAGTCGATACTTCAAAACATATTTGTATAGCTATGAAGCAAGTCCCCAAGCTCACTGAAGCACCTCACAGCAAAACCTAATGATGGTGTTGGTGAGTCAAGTATTACTGCATCTTGCTGAAGGGTAATAAATAAAATAAAAAAACTGTTCAGTCAAATGCAGGTATGCTGCAACTGGGACAAGACAATTTAGAGAGAAGTTCTGTGGTTTTGTTGGACTAATTACACTGTTGTTATTGCTGTTTCATTGAAAGTGATACAAAAATGTAGTCTGTACTTTGGCTGTGTTTATGTTTTTAAATACATTTCTCCCATAAAAATAATATCATACATAGGTAGCAGCAGGAGGAGAGGAGAGGAGAGGAGAGGAGAGGAGAGGAGAGGAGAGGAGAGGAGAGGAGCAAGAAATGTGTTCAATCAGACGAAAGACAGGGATTGGCTTCCTCACTGTTCTCAGTAAGCCCTTCTATTCATTCGACTCTCCCTCCTAGGAGAGAATAGAGCTTCAACACACAGCTGGTGAGATGGAGATAAAAGACTGACGGAGGAACTTCAATAGACACAGTGGCAAGTGAGGACAGAAAAAGGAGCAAAAGAGGAGAGAGAGAACCAGCTCAGTTACAGAGGAGAGAGAGAGCCTGAGAGAGAAGAGGGGACACAGACAGAAAACGGGGCAGTTTGGAGGAAGATAAAGCTGTAAAACTGATTTGAGACACATCACGGTGGGAGGGTCACAGTGAAAAATAAAGAAAAGAGGAAATCAGAAGTCACATGAAAGGACAGGAAGAAGAGTAGGAGTAAAGGAGCTCAGAGACGTTTATCTTCTGGGCCGCAGAAACACACAAAGCCAAAACACAGCTAAGCACATCACTTGTTGTGACTATGCTACATCGCAGCTGTTTACTAACAAAAAACTAGACCATGTACAAAAGAACAGAGTGTAACTCCAGTGCAGCCTTCATATCTAGTGCAAGGATCCCCAACCCCGGGATCAAGCCCAAGATAAATGTAAGAGGTAACAAAGTAATTAACAGTATATGAAATAAACATATAGTGTATACTTCTGTTCTCTCTTACTTTTGCATTGCTTTTTCTCTTGTGAAATACTAAACAGCTTTCCTCTCCAGACCTTAGAAAAATCTGTGATATGAACGAGTCAATGGGGCAAGGACACTTCACTGCACCTCATATACCTGCTTTTCACATTTCACTCACACACACACACAGTCACTTATTTCAGCAAGGATGTGGAAAATTATTTCAACAGTGTATTTTATGATTAAAATTAAATGTTTACATGTTAATTTGTTGTTGATTAAGGTTAAAAATGGCACACATACCTTTAGTGAAGATGTTTGATTTTTTGCAGACACCCTGCTTAAATACATCATTTTTGACCATGCTTATTGGAATTATGTCTTTTGCAATAAATTAGGCTACTGAATTTGTGAAATCACTGTGTCTCTTTGTCTTTTGTTGTAAGGCATGGCGCTGGAGAAAGTGGACACTAGTAGGTCTGTTGTTGTTGCGCAGGGAGACCTCCAGCATTTCACTGGGTCTGGGACTGTAAAGTTTTGCATTGCCCATGCTATAAACTGCCAAAATTTCATATTCTGTAATGTTATTAGAGTTAACATGTTGTTTCTACATTTCACTCACTTTTTAATGAGATAATACACTGAGTAGGACACATGTTCTAATCAATCAGGAAAATTCCCTGAAATTAAATGCTGATGCATATGTGTTACCATGGCTACCAAATGAGCTTGCATAAATACATGTGCCTCTTAAACAAGCTCACTGCGTGACAGCTTGTTATCAACAGGTGGGTTTTGAATTAAATTTTTTTGTATGTGTGAAAGTAGCATACTCCATCAGACTTTCATCCTACCTGAGTCGAGGAGGCACAACTACTTGGTTGGGGTAGGCGGAGCCTGCTGCTTAGTTCAGAGCTGAAAGCCAACTGGAGCTGCAGATCCTGGTGTGAATTATGGATCTCTCCACCAATAGGAGGGAAGCGTCCCAAGTGTCTGCAGCGTCTGTCAACGTGTGTCTGTCTGCAGGTGCTGTCACCATTCCCTACAGGGAAACACAGAGAGACAGATTGGGCATTAACACAATTTCCACAGTGTTCCTTACTCTCTTCTACACGCCAGCACGCAATACAATTTTTCCTGATATGATTATTGAGGTCACAGCTATGGCTTGTTGTAGCTCAATTATCACTGCATAATAACCAAATTCTGTGCTATGCAATTACAATCACCAGCTTAACCTTCAGCCAAGTGCTATTTTCCACAAAATGATTTGCTTTTGGTTTGTATAGCAGTTGTACAGACAAGTAGCTTATGAAGAAATAAAAGTAAACTTCTAGTGACTGTCCCCAGTGACCAGAGCAAAGAAGATCATTTATACTCCAAAAAAACTTGTTTATTCAATTGTTCGTAATTAAATTGTATCATTCTTTAGGCTTTCTCTCAAAATAAGCACACAAACACACAACTAGCAACAATAAGCAAACATAAAATTGCTGCAGTATTATGTTACAATTACAATAAGCCACCACACTTTGTCTTTAGTTGTGACGAGTATCTCCCACAATAAATGGATGTGCAAATTTACAAAGGCAACCTGTGGACAGAATACATATTTCAAACACACACACACACACACACACACACACACACACACACACACACACATACGTCATTCATGCTAGCATTACTTCATAAGATCCTCATTTGAATTTAAGTCTGGAAAACTCCAAACTATGTGCATCTGTAAAAGCCTGTGTTTGCATTTTTGTACACTGGCTATCACTGTCTCAATGCTATTTCCACTCTCTGTTGCTGTCTCTCTCCCTCTCTTAGGAGTATTCAGAACAAACACCCACGCTATTTATATACTGCTGCCCCATCGGCATGGCAACCACACTTTGTTTACCCGCATTAGATACCAGTTTGAGGCGTGTGTCCTCCTTTATTTGAACAAAAACATAGTTATTTGGTGGCATTCTGGTCTCTTTCATGAGCTTGGCTCGCTTTCAAGTGAGAAGAATGTTTCATTTTGACCAAATGCCTCCGGTAAATTGAGAGCTAGTAATAAAACTAGTATTTCTGTGAAAACAAAATTTAGTTTATTTGTTGTTGTTTTTTTCAGTTTTTGGTAGTAGTAAGTAATTTTACTTTTGTTATTTTAAAGCACTGAAACAGTTGCACATACGTGGCTGATTCAATGGAGTTTTACAAAGCACTATAGAAAGTGAAGGACATTAGTATATTGCATTTGTGTCCTGTGATCTCTACAACAATTCTAGTATCACACTTCTACTATAAATAAAATAAAAGCTATGCTAAATCCTGTAAGTCAAGCATTGGCATGTTTAGCACTGTGCACACACACTTTACAACTGTTGTTGTAAAACTTAACCCCAAACTTCTCCAGTGGCACTTCACAGTTACCCAGGGCAGACGAATATTGTATCATGTGTCAAAGCTCACCATAAATAAATATGCATATAGAACGATGTAATAATCTACAAGCCATTTGTGTTAAAGGCTTGGGCTTAAAGTCCTTTACCTAATGAAATACTCTAAATATGTGAACATTTTGAAGAATAAATAAAGCAGAGGAATGAGTAAACAAGATGTAAATATTCAATGCCAGTTTACATGCATACAAAGACACAGCTCAGCCTCTAGTGTAGGGTGTTTAAATCCTCTTTTAACCTGTATTTTTCCATAAATCAATACCTGTCTCTGGTCGATTTCAGAGTAGACATCAACACAGGACAGAAAATTCACCTGGACTCACCTTGACTGATTCATGGAAAGGGGTGGTCCAAATATTGTAAAAAGGTGACATATACACATGTTTGTAAACACACACACACACACAACTGCAAGTTTTTCCTCCTACTCAGCAGCATAGGATTCAGTTCCCTATCTGTCACCCAAGGAATTCAATAATAGTGGCAACTTGTGTGTGCGTGTGTTAGCGTGTGTGTGCACGTGCAAATATCCACGTGCACCTATGAAACTGTGCCCTGCCCCTTGCAATCTGCTTTTCTATTGGTTCCCTGTCCCTATGCCCCCCCCCAATGTCCCTATGTCACACACAGACTTGGACAAGCATGCACCCACACACACACAGACACATGCACACATTAAGCATATGCAGTAAGAACAGCTGTCAGCAGAGAACACAGCCATAGGTGGGGCATGTGTGTATGTTGCAGACCTGGCTTGTGTGGGTAATGCTTCTGTTACCATCCACACTGCTACTAGACAGAGGGACACAAGAAACTCAACTCACTGGGTATTTGGAGAAGGTTATGTTATGTTTTCAATACTTTCTGTTACATTAATGTTTCACCTCTACATCTCCTTTATATTTCATGTTACATTACCTTGCATTTTCACACACAGTTTTTTGTTCCTATTTATGTGATTAAATTCATTAAATTCATTCTAAAGAGAGGGCACTACATGATCCCTTATGGACATGTTTGGCTCAGTGACCATGTCCTTCCTTATGCTGCCTTTGTATCTTTGTATTGAGATGACAAAATGAATTAATAAACCCTGGAATAAAAGACATGGACCAAATGCACCAGAAGGCAACTGGCCTCAGAAGGGAATTCCACGCAAGCTCACTTTTACTTCACTTTCTGACAAAGATACAGTGCTACAAAACAAAGCTGTTTTTCTGGTTTAAAATGTGTCATAAGTGTAGGCTTCCAAAGACTGAGGAAAGTGCAGTGTTGCAAAGTTCTTGGATTGCACTGCAGGCTCCTGGTTCACTGGCTGCAAATAATCAGACTAGCGACTAAATGGCCACAAATAGGCTGATTTGTTTAGCCCCACTTTGGTTTAAACTTTAAGTGTGCACAGAACCTCCACCATTCGTGCATGAGAGGGGTGTTACTATGATAAAATGATTAGAGAATGACTCCAGTTATGAATAAAACTACATGAACTGCAGTCCAAACCTGACTGTCCCTATGTGTAGCACCACTTTAATACATTATAACACTTCTAATAATTTGATTACAGAGGAACACTTTACAGAAATGCTCCATAAATAACTGCAAAGCCTACATTTGTTATGTCTGTCTGTCAACAGTGTATTACTGATAAAGTGCTGAATGTCAACACAGGATTAGGAAAACACCTACTCAACTAACCAAAAATATATCCTACGCATAAACAAGGTCTCATTACTATCTAAATTACATGTGTTTGCTTTGGCAGTACTGTTTGTGACCTACTATGTGGGCAAAGCTCAATAAATCAATATTGAGAAAAGGGTAAGAAGACCCTCACATACTGTGCAATTACAACATGCAAGACAACACATTTTTTCTGTGTCTTTGCAAGATATCAACAGTTGGTTGTGAAACTCACTCATTACCCTCACCACTATCAGTGCAGGTCAAAGTTTGCCACTGTTAAATACTGCCCAAATTAGTTTTTGCATACTTGATGATGATCCCACGTTTCCTGCTGATAAACACAGATACGTCTCCACTACCATGTATACATACACAATGCAGCAGTACACCCAGCAACCTAGATAGACTGCCTAGAAACGCAGGTAGAGTGGACAGTGTTGCAGCTAAAATAGACAATATCACTGTGAAACAACTTAGATAAGGCAGACTAAGTGTACAGAGAGATAAATGAATATAAAAACACACCTGCTCGTAGGCATGCATTTTGTCCACGCACACAGTACTGAGACTTCATCAGTAACCCTCTTTCTAGGAAAAATGCTCAAGAGGTTTAGGTTAAAAGACACACCCACTCTCCAACTGCCATGTAAGCATTACAGGTGGGGGCATTAATTTTGCATCTCCTGATGTTGTTACACCCCTTATCAAACTATAACAGCTGTTAAAAAACACAATGTAATAACATTAATTTAAACAGTAATTTAGGTCAAGATTCACACAGTCAGATTCCTGGCACACACGAGGGATGTCTACATCATCTTTATTTATTAATAGACATACATGATTACAAATCTGTGTTTCACATTGTGGCATCCTCAGTCTCGCAGATTTGTAATCATGTACAATGATTAAAAAATGAGGATCTAGATTACCCTTGTGTGCTGGAATTCCAGTTTTGTAAATCTTTCTGCAGCTTTCCTGCTCCAGCTGTGCATCCTGTTAGATGTATGGGCATACAGCTGTGCACAGGATTATCATTTGTTGATTAACTAGGAATTTAGGTCAACTTGATGTCAAACTATTAAGGCTGTGTTCATCATGTTACAAAGTGCTTTTACTATTAAATTCTAGAAAAAGCTGTTTTTCTCCTACACGGGATAATATCCATGTTGCATCAGTGTTGGTGTCCCCAGTCTAAATGTTCACAGCTGTATTAAACCTGAGAGTCTTAACAGAGTAAGAGTACTGTACACTAACAAAGGTTTATATTAAATATAACATTCTTCTTTTTTAATTTCTTTATCTCCTTTTCATTTTCTGGATTCAGTCTTGCTCTGTTTTCCCCTAAAATCCCCTTTTCTGTATGTGCATCAATGTACAGTATTTACATGTTAATATACTGCATGTGTGTGTGAGAAGTTAACATGCGTAAGTGAGACTGACAGAGAGCAGTGATACATCAGCGCACAAGCTGCAACCTGAGGGAATTATTCAGCATTCCTCAGTTGAGCTGCATTAACGTAGAGGCCTGGAGACGTGCAGGTTGCAGGGAGACTGGCTTTGATCAGTCCCTTAACATCCCAACACTAGGATATGGGGAATATGCCAAGAGAAGGCCTGCAGGGAACACACACAGAGTCGCATCTTCAAAGCTACAACACCTACACACACACTGTTTGTCCACTTACATTTTTCCAAACATGCAAAAGACATATATGCCGCCCACGCATCCATAGTAATATTCTACTGCTTCTGATCCTTTCCCAAGTCTTTCTCTCTCTCTTGCACACACATACTTCGTACAAACAGTATATATGCACACACTTTGGAAAACATTCATCTTCACTGTACACAAAAGTAAATCATCTCTCCACTGCCTTTAAATACATACTTCAAAGTATGTATAAGATTAAAGAGCATGTGCATCAATTTCCCCTTACATAATCACAAAATGTTAATTAACCAATCAACTATTTAAAATTAGCTAGTGAAATGTGAAGATTATGATATGTTTGATATAATTCTATTGAACACATGACGCTTATAATTCTAGTAAAGTGTACTAATACCACAGGCCTGCAGTAATCTGACAGTGCGGCATACGGCAGGTACAGTATAATGGCCGGATTACGAATGTTCTACCACAGTATTAGAGCAAAGGGATACAAGCTGTTGCTGTAAGAACAGGTTTCGTGAGACCTCATTCATCTCCTTGACATAAACTTTTAGTCTCACTTGCCCCCGCAATTTCGCTCCTGTCAGAGTGTGCTGCATGACGAGTCAACCTGTATTCTTTTTCTAGTTTGTCTTGCTTTTAACTGTGGAGGCAGGGCAGTTTCTTTTTGATGGCTTGATTGCTTGTACAACTCAAAGTTAAAGTTCATTGGTTAAGGACATAAAATATTCTGCAACTGTGGCATCTTGCAAAAAGTGAAACCAAAGTGAAAATAAAGGTGAAACCACTTAAATATATTTTGGATCAGACAAGGAATGTGTATATCTCAAAATTGTTCCTTACAGTTAAGCCAAAAAGACAAAAATAGAAAACACGTTTGAAAAATGCTTCTAAATGTATTTAGAATAGATAGTAGATAGATGTAGAGAATGACAGGGAAGATGAGAAAGATCTATTACTGGCCATAGCATGTTAGAGGCATACCATGAACCAAAGGACACTGATGCATAACACCACTAAATACACACTTTATCTGCATGGTAAAGCAGTGTATTTTGAGTAATGATTACATAGAAAATGGGTCAAACACAAAACTATAAACTTTGAAAAGGAGAATGCAAATATCTAGTAAGAGAGACCGAGAAGCAGTACCTTGAACCTCCTTGATTTACTTTGCTTCTCTTTCAGAATTATTACTGAGTTTAAGTATTTTTAATGATGGGAGAAGAATTAACCTAGAGGACATGACATATTACAATTAAGAACACAAGTCGAGTTTTGACAATTGAGGCGACGTGAAGTGCACATCAGCCCTTAGGACGTGGCTTAAGGCTGTGCTGACACTAATATACAGTAAAGCTGAACTATTTGGGAAGGCTCTTTGTGGCTGGATAAACAAAATTTCATTAGTTTCCAAAACAGCCTGAGGTAATATGAAGAAAACATGTCAGAAGAAGAATAAGAGTCAGTCTTTCGTGCATTGTTGTGCACGTACATTATCTACTGTATAATGTACGTGCAATGCACCAAATACTTTCATATCATTCTACGGACACTTAGGTGAGTGAACTTTAAGAAGATAACACTTATTATGGGACTCACAGCACGACCTTAGGAAGTCACCAGCATACGTCATGAAGCACTTTGGCTGTGGCAGGTTCCCGCTGGCAGCACAGGTGCTCACATGCACACACTAAACACACAGACGCAGATGTACAGACACTTGGCCAGGACACTGCAGATACCCCCTACCGACCCCACTGACATACCACACATATAAAGATGCACACACAGACACACACAAAGTTCAGATGCTCACACTACCCCACCAGCTGTCCCTTGAGGTCCTGCTACAAGGTCTGAGGACCAAGACAGAGAGGACAAAGGAGCAAAGAGACTACAAGAAAGAGGACTGAGCAGACGCTAGCACTGACAGGTGTGTGTACTATGTGTGTGTGTTTGTGTGTGTGCCACATCATGGCTCACTTCCAATGTGCTGCACTGCCCTTAACCCAAATAAAGTCTGGTTATCTATGTGTAACCTTGACAGCCAGTGCTGTGTGTATATTTATATGCATATGTGTGTGTATGCCGCCCTTGTTGGCTTTTGACACGTGTGAATGCAGCATAAATGCTCATTTAAATCTGCACTATCATCATAAAGCAGACCCCACCCAAAAAAGAAATCTTAATACAAAACTCAAATAATCTACATTTAGTCTACATACAGTATAATGGAGCATTTCAGGTCAGCATAGTTGTGACTTTAGATTACATTACTGCCATGTCCTGTCAGCAGCATGATACATCAAACAACTGTTACTTCTCTCTCCTACAAAAGATTGACAATCAGTTACTGTATATAACCAAGGTCAGAGGGTCAGAGGAGCTAACACAGGATAGCTACTGTTAGCATTCGATAGTGAGCTACACTGCCAATACTTGACAGGCAGGAGATGCACTGCTGTCCTGTCTCCAGGGACCCGGCTCAAACATGTGTAGTGTGACCTCACATCTCCCTACAATGTCACACGAATATGCAAATTATACAAGTAGACTGTGGTAAAATTTAACCGATATTAATTCTCTATTATGATAAACCAAGTTGATAACATTTCTGCACTGCACTTTTGCTTTTCCAATTTTTTCTTTTTTTAATTCTTCTGATTATTGTCTACAAAGAAGCAAATAAGCAAAGAAGAGACATCTTATAAGGCATTACTCCTCTATCACCCACAAAACCCACAGCTCTTCCATGGACTTCCACGCTTTAGGACTAAATGCTGCTCAATATTTAAAGATGACTGCTACCTTCAGATGATGATGATCACTACTGAGACATAGTATCACACTAAACTACACTAAAAGTATCAATATATTTTGTACACTATTTACTCTATACTTTTACATATACAATATATAAAAAATACAACATACCGCACTTCATGCATATGTAAGCCATGTGGAAGCTTGCTGTGATACTATATATTAAATTGTGTTCTTGTCAAGTACACTAGTGCATTTGCCTGTGGCAGCCTGTTAGATTGATTGCTAGGGATGGGCACTGGGCTACAAACTGCTACAAGGTCATACTGAGATTACATTGTTGGAACGACCGACAAATAAATTATGCACGCAAACCTTGTGGCAGATTTTACTTCTGTTGATGTCTACTAAAGATTATCGCTAAATATCCAAATCTAAATCATAGGTACAGCATGCACAATTAAAATTAACATACTGGTATTCATAGGAATTTGAAAGTGTATTTTAAATACACTTCTTACATATCCTTACTAATCCTATATACATAGATACATTTTAAATATACAGTATGTTTAGTTCTTATACTGTATTTTGTCAGTCTTTGCTTCACACACACACACACACACACACACACACACACACACAGGGCAGTCTCAGGTCAGGGAGTTCTAAGAGCAATATCTTATGACACACACTGTACAACAGGCTTTTCTCACACTCTTAACACAGTTACAGTGAAGACACGTGGATACACACACACACACACACACACACAGCAGTGCCCTGAGTGTCTATACATGATTAAAAGACTGAAAGTGGGGCAGGCGCACAGTTCTAGCTCTGTGAAATTACTGCAGTTCCTTTCAGCCTACCTCAAACACACACACACACACACACACACACACTCATCCAACAAGCTCTAAGTGTACACAGATACATGCACACACTCCAGCATTAACACATCCACAAACCACACAGCATTGGTTCAATAATTGAGTGATTTCCCGATGAAGCAGCGGAGGAGCGGAGAGCACAAGAGCCAACCACTTATTGGTGCTGGCTAGACAAGAGAGATTTTTTTTTTTTATATTAGCACCTTCCTTACATTCATCTCCCCCTAAAATGTGTTCCTGCTGCTTTGCACTTGACAGGATGGTGGACATAATTATTTTATAACAGTATTCTCAACACCCCAACAGACATTAAACACCTCACCATGGGCTCAGTGGGGTTCCACAAACTGCGCAAAGAAACACTCATGTTTCACAAAATATGTGATCTATTAAACACTTTGTAAATCTGATGTGATATATCAGCTTTAGTTTAAGTAGTTACTGAGATATTATTTTGTAATAGCATAATCAGACATCTAACTATGCAGTAGCACTTGCATCACTATGTTCTGTGCCAGGCCAGGTGTTCAAACATTTCATCTCCACTGTTAAGGGATCATCTGGGTATTTGGTTTGTGAACTCTCAACTTTTCACAGAAAACAGCATCTGCAAACTTTTTAAGTACCAAAAATAGCTCTCAAAGAATTTGAATGACAGTCTGATTTCGCAATACTATGAAGACCAAACACATTAACGGGTCAAGTAAAAAATGTCTTTATGAGTCAAGAGTTATCAGTTAACTCTTACAATTAATCTGAATATTGTGATTATTGATTTTTTAGAAGTAAATAAAGTAAAGTAAAGTTTTGCTGAGTTACAAATTTTTAAGTCTGACCTCAACATTTCTCTGCACCCAGAACAAAACTAAACAACTGCTGATTAAACCTTATGTATCACTTAAAAGGTAGTCAAATGTATTTGCTCACACTGAGTCATACACAAATGTTGAGAATCAGGCTAGAAATCTCCCATGACTCACATCCCTTTGGTCTGGGAGACATGGTTGAAATTAACTGTCTTATGTGCAACTACAAACAAAATGTACTTAAGATATACTGAGGTAGTAGACAGAAATTAGCAATTACATGATTTTCTCGAACGTTAAATAAATATTAGCAATCACGGAAAACTGTAGTTTTGTGTTTTATATGATTTATCTGGAAAACTCATAGCTTCATTATATTTGTTAAAGAGATGTCTTTAAAGGTATGTTCTCCAGCTGAAATCCACAAACAAGCGAGTTAGTGGGCGCCCTGGTGCGAGTGGTGCAAGTTACAAATCTTTCACTGTGTGCGCAGCCGAAAGTAATTCTCAACGAAAACTAGACAGCCTGAGCTGAGTCACATCTGGTCAAAACCGTTCCTTTTGTATCTCATGGGGCTTACAAGTAGGAAATCTTATAAATGAGTGCAGGACACAAGCTTACTACTTTTACGAGGCATTATGAAACTGTGCCTCAGTTTTAAAAGATTAGAAGTAAACAACAACAATATAAAACCCTACAAATCTCTTCTCCAAAGCTGGACTAGAGGAGACTGGCCAGTAACAGCAGTATTACTATTAGTGGGCTCTAATCATGTGTTGCGCTTGGCAAACACACTTAGGACGGAGAAAAACCTTTGCAAAAAGTTCAAATAGAAACCTGCTTAGCAGCCTTGTGTAAGGTTTCTGAGAATCAGATCAGAAGGAGTGTTTGTGGGAGAGGGGACTTCAGTTTTTATGTTGTGATTTGGTGATTGAAAGAACACTTTTGCAACATGAATCTTTGAACTTGTGGATGTGTCCAGTTTTTGATTGATCATTCTGCAGAAAATGGCTGTATCTGTTTCAACATCGCCACCAGATAAACAGAAAAAGTAGGTGCAACACCACAAATGATCATTTCTAAGAGAAGCTTTTATGAAATGCAGATAACCTGTCGGTCATGGTGATAAAGAAGACAGTTGTTGCAGGTCAGCAGATAGGAAGTGAAGCATACTTACACTCGCACATACTACAACACACGTACACACACATTTTTGTATACCTGTTGATCCCATTTTACATACAAACATACACAGGAAGTTATGCAAACGCTGACACTTGTCATGTTTCTAATACATTTAGCTGTAATTAATGTCAAATGCTTCACAGCCTTCTCAGCAAATGGCATCTGACACAGAGCAGCATTTTGCAATTACTTCTGCCTTTTTCCTTCCTAACTATAAATGGACATTTCCAGGACAACACAATATACACAAAAGCAGTAAACACTAATAACTAAGCTTCAAGACAGTATTAACAAGCTTATATTTTGTAACCTTACTGAGAAACGCCTCCTGCCAAACGTACAGTCCAACTCCAAAGCAAACATCTGCCTTGTGCTCATGTGCAATGACAACATTAACTGTAATGCTTGGAAAACACATAACCGTTTCTCTTGCCCACATACTAACAATGTTGTCATGTTAATATGCATAGCAACCATCACACAATAGAAAATGTGCAACAAAGAGGAGTGAAAATTCACATCCTCATTAACAGCATAGTGCATGAGTACAACATCTGATTAAAAACTTAATCCTCACAACTCCAAACCATAATTTATACCACAATTTATGCTGCTGTTACAGATTTTAGTGGATCTTCAGTGAATTCTAGTGGCCCTCACATGGTTCAGGATCACTGTACTTGTAGGGCACGAGTCAAAGAATTCAGGTCAGTCTGACCAAAACTTAAATTGCTTCTCATCTTCTTGTTGCATATCCAGGAACAAAGAGGCTGTACTTATCTTATTGATACTTGCTCAACAAACTGCACATTTGATTCTTTCTTTTTTTTAATTCATTTTTATTATTTTTATTACCTATTTTTGTTCTGTAAATTGAGTATTCAGTATTTGTGTTGGTGTTAAATCTTTTCTGGTTATGGTTCATTCTTTCTTTCTTACTTTCTTTCTGTTTGAATGGAGAGCTGCTGTAACATGCCAAAATAATTTCCCTCTGGGATTAATAAAGTTTTTTGAATCTTGAATCTTGAATTACGTACCCTGAACTGTCTCTTCTGTGGACTATGTAAGATAATATCTCAAGAAGTAAGAGTGCTTAAAGCTTAAAGTACTTCTAAACCAAAATATTTAAGTCACTTATATGTATGAAGGTGAATGAACATCAAAGAAAATACATTTGATCTTACGCAGGAAAATCTACCTTCTCCTCAAAATTCTTCAGTTATAGTTACATTGAATCATCAATCAAGACCAGCCAAGACCTGAATTCAGAAAATATTATCACTGACTTTTTCCATTTATCTGCTCCTGTATTTATGTCCCAGAAAAGTGTACTGCAGCTCTCCCATAACCATATACATATACAAGAACACACAAATCAAATTTGAGATTTTTACAATTTCTGAGATTGTGTCTGTTTATAATCTGCACATGCTGGAGTGTTATGCTACTATCTGCAATTCTGACAAATTCTAAAAATATATAGTGTTTTGAAAGTATATGTATGCTACATTAGTGATGGTTGTTGTGACAGGTGTATTTTGTTGAAGTTTGACTCTCTGAAACAACATGAATTTTGAATGCTCTTACTCATAATGAGTGTGCCCTTGACCCACATGCACACACAAATTCTGCTACCTCCCCATGCACAGCACTACTCCTGCTTTAAGTAAGTGTAAACTCATGAAGTGCCTACTAAAAGCGTTAGGCTACCTCTGTACTTCCACCCCCTACCCTTTCAGAAGTCTACAGTTAGGTAGCGTGTCCTGTTAGGTTGCAAATGCACTCAGCTATCCATCTCCGTGTGGGGACAAATCGCTAGCAGAGCTAATACACATCATGCAGTATTAAACCAAGCTGACTTGGCGATCACCTCAAAAACCAAGCAACTGGAGTGAAAGAGGGACAAAAATCGCTTTTTATTCAAAAATATTGCCTGTTTCTGGGTTTTGAGGCTAATTGGTGGTGAGAGGTTTGATAGGACGCAGAACCTTTCGCTGTCTTTTTTTTTTTTTTAGGTTTGTGGTTAACACTACACATCTGACAGACAACCGTAGTAGGGACCCATTCAATATCTGTCCTGATGCGAGAGGTTTTCAAGTGCTGTGGAAAATGTACTAACACTTTCAAAACATATTACCAATCACACATGTGGCATGAAAACTCCCTTTTTTATATCAGAGTTAAACTGCTGTGACATTTATGGGGCATGTCATCAGTGGAGAGTACACATGCAGTGTCAACAACTAACAAAAGTTAAATTCAGTCTTGTCTTGTAGGGCCCTTGATCACCGTTTTATCTTCACAACACCCACACAATTAACACAATCGAAACAAGATCTGAAACTTTAGTCTTTCAACTGAGAACAAGTTAACATTTGCATTAAAACATCAATGTGAAAAGATCATCAAACTATAGGCATACTGCAATTAGTCACAACACATGTTTTTGAGATTACTAACTGTCATATGTCTCCTTTAGACCTTCAGTTTCACCTGAGGTGAAGTATGGGTTTAAGTAGGTATTTATTGTATGATGATTCAAAACCACCTGATACTCCACCACCACCTGATGACTTACTGAAATCTGGCATCTGGGAATTTAAAGGTTCCTGTAAGAGCCATTAAGCTTATGGAATGTACAAAAAAGTTATTTTGGTCGAGTAAGGATGCCTAGTAATTTCCCATTAGGTCAATTCTTCTCTTACCACAGGTATTTTCCCTGGGTAAGCCCCTGCAATGGGTGCACTAGCATAATTATCTCCTATGAATGTGTGTTTTTATGTTCAGTGGGCACAAGCCAGTGAACATAAGAGTGTATGTGTACGTATAAACATTCCTCTCTATGGTATGCATTACTCTAAACAATGTACAGTACACAGTAGGGCAGGTATGACACAGAGTAATTCTGTAGCCAAGTTATATCCCCTATTGTGACAGTTGATAGTAGATGACAGTGTCAGAGAAGGAGACCTGGTCTGGCCACACTGAAACCTCAAATTAACCTCATTTATCTATGTTGCAGCTCACCACCTGACCTTGCTACACATTCCCTCTCTGATGAAAACACACTCGAAAAATAAAACAAAAACAGCTCTGAGCTGCAACAGACACCAACACACACAAATACCTCATTAAAGATTCCAACACAGTAATGAACACATGCACAACATACATTATACACATACACACATGCAAAGTTAGGCCACATTCCTCAACACAAGTTCTACATAGCAAATTTTATGCTGCTGAGGAAATGTACAATATAATATTATAACTGACAAAAGTGCATCATCATATGTGCAGTGTACCATAGAGAGTTGATTATACTTATAAGAATGAAAGAGTAGTATAATGTTGGATTTTCAGTGCAGAACTAGATAGAAATGAATTCCATTACATATGGGCTGACATATTTGTCTTGCACTATGCTTTTGTCACTAAACTAAAAACAGGAGTGATGCCCCCATCTTAGAAAACACCTGTGTAATTTATTGTTCCAATTAAGTGCACTCTTCTCTGACAACAATGTACAAAATCCTTTTACTTCCAGACATTGCTTTGGTCTTCGTCAAGCAATAGCAGCAAACCACTATACACAATTTCTGAAAATATAATATTATCATTGATTCTATGGAGAAAAATACAGAAAGAGACATTCCCCAAAGAGGTCCTGATACTGTAATTGGTGATAGACTCATGGAACTTGTGAGCAGGCAGGGAACATTCTGGCTCACTAGGTGTTATCTCTACAGCTGTGTTTTAGCACACAATCCTCATGAGCTTACTACAAAGCTAAAAGAAGGACCAGAAATTATGGTCAGTCAGTAAGACAAAAAAATTGTGAGCCAGCTAACCTGCAGCCAAGCATCCAGTCAAATGTCCAGCCAGATGAGGCTGATCCACAGCCAGGCAACCAGTCATCCAGTAAAAAAAGAGAAACCGGCTCAGCCACAACTACCAGCCTGCCAGTCAGCCAGCCAGCTGGTTGGACAGATAGACAGACAGATAAAGCCAGCAACCAGCCAGACATCCAGCAACTTGCTCTATTCAAACCACACCACAAAATTTCCAGAGAGGAAACAGTTTCACTCTTACTGTTTTATATATTATATATTATATTGTATTATATATCTTATATATCAGAAAGACATCGATAGAGCTTAGCCCTGGACATACTGGAATTCAGGACTTCACTGCACATGTCACATCATGAACCATCAATGAAGTAAGATGTTTTTGGGGTGCACTGTACCCGTACTACCAAATGATGTGGCCTAAGGAGTAAACAGTAGTAATGGAGAGCTGGTTTATGCCAAGAACAACATTGGTGAAGGGTGGGTTTTGGTATTCAAGGGATTGTTTCTATCACTGGCCATTTTCCTGTTATTGAATTCCTCTCTCTCAATGCATATCCTCCTGGCTCCAACTTAAGTCATTGTTGATACTCATACACCCACCTTAGAGCTGAGGATCGGTGGGCTTCACTCCTCACAACTGAGGTAGAAGCACCAAAAATAGACCTATTTTTTTAACTGAATTGTTATTTCTTTACCAATATAACTTAACACGCCCTCCAACAATTTCAACAATTTATTACTATAATACAGTTACACTACCTCCCTGTATAAACTTAATGTAAGTTTTAAATCACCCTACAAGTTCAGTTGTGCTAATCATCTTAACAAAGACAATACCCCCAGGTATAATGTTCAGTAAATATAAAATAAACATTTGAGCTCCAATAAACTGTACAATATGTATGAGCCCAATTCCTTGCATTCTTCTTTCATCTGTCTTCCTCGTCATTAAATATCTGGCTGTGTCCCAGGTTGTCAGCTTATCCTTGCCCCAGGCCTGGAGCTCTGTTGGGGAGAGAAGAGTCTACAGGAGCTGTCTGAGTGCCAGTCAGTGTCAACTCCCCTCTGTAATCCTCTCCTGCCTCTGATGAGGATAAGGCAGAGAAGACTAGTGTAGGGTAGACAAGGCTAGGATAGGCTAGGCTAGGCCAGAGGAGAGGAGAGGAGAGGAGAGGAGAGGAGAGGAGAGGAGAGGAGAGGAGAGAAAGACTCCTCTCTGGGTTTTAGTTAAACAACAGAGGCAGAAATGAACATGACACAACAATATGTTTTTGTAATGGGGAGAGTAAAAGTAGAAATAATATTTAGAGAAGAGACTTGGACAGTAACAATTCCAAATTCCAATCCCCCAAAAAAGTGCTGTGGCATTGTCACTGAGCAAACCACTACTGAATGAGCTAAGAGCGACTGTTCTATTATGCACTATACAATACAATTAAACATAGAGAAAACATTGCAAACCACATCTGGAGGTCTTAAAAAGAAAGTTTCTCCTTTACTTAACTTGGGCCTCAAAAGACCAGTGCTTAAAACCATTTCCTCTCATATAAGCTTTGTTTGGAATATGATCAAATATGAATCAAGGCAAAGAGATCCCAGGAGGAGCATGCTAAAATAGCTAAAACATACAGTGGTGTGAAAAAGTGTTTGTCCCCTTCCTGATTTTTTATGTTTCTGCACATTTGTCACACTTAAATTATTCAGATCATCAAACAAATTTAAATGTTA
>JAUMHL010000003.1:10851309-10865203 GCA_032362345.1 Sandelia bainsii
TAATATTTAAATTAGTTTGATGATCTGAACCTTTTAAGTGTGACAAATATGCAAAAAAGTAAAAAATCAGGAAGGGGCAAACACTTTTTCACATCACTGTAAATGTCTTACATGACGTATTGCCTATGATGTATAGCTCAGACACAGATATGATCTTAATGAGAGAGTTTATGAAACAGCTCTGACGCTCTTAACCAATATTTTAATGAGCTGCTTAGATTCAATCTGATGCTGTAAGTAAAAAGTGTAGTATGAAAGCTTGTTGTATACCCATAAAACTACTCCGTCTTCATTTAGTCACTGCACTCTGGAATTCAGTCCAGCTTAGGAGTTTACAGTAACCTGACTGGCATACAAACAACTGTATAAGAGCCAAAGCTAACACATAGCTGAATTAAGTTCCGAAGCCAGCTTCCCTTTTTCACATAGTTATTGAGCCATGCAGCTCAACTCGATAAGTTTGTAGGATGGCTTTAGTCCTTCTCTGTCAGTTTATTTCTCTCTCTCTCATTCAGACACTGGGGCTACCTTGGTCATTCAGAAGATTGGTATTGATTAGATCTCCACTTCAAAATAAAGAGCGCCGGCACTGAAACAGGGTCAAAAGACAGCAAATATGTGAGGATATTAGAGTGTAATGTCCTCAAACATACAAGGTAGAATATCACAATTACTGTAAAGTGGTAAAAAGAACTCCTCTGAATGTTAAAATGAATGTGTTGATTGAATGATACATAAAAAAAAATACTAACAGTACTTCATTTAGTACATTTCAAAAGTTTAGTGACTCACATGTCCATAAAAAATGTCCTCATATTACAAGTGATACGTTTTCAGTCTTTTTACATGAACAGCAGCTTCAAGTGCATGCCATGGCCATGCCAGACTCAGAAACACAAAACAGCAATATTATTATAAACGTAGTGGAATGTTCTTTCACACAAAATAAAAAAACTCTAATTGATCACCTTTAAAAGCATTATTCTGTGTGAGAGTGTGTCCTTTCTCTTGTGTGCATGCACGTGTACTCGATGCACTCCTGAATAAAGGAGGATGAAAGGGAAAGCTGAAAAGGTCTGAGCACACTGCATGGTTCAACCAGACAGCCCAATCTCTTGATCTGCCCCCACATCGCTTTACTTTTCAAAAATCATTTTTCTCACAAACAAACTCTTTTTTTAAACCACTTTGATCCCATACTACATACCTCTTCTTGCATCTTGTGTTTCTTGTGTAAAAGTAGAGGATTAACCTGTAGACTTTAGTGAAGAGCACATTTTATCTGTGCTCCCAAGATCTGCCAGGGAACAATGGCAGCCAAATTTACAGGAACAGTGCAAAAACATTTACTCACTCATGTAGACTCCAAATAACTCAGTGGATAAGAGTAAAATGCTATTTCAAAATTTGAGAGATGGGGAAAAGGATGTTTATGTGCATTTACACTTCACTACACCCGTCTGCAGAGTTTAACCTGTCAAAGTTATTGTGAAAACAAATTTTTAGAGGAAGTACTGTTGTTCAAACAAATTTCTTTACTAATATACACATACAAACACCTGTTTCAGTCACTGGTAAATTCATTTGTCTCTCCCAGCCATTTTTCACTCCGCCTGTATTTGCAGGTTGAAGTATAGAGCCATTTCTGTCAGTTACTCACTTAGCCATGAAATCTCCACCCAGTTATTACGTGGAAATCTTTCTTTGTCTCTCTCAACAACACACATTCACTAACACACAATTTTCTTTTATATAGGCAGCAAATTCCAAAGACAAAGAAAACACTAGCATGAACTAGCAGGTGTATATTCATGTGTGTGGGTCAGTGTGTACATATAGCAAATGACAAGCTCAGTTAAATGGTTTGTGATTAGGACACATTGGCTTCTAATTGCCTCTCATTACCATTTGAAAGTGACTGCCAGCTGGAATCAAAGGCTACGGTGGCAGTGGTAAAGTGTAAGAGTGTGTGTGTGTTTGAGTGTCTGTGTGTATGTGTAGAACAGCATGCCTGATTCATAGTGGCATGACCGCACAATAGAGCACTATACTTGGTCTTTCTCCATCACTAATACTTTGTGTTCACCATTATCACTAAAGCAAAACCCAAGAATACAGAAAAGCCTCCAACACTTAAATCTAAACACAGTCCAATCTAAACACCAACTGATGACCAACTACAACTATTCCCTCTACTGTTCCCTACATATACAGCAATAACTTTTTGGAAATGCAGCAATCAAACTAAGCTGTTTAAAATTACAATTTTTAATTCTTCTACAACAAATTTCCTTTACTAGCCACTTATGTAGCTCTTTGATTGATCTCTAATGCTAAACAGGTTCTCTACATTGAGAACAAAACGTGAAAGACTTTCTTGTGGTGTCCCACAGGGACTAATAGTGGGTCCCCTTCACTTTGTTATCAGCCTTGACATCCCAAGGCAATCACTGCTACACATCAAATCCCCTTCAATTCCCCTTAACCCCTTAGTTACTCCCTCCCTCTCCTGTCTGACCTGGTGCCTCTACAGTACAGAGAAATTAATGAGCTAAAGTCTCTGAAAATGAAACTAAAACAAATAACATGGTCTCAACATCAGTTCCCTCTCTGCTCAAGTTAAAAGCCTTGTTGAAATTCTCAACAGCAGCCTTTCTATCACAGAAATGCTTCAGTTATCTTACACTATGCACATACTGAGGAGTACAGGTGGTAAGTATTTTGCATCATTTTTGTGTATCTGTGAATATATAAGCCATTCATATCATTAAACATGAGAGATCACCTCAGTTTGATCTGTGAATATATAGGCCAGGCCTACCATTAAACATAATTCATTGCTGTGGTTTAGTTAAAATTGTTCCCAAAACTATTTACTTTTCTCTCAGCTCAAACAAAACATACTAAAGTAAATGCATTATTATTACGATTTTTTTAATAGTCTAACCTGCCAGTTCTGATTATGGCTGATTCAGATTTCCTGTCTTTCTAAAAACGATAATTGGCAGAATACACAAACATTTTTGTAACTTTTCTTTAACAAATAATTTAATTATAATTTTTTTCAGCTACTAAATAACTTTGACATTTTCCATCTTTCTCTCACTCGCATTTAAACAATCGCTCTAGGTTACTAGCCAAACTACAAGTAAAGATGAAAAAGTGCAGTATTTGTATTTTTCCAGATGTAAACGGGTGCAACAGCTAATAGACAGAAGAATATAATAAGGCACCAAAAGTTTTCATGGGCGTTACTCCATGGCTTATTTTGGCCTTGTAGGTTTTCCAAATGCAAGCTTTGTATCTTCTTCACTCGGAGTAAATAATGTCCACGCCGATGACATGTTGTGTGTGTATCTATCATGTTATTGTCTGTGTAACTGCGTGCGCAATGGAGCTTGTGAGCAGGCAGAGATTGGACAGAGCTGCTTTTTTAAAAGAGGGAGCATCACCCTGCGTCCCGCTCCAACTTCACTCTGGTACCCCTTACACCACGAGCCTGAAGCATGGCTGACGAAAAGCTCCATGAACGAGAAGCTGTAATTCTCACTGCTCCACTGTGATCTGGTGTGCAACACGAACTATTATGCTTATAAATGTGACCAGCACAGTGTCAGATATCTCAGACTGATCGGCCGGTCACCAGTATTGAGCAATCAAGCTTAAAACCGGCCAAATCTGCAGCTGATCAATCGGTGCATCTCTACGTTTTGCAGATGCTTTTATACAAAAAAACTTACAAGTTACATTTACAACCACAATGAGTAATTTTGGGCTTGAGTTTTTTGCTTAAGGACACTTCAATACATGACCAGGAGACTGACTGCGGTTTGTGCACAACTGCTTTACCAATTAAGCTCAGTTGTACAACACATGCCTTTACCACTAAGTATGGGTAGTGTAGACTTTATTCTGCTAACCGATAGCTAAATATGCTATATGCTAAATAAAAATACTTATGATACTGTAGTGTTTTACATGTCGCAGACTACCGCCTTGTGTCTATCATGTTAACAGTGATAACAGTGACCCAAAGAAGTTCACAAGACCTATGGCAAACACTAAATGCAGTTAAATTACACTGCCATCTTCCGCATATCCTTAAAGAGAAAAAACAGAGCTTCCAAAAGTAATACCCTTTTCTGTTACAGTTGTATTGACAAGAGATGTACTGTAACTATAGCAAAAAAAAAGAGATGCCAAATCTAACCATAAAACCAGTGTTTTGAAGCCAATCTAGACATTTTAATTGATCCATATAGATTATATAAAAATATTCTAATTAACCTTATTAAATGCTGCAACTGTTTCCATGAGCACAATGTTGCAAGAAAGTCAACCACAAAGCAGCATGAACAAACAAACAGCAACTACCCGTTTTAATAATTGTAATACCTCATATGCTAGCAATCTGTGTGAGTAGGGCCATAGGCATCAATTATTATATATTATACTATCTCAACTTTAAAAAAATTAGCTAAAAATTTGAGTGAAAAATAGTTTGCTATTGTGTAAAACCTTTTAAAATTACCTGTATACTAATTTGGTCTCAAATGCTGTACATACATTTTTACCAGAATGTTACAAAATAAATCTGTATGCTGATGAATAAAGAAGATGCAGATAGGCCTAACAGGATTTTTTATTTCTTTCAAAAATATTAAATGGCATTTATTTGGTGTGTACAGTGCACCCAAGTAGTAGCAAATATTAAAATATGCTGCACGGGAAAATCTAATAGATTATACTAAATTAATAAGTATTTCTATCAAATATAGTCAGTTAAACAAGTAGAGATGTATTGTTTTTTGCATACAGTAACAAGCTAACAATCTTATACTAATAAATGAGTAATGATAATGTATCATAATTTATATTTTGCATTTAAAAGTATCATTACCATATGTTGTCACATCTGTGAGTAGTCCATACCTTTTTAGTGAGACTTATGCAGTCTGTAGTAGCTCTCTTAAAGATGACTAGCTCATTCTTAGCCAAAGGGAAGGTTACTCACTAAACTGCAGAACATGCTTTAAACATAAGAAGACATAATGTTCAAATTGCATCCAAATGCGCAGACACCATTAGTAAAGGGCAACAATTAAACGTGTAAATGAAACTTTTAGACAGAACAGCAGCTTTTCACCTTCGACAATAAAGTACTCGATTTCATTTAGATACTATATTAAATTCCTGGTGTGCGTTAAGCATAGGCTACCACTTGGGACGCATAGACTACCCTGAGTGCAACTCCGAGGTGTAAACAGAGTAAAAATAGCCTGCTATCACAGGCTTCCCTACAGTCCCGTTATATAATGGTCCAAGCTAGGATGAATGACATCACGGGTAGTCCAGCAATCACAAACCCTATGTCCTTTACAACCAGCTGGCAGTGTAAAACACAGTGTAGTAAAATGTTAAATACGCAGCCATTTAAGCAGTGCTCAAAATATGCGAAAGACATGTAACTACATTTTCAAAAAAACATCGGGCAAATTGTGTGAACTGTGGTTACTTGTTCTTCGTGCCTTTGCGTGTAACGTTAATGAAAACACTTCCGCGATGGAGAAGCGTAGATAAAAATGCAACGCTTGCCTTTGACAGTCCTTGTCAGTAGGAGAAGAGTTCAAAAGAAGACATATACGGCATTAAGCGACGCTCTTTAGCAATGTTTGTCAGTGTTTATCGATATGAAACAGTCTGCAAAGAACAAATGTTTGAACCGAGGTCGAGTGGCGCAGTTACTGAAAACACAGAGCCTGCCCGACACCAACTCGCCCGGCGAGCGCGCTCCTCGCTCGGTCAGAATCCATCCAAACCTCCGCTCTCTGTCGCCCCACTGAAACACTACTTTTCATTTACGTTTCGAAATGACAAGTGTATACACCCGAGCCCCGCACGCCCCTGTACTGCTTAGTCACTTAAAAATAGGTCAGAGGGCGAAGTAAACATTTTACGAGGCTTTTAAGTAAACCAGAGCGTCAGCGCCACCCAGCCCTGCTCTTCCAGCCATTTTCTCTACACAGCTCCAAAAGAGAAAAGTGTCACGGTGAAAACAATGACAGTTTGGCGACGCGAGCTCTGAATGAATAGTTTTGTGTTACTTACTGTAGGGTGTAACGGACTGCTGAGTTTGTGTCTCTGCTTGTTGCCAGGGCTCCCCGGCTCTGCTCCGGCGCTGACGGTGGAAAGCGTCTCCCCTCCTAATGATGTCTGCAGCGCTCAGCTAATAGCTCTCTGCCCCCACCTTCAGAGAGAGAGAGAGAGAGAGAGAGAGATCATAAATGGAGCAGTTAGTAAGTTACTCATGCAAAAATATGAGAGAGCTCGGAACAGAGCAAACAGCCACAGAATTACCATTACACACTACATTATTAGTTCAAGCGTTTTGAGATTCAATGAGTAGGTTTCGTTTCATGTTGTAATCTGTGAGAGACAGAGAAAAAACTTTTTTTAAATTAAAATAATTATTAAAAAATAATTTAATTAAATTATCTGATGATTTTATGTTGACTGTCTTTTATATAGTCACACTACCAGTAACTCTGCAGAAAACAAAACATTGGTTTGGTTTATAAATATGATGACTTGCAGTAGAATTAGCTCCACCTCGACAAGCTACAACATTAAATATAACACTAATGTGGACTAATTTTTACTTTTACTTTTTATTGTGTATGCTAACATTACAGTTTCTTTGTACCGCTGCTAATTCTTTTGGACTTATAGACGTGAATACTTCTTCTGCCTTTGCAAAAGATAACACACATTTCCCATTTAGTGAAACTGAAGTGACACAGCAGCAAAACACTCAAACAGAAAAAAAGGAAATAGTAAATTACACTCAATACACTGTATAACTGCAATGTTTAGATTCAGTTATTGATAAATTATAATGAAAAAGGTCATTTAACACAGTTTATTTCCACAGTTAATATTCTGTTTGTAAATGTATCCCCATTGTTTGGAAAACTGACAGCTCTGCTTCATTATGAGCTCAGTTCTGTTTGATAGCACATGCTTGGGATACCATACAATCTTTTCATTTGATCCACAATAAACCTTTGACTTTTCTCAGAGAGCTGCTGTCAACAGAGCAGAAGGTCATGGTAGGCGTTTTGAGGCGGAGAGCTTGGGATCTCAGAGAGATTTTAGAGTGACTGATAGTCAGCTGACAGTGACAAGGTGGAAAATTTCAGCTGGTGCGGGGTTTCACACAGCCACAAAAATACACAAAACATGGAGTAACACTAGAAAATGTGTTGAAAGCCATTTAAAGGGTATACTATGCCATGATTATTGTTAATTCAGTCTAAGTTGCAAAATTCAAATGGTTCTATATGACTCAGTCACAGATTTGCACATTTTTATAAGGCTGTGAGATTTAACTGTTTTGTTTATGTGACTTTAATACAGTAACATCATAGAAGTATGTAAATACCCATTTAGCCTCTCTCCTCTATGTTCAGTGTATTTTTTATTCTCTTGACCTCTGTGACCTCTCCCAGATTTCCAACATGGCAGTGAGGCCCTTTGCCTCTTTGTCACAGGAGAGTGCAACCTGACGCTCACCATGAGCTGTAGGGTGCACGAGGCTGCAGGGTGACAGACGATCAGAGATGTATCCCACTCCCCGCCAGTCACTCAATAAGTGGCCTATTGTCCAGCACTCTATTGTGCCCTTGTCACATGTATGCCAAACAAAGAGTCAGAGAGGTGGCCTGCACTGTGTGCCAGGAGGCTAGCATTACATTCATGGCCTGAATGCATAGAAATGAAAAGACACAGTGTGGCATGATATTTGAATGGAGTTTCAGTTCACAACCATTTATTATGCAGACTATGCTGATATTTAAAGTCCATGTGCCTCCTGTAGTGTCACATTGTATGTTACCCCCACAGCTTATACATCAAGTCAGAATTCAAGAGGCTACAATAACCTGATTTTGAATAAATCACCAAGTGATCCTAATGAGTGATTGCATAATAGGGTCAGTTAGTGTAGCTCACAGTACACACAGCACTGCACGCATATAAACACAAGCATGTACTTGCAGCAGTCTTTAGCCTCTTGTTCCACTCTGCATGTGCTTACAGGTATACACCTACACACTCCTACAGAAAGGCTCTACTGTACATACAGAAAGCTCCAGGTTAGACTTTAGCAGTGAAAAGGGCACTAAAACATAATGTGTAAGGTACATGTACTGTAGGGAAAGTCAACACAGCAGTAGCCTGTCTCCTGAATCATGATTTGAATCATTTGTTCCATTCAGAGGACAATGAGAATACTTGTGGTTGTGTGTGTGCAGTACAGGGCCATAGTGTGCTTGAGGAATAATAAAGAACTGCTCCCAGAGGAGAAATAGATTCTTGGAAGGTTGTGTTACTCCCTTGAGATGTACCTGTGTTCTTTGTAGGAGGTGTGAACAGTATATCATCAGGGACAATAAAGTGTACCAGGTGTGGCCTGCATGGGAAGAGCACTAAGAAATAGAGGCTTGCTGCTTAAACGGCATACCTTTATGGTTATTTTGTGAAATTAAATGACTCATACATTAAATGTCAATGCACATTTGTAACCAGAGCAATTAAAAAGTTGTGACCTCTTTCTGGAAAAATGTGGTGAATTAAATATTAGGAACCTAAATTTACAATTTTCTGTATATCACCACTGTAAAACATAATGACCAAATATTTGTCTGTTTTTTTACTTCTTTTCACCAGAAAACAAAGAAAGCCCATTCAAATTAATTCAACTAAAGGAGAGATGCCCATTTAACTGACAAGTACATGAAAACAAGGGGATTTGACACTTCATGTGGCATGTAATGAATAAACGACACATTGAACTTAAAATATGCTCTAAAGTAGATAAATAATTAATCACCACCAGTCTTTGGAAACAGTTCTTAAGAGAGTTTTAAATATATTATTCGTCATGGACATCTCTTCTTTGTTGGGCACAGAATAGCACAGTCTGAAGTGCATGCCACTTAATCAGCTATTGAGCCCTGCAGGTATTTAGACTATTTCATTTAGATGATTTAGTTTTCTTCATTTGTGTGTGAATTCTACCCGTTGCCTGTTCAGCTGTTGCGACAATATAAGCAGGAGAAACAGTAGGCAACTGCTTCGACATGTCAGCTCTTCACATTCTCCGCAAAATTCAATAAAGACTTTCTTAGCACAAGTTGATCGCTCATTCTGTACGCTTTGAAAGCAGATGTCACTTCAGATTTCAAGGATACAATGTCTGCTGAAGTTCCCTTTTCACACAGGGGATGGAGTGTTTTACAGGTGCTCATTGCTCCCCCTTTTGCTCAAATGTGGAAGTGTTCACAAGGTCGGGCCACATAGACAGCATCTTATCTTATACTATGCAATGAGAATAAATTAAATGCTTCACTTCATGTTATGTTTCATTCAACAGTCACATTCACTTATAAGAATCATATTAACATTCACTGCTTTATTCTTAAGCAGACAATATGTTTACCTTTGAAACTCTATAAATTTAAGTGCATTACATCAACATTGTTTGACTGTTTAACCGTTACTTTTAGTTATCTGTCTATTTAGCCTCTATTTAGTTAATGGTTTCAACACCCTAACTAGTTTTCATGCCGCTCTCAACTTGTTCACTCAATACATGCATATAAGTGGCTATACTGTATTTTTATTCAAATAGTAATTTAGATTTTTATTTCTTTCAGATTAGTTTCTTCCATATCCATTCCAAGTAGGCTACCCTCTTAAGCAACTGCAGAAGTAAGTACCCTTAAATAATAAAAATAGAAAAATCAATAACTTGGGCCTTTTCACCTATTGCAACCAATTCACTAAGCTGTATCTACTAGGTTGCTAAATTTTCTTCTGATCTCTCGCTCTTGTTGTGATGTTGTAATGTTGTTTTTGATAAAGCTGAGTGTCATACAAGTCAAAGACAACTTTCTACTTAATAAAGTTAGCAATTTTTTAATGTAACTGCTTGAATATTAATTTGTATTGAATTTGAATTGTTTCCAATCCTTTTCCATTTTTTTCACACTGTATATTGCTGCATGCAGTATCTGTAAAACATGAAAACACTTAAATCCAGTTCTGCACCATCTAAATCAGTAGGTAACAATTACAACGTCACTAGCATACCATCATTTTCACACCACCTCTCTAACAGCTAAATTACACAAGCTTAAAGTTGCCCTTGCAAGTGTAATCCTACAGTGAATTGTTGCTTGGCTAACCTGTTCTCACACGTCTTCCTCATTCCACGACAAGAGAGAATGAAGCAGGGAGGATTACGATGCAAAGAGAGTTCCCTAATCTGTGTATTAACAGCAGCCAATTGAATAACACTGTTTTGGGCAGGCAGACTTTGGAAAGTAATCTGATGTGTCTTAATGTGATCTTTAAAAAAATCCAGGTCTAATTAGAATGGAGAAACACAGATTGTCAAATTGTGCATACACATAAATGTGTTTCAAATTCTCTCTCTCTCCTCCCAGTCCAAACACACGAGTGTGCACAGAGTATGTCTGCTTTTGCACATGCATGCACACAAATAAATCTGACATTTGAGTGTTGCCATGAGTATTGAAGCAGATTAAAAATGACATTGCATTTTGCTTTTGATGGAACAAAATGAACACTGAAAAGTAAGGCACAGATGTATGTGTGTGTGTGTGTGTGTATTAGTGTGTATGTCCTACAGCCGAGCGCCCTATGAAAAAATAATTGGCTCTTAGTTCTGGACCTAGAACTTATTATTAAACTGTTGCCTTTGTAGATGAAACTGCATTATTTGAGGGACACAAAATGTTTTTCTACTTATTATACAGGCTTTGAACTGTTGCTTTACCTTTTGCTTTACACTGTCTGTTTAAATCACAAATCATATTGGTGGTAGTATTTAATTTGACTTTCACCCTTATTGTAATTCTATCTGCATAAGGTGCTGCTGTTTCTTAAATGCGATGTCTCTGTGTCTCTGTGTTCAACCCTCTATCGCCAAAATAAAAACACCAGCCACTCATGTATTATATATGAGTATATTTCCTCAACCATCTTAATAAGGTCTGAAAAAATGTCTGAGCTACTCTCCTCCTACTAAGCAGTGACTTAAATTATTGACCACTCATGGGCTCTCCAACACACTTTTGCTCACACACATGCATACAAACAGTGATGAGTGATATCAGTACAGTACACAGTCACCAGCTCTGGGGTCAGCAAGGAGTCAACTGGATAATAGATGGGGTTGAAAGAAGCAGTCGACAAATCTGTAGCACTCGCCTCATGACCTGCCTGTCTGATTCTCCTTTTTTGTGTGTGTCACAGTCAGTGTTTGAGGAACAGAGAGAGGAGCTGAGGAGCCAGTTTCTGCAACACAAGTGAGAGGGAGAATGACAGAGTTAGAGGTAAAACCATGAAGGAAAACAAAGCGGAATGAGGCTGATCCACTGTGAAGATGTTGTAAAAGTGACATTAAAGTATTAATCTAGAAAATCAATTAGTCAGATAATGGAAAATTCACACATATTTAGGCTTGATAACACTTTCAGCCCTGTAGGTTAAGTATGAAGCTACAGGAACCTGTTCGCTTAGCATAAAGACTGAGAATAGGTTGAAACTGCAAGCCAGGCTCTGTCTAAGGATAACAAAATGTAAAATGTCTATAAGCATATGTAAAGTTACAAGTCACAAGTTAACACATTGTATGTAATTTGTTTAAACTTTTAAATAGTGTTTATGAAAGTATAGTGTTACACTTGCAGGATTGTGTCTTGGCCAGGGGCTGTGATTTCCAGGAGACAGATATGACTAATACTAGACAGTATTAGCAGTCTCCTCAAATAACTCTTAGGAAGAAAGCAAACATGTGCAGCTACTTTAATTCATGCATGGAGGATAAATGTGAAACGTGTTTCATGGATTGCAGCTTCTTTGATGTTTCCCTGTTTAAACTAAACTGAATTGGATTTTGGACTGTTGGTGAGACTGGGAAACAGTGAAGATGCCACCCTTTACTCTGTGATGGTAATTTTTCACTATTTTCTTGTTTTATGTATGGTGTATATTTCATTACATTTTATAAAATAAATGGGTTGTGGAGTCATACAAAAATTATCAAATGATCGATAAAGAAAACAACAGTACGTTGCAGCCTGAGGAACAGGAGGACAGCAGACACGTGCAAATGCCTTGTCTTACCACAGGTATTGATTACATTGCATTGTGGTCATCGATCAATACAGTTTCTGTAGCTTCATCGTCTGACCCCCATCATTAGCAACTTCCATCACCCCTATATCCCCAATGCCATCAGCCAGCTCTCTCTCTCTCGCTTCCACTTTCTTTGCTTTTCTCTTGCTCCAAGTCATCCTTGAATTCCTTGAGTTTCTTTTCCTTCCCCTGCATATTGAAGTCAAGTTTCTTGATTTACTCCTCTCTCAGAGACCTATATTGTACTGGTAGTCCATGTCAGCCAAAGAGTTCAGATGTTTTTCTTAAGAGGTACTTCAGGAACTCCTCGGCCGTCAGTGTTTTTGTGAGGATCAATATGAGTTTCTGACTGCACATTCATGTTGTTTCTTCACAGGTTTCATGTAATCTTCCTCCATCAATTTCCAGTTCTAGATTGGTTCTCTTATTTGAACTTAATTCCTTGTATTCAGTATAGATTTATGCTCTCCTAACTTTGCACATTTGTGAGTATCAAATGAGGTTGTATTTATATAGCCCAGCTCGATCACAAATTAATCTGTACAACAACACCCTCTGTCCATAGACCCTTGAATGTGACCATGTTAAAGTTTAGTGCATTCAAGTGTTGAAGAATCTTGGCATCCCAATATGACTTGACAATGTGTTTTCAAATCCCTAGACTGTGTTGCAAACTTAGAGAATTCTCCATCTGTAACCTAACCACCAAATCTAACTCCTGTGTTCTTAAAATGCAATTGGACGAGAACATCTGCCAGGCCAGCTCGTCTAGACACTTGATTTCAGAGGCCTTTTAAAAACTTGAATCAATAGAGTTGCTGTCTCATCAACACACTGCTTCTCTAGCTGCTTGGCCACAAGAGGCCTGATAACATTATGCTTGTACAAACACTGCAACAACATCAATAGTCTTTATCACCCTGTCTCTGTGCATGTCTAGTCAATGCGTAAGGGAAGAAAAGCTCTCTTAGTAAGGGAGACTCCAAGTATGAAGTTGCAGAGTGTCTTCCAACTGTTTGTTTATGCTGGATGACAGAGAATGTTGATGTTTGTATGTGATTATGTGTTCTTATGTGCTGTTTGTGCGTGGGGGTGTGCAGATGTGGGAAAATGTTCCCACTTAGTCTCGATGTGGTAATCATTTCCCAAGGTTGTAAATGCACATGTTCGCCGGTTAATTTGAGTCAAAGCAATGTGACACACTCTCCCAAAGGCCTGTAGCTACATTTTGCGGTAGTTAATTATTTACATATAGCATACATCTTTATGTCAGCTTCTGCTATGACGGGAGATTACCTTGTGTACTATAAAACTGAGGGCATTTTAAATCAACTTAGAAGGCTACAATGCTTTTATATTTAAAAAGATTCATGTTATTACACAATTGTATGCATATTCACTATTTTCCCATGTGTTTTACATCATTTGCTTTCTTTTTTTTTTGCAATAACATGATTGTTGACTACATGAATACACCTTAATGCTTGTGTGCACTATCTCCACATCACAGTCTCTCATTTTAGCTGATAATCAAATCAAGTTAGACAAGAATGGTATTGCCTTGACAGGCTTTTCTCTAATCTCCTGATGTTTACACTACCAGTCAAAAGTTTGGACACACATAGAAATGACCATGTTTGTGAAAGAAAAGCAGATTTTATAACATCAC
>JAUMHL010000003.1:10865303-10900341 GCA_032362345.1 Sandelia bainsii
CATTAGAAAATCATTTTTTAATTATGGTAACACAGCTGAAGACATGTATCTTTTCATGAACAACATGGTGATTCCTACGTGTGTCCAAACTTTTGACTGGTAGTGTACATCAGCTGATGGTCACCTTCAAATCTGTGTTGTTAACATGGAGAACTCATCACTGTGAGGATTTCAGCTTTGAATTAATAAAATCATCATGAGGATACTGAGTTACTAACACACACACCCCATCTGTAGATTAATATTAACACTATTCATAGACAGATAAAATCCAAAAAGATTTTAGACTGAAGAAAAACCAGAAGGATTCAAATACAAGTCCTGCAGTGTTTTCAGTCTGCTCTCTTTTTGCTATTGAGACAGCTTTTTGTCTCTATGTATAGATCACTTCCTTCTTCATTTCTGAGTTCTTTGAATTTTCAATTATGCAGAGTCTTTTAAGTATACAGTACTAGCTGGAATTACATATTTCAAGCCTGACAATCGAGCAGCACCTGGCTTCAGTATCCACAGCAGGTTTTATTTGATCAAAAATGTAGACAGTACAAAATACAGGGCAAACTACAAATGCCTCACATTATGTGGCACAAACTTCTGGTCACGCCCTTTTCAAAGAGCATGTGTATTTTAATCGTTTATTAACACTGATGGTTTCCTTGTGTGTGTGTGTGTGTGTGTGTGTGTGTGTGTGTGTGTGTGTGTGTGTGAGTGTGTATACTGCGGTATTCTACATGACTCTTATACAGTGGAAAATTAGGGGTTTCCCAGTTCCTATAAATATCTTTGGCATGCTAAATGATTACATTTACACAACTGGGACACATGCTCATGCACACTCAACATCATTCTTATACTACAGCTGATCATGAAATGACATAACATACATTGTGTAATGTAAAGTCTACTTTCCTTGTTGTACAAGATGTGACATGAATAATATGTGCAATGAAACAAAAGGGCAAAATAAGCCAAAAGCACACGAGCCCCACCTTTGTGAGTCAAAGTAGTGGGAATCACTAGAACATGTAGAAAAAGAGACAACTGTCTAAAGGGCAAACAAGAAATGGCAAAAACAAAGAAGTGAATATTTATACATTAACATTAACAGTGGTAGCTATGAAAGAAAGTGATCAAACTGATAATATTTCAAGCTAAGCAGAGCTAATTTAGACAGAAATGCTCAAAACCCTTTGAAACCCGCATGCCAACATCTAATTACTATTCACAGCTTTACAAGGTTATTGACAGGTGATATCCTTACTGTTACTTTACCAGTTACTCCTTTGACCATTAAATTGTGTACTGTACATTCTGTGTCTAAACTGTGCTTATGTCGTCAGTGTATCTATATAAAGATTTAAAACATATTTAAACGACTATGTGTATAATTAAATAATTTAACATTTAAGAATACCAGTTAATGAAAGCAAACAACTGAATGATACAACAAAATGTTGTATCTTTGTCTGTGTACTTTCCGTATGTGCGTGTGACTGCCAGTCTATTAATAGCAGACTGCGAGTAGCTGACCCTGCATTAACACAGTCAGTCAGCAGTCCAGATTATGACCCATCAGATTGTTACTCTGCCATCTGAGACACGATCTCAGATTCCCCATGCACAGGCAGAGACATAAAAACACTATACATGGTTACTGTTCACTGTATGTTATCTTATACTTACCAAATGTATGAGTAGTTTATGAGACATTCTTGTTGCAGTCAAACTGTAGTGAGCAGCACACAGATTTCTAAATGATCTACTCAGCTACTCTCTTGCAGCAACTAAGAATAGTATAGTGAATATGACCAAAATGGCTGATTAAATGCTAGATTTGATGCTGATGAAATGTAGATTGCTTGAAGAGCAAACAAACTTACAGCCCACAAGTGAGTGCAATCAGCTGCAGCTGACAGCATGTGCTGTGATTTCGAGTGTGTTTTTTTCATATATACTGTATACAAAATGCATATTTTTCAGGGCACTGTTTGAGTAAAATGAGAATTTGTGCCTTATTCCCTCATTTTCATCTTCTGTTTGGATATTCCTCTGTATACCTATTCTTGTACCCATCTCTTCCAACTACTGAACACATATACAATCATGTGCATAAATGCACATATTAACCTACAATAAACCCATATCAGCAGCCTCAAGGATTATTTTAGTTCTGTAGTCTGTATGACTGGCACACAGTACATACCTCCACCAGGGGGAGCCAGGTAGTACGTGTGCTGAGGCTGCAGTGAAGAAACCCTAACCCTGGGTCACAAACAGCTGACAGGGTCTGGAACCTGAAACTTCTGTGTCAAACTTGTAACCTGCTAAATTATGATAATACAGTCTCAAAGAGTACAAAAGTGCTCTGCAGAGTCTGTCTGCTGAAGGATTAAATGTAAGACTACGCACTGTATGTTCAGTATGTTGATATTAATCAAACACATACACACTAACACTCTGCAAACCCTTGAGTATCTGTCCGGTCTTATAAATGTTGAAATGTAGGTCCATGGGTGTGTTGCTAATAACCTATTGCTGTTCCTTTCGATTTAGATGTAGTGAAAGAAGTTTTGTGCAATTATTCACCTCTCTGTGTGTGCACAAGTGGTGTGAGTGTACATGTGAGAAAATAATATGTGTCTGAATTCGCAAGAGGGAGAAGCAGAGAGGGTGGGGCACGTTAATAGATGTTAGGCAATGTACAATAGAACAGCTGACAGTACTGCTTTGTATACACACACACACACATTAACACACTGCACAATAACATTACTGCTCTGTCATAGAGCGCTTACCACTTCCTACTCCTCTCTCTTCGTCTCATCCTTATAATATAGTATAGTACTACATGTTCTACTTGACAGCTCATGCTGAGCCAGCACATTCCACATTATTACTACTTCAGATGTTTGTGGCCCAGAAGCGTGGGGATTGGCTGAGCCTCCTCCTCCACTGAGGCTACTGAAAGCCAATGAAGAGGCTGGTCTGGGGAGCTGAGAGACTGTGAATTCCAAGGGAACTCCCTCTGCTGGGCAATTCAGAAAATGCTTAGGTTTGTCTAAGTAGAGACACAAATGTTTGTTTTTGTAAAATAATATATCCATTTTACAAGGGAGGTTACATTTGTATCTTAATGTTTGCTCATATTTCCATTAGCGGTATTTTATTAGTGCTCATCCTTCTGACTGACTTTTTCTGGCTTCCAAAGTCTTTCTCTCCCTCTACTCAGGCCAGAGGCGGCTCGACCCATTTTGGCACCCTAGGCGAGATTACGACTTGGCACCCCGTAATCAACCACCTATACCCACGCCCCCCCTGCACGTGAGCGCACACAGTCATTCCTAACCGTAACCCATAAATCTAAGCCTAACCCTAATTTTATTTAATTATTTTACACTTTATAATAATTCACCTATGCCAAGAGCCAGCCCTGACTCAGGCACTCTTTCTACACCACTTTTGCACATATCAAAAATCTAAATCAACTTTTTCTCTTTTCCACTCTCCAGCTCCATTGTTTCTCTCATTCACTCTCTCAGTATCTAGTCTGGTCAGACTAGTGGTCGAGCAGCTCAGCCTGCTGCCTCACAAGTGCAATGGCTTTTCTTCAGTAATATGTTAGAACAGACATATGTAGAGCATAAGAAAAACCACCTAATTTTTATGGGATTTAATGGTCAAAACTACAACATGCATAATTCCTGTATTACCACAGGAAACCACCATCAGGCTCTACAGTTCTATTCAGCTTTACTGAGACTTTCAGCATATTTCAGCACATTGCTTTGTTTTTCTAGTTTGAATTTTTAGTGTCACCAGTGCCCTTTATAGACATAGGAAACTGTTTAAGCACAGAAAAAAGACAAAAAATCTGATAATCCCACTTTAGATTGACTATGTGTCTGTAACCAACACAACACAGAGTAAGTGGACAATGATTTAAAGAAAGATTTAAATGAGTCATTCTGGGCAGAGACAGGACTCCAAATTAATGTTAATATTGCTTTATGCCAATATTAGTATAATATTCCCTGTTTATTTTAACAGGTTGCATTTTCTACCATCAAGTAGTCAGAAAATCACTTATTGCAGCTTTAATGTTGGAATGTTGCTTTTGTGTCTCTGTCTTTAAACTGTCATTGAGTAGTCTTTCAAGTGGTCTGAGTGAAGTTTACATTTTGATTTTACTTCCTGCAGCATCAGTTTCACAATCAGAAGTCAGAATGTTAATGCAAAAGCATTGAAAAATACTAACTAGAGGACACAGATTTGGCAAAAACCAGCAAACACAAAACTTACCTTCAGTGTTCCAGTTCAGTTGAAGCTGTCTTTGTTAAAGTTGTATACAGCATATACTGCACCAGTGTGTGTACTGTACCTATATCTATGCACTAACTAAAGTTCAAAAGTATCATCACCTGTCCTGTTTATTCTTTGTCCTACAGTAAAGACAACTTCAGCTATGTGTGTGTGGATGGGTCTGTATGCATTTGTTTGTCTTTTGCGTGTGTGTGTGCTGCTGTACTGTGTGTATGTAAGAGAGCAAACAGACAACCTGAGCTGTGCAGGGCATCTCTTGTATAATAACAGAGCTTTAGTGAGGCTGGTTGAATTTTAATAGAGTTCTGCAGGGTATTCCATCGCCTCTGGTCCCACAGCTCAAAGATCAGAGAGAATTTTCAAGCATGGTGTCCCTCAGCCTCTCACACTCTCCCCTTCTCATTCTCTCTCTTCTTCCTTTTTTCCTCCACTCCTCTTCACATTTTTGCATTCACCCACTTTTCTCATTTGAACTCCTTTTTCCAATCCTTTCCTTCCTCTTGGGCTTTTGTCTCTCTCTCAATCCCCTTCTGTGTCTCACACTTTCTGTTGCTTTCTCTCCTCACTGTGTCTCCCTGTGAAATTTGTATTAGAGCCACTCAAGGCACAATTATTGCTAAGCCTCTCTCAGTTCCCTGGCAGAGAGAACAACTCATGACTCTCAGCACAAAAACTTGCTACTGAGGGACAAAATGCTGTGATGAACTTGCACAATGGCTGACAAAATGTTTGGATAGTTTTTTCCATGCACAGCGATTATACAACAGAAAGCTCATTTTCTCACTGCCTCACAGCCATTTAAGGAGTTTAATACTTTTTTTTCTCATATTAAGTTCTACAAGTTCAAAATTTGTGGTTGATGTTACATATTCATAATTCAGATACTTTACATATGTTTTAACACTCAACATTAGCACTCTAGGTGTAGGTGGAAGCTACAAGTCTATGTAATGATCCCAAAATGTCAACGTTTTGAATGAATTTGAAAAGGCGTACAGAGGACGATAAGAGGGTCATAAACAGCTCAAAAAAGTCTTGGATGGCGGCTGTGATTTGTGTCCTTTTATTTCATTTGTGTGCATGTTGGAGTGAGAAAGTTGGCAAGAAACTGGTGATGATTACTAATTCATAAGGATTAATGGTTGCTATTTAAAAATCTACCACTCTGAGGAGAGCTGAATGAATGCTGTGTCTTCCTACTGGAACTGTAAAACAAAATATGCCCCTGGCTAATCTTACACGAACACAGCTCATACAAATTCAACACGCAGCAATTTGGCACTGGAAATCAAAAAAGGACTTTTTCTAAAGTTATGCATTAGCTCATGTTAGCTAAATAAATTGTCTCTGGATAGCACAACTTTAACCTTTGTAATTATAGTCGCTAATCTGCTTCATTAAATAACTGAGGATGTTTTTTACTTGGTCGTAAATATTAAACAAGGTTTCAATCTCACTACTGAGTATACGTTTATATGCTTAAAATCACCTTTACAAACATACATACACAATCATGAAATACGCAGCACAGCACTGTGGGTTTTGTAATCAATAACAGATTATATTCACACAAGTAAAACATCATCAACGTGCTGCAGCAGTGAGGCTACATATGGAAAGTAAATACTGCCGGAGGAAAAGAAAAGTCGGCAATGTGCGTATACAATGTGCTCACATCATTAACTGCTCAAGGTTCATGTTTGAGATACACCTGACAAGACGCTAAAGGACAGAACCTGTGAAGTGACAATCAGACAGGTGGAAGGACAGGAAAGTAGTTCAATACAGCAATACATATTTCAAGAACAGATGATTTCAGTTAGAATATAAGTGTGTCAGTTATGAAAGCACAGTCTATGCTTTTTACCATTTCAAAAATATTATGTTCAAGAACAGCAAAAAAGAAAAAAAAGCCAACATCCAATAACTACAGTCTATTTCTGGCCTGTGTATCTGGGCCACACAATACTGTACAGTAAAGGGAACTGTGCTGGCTAATGTCGCCCTCACGTGGCAACAAGTAGCAACTATGAATCACCTTTCAAAATAAAGATGTGTGTCTAGCATCTGTATGAAAATCTGTTTAACTATGGAGAAAGACACAGAATTCACTGTTTGTGTGTCTCTCATGTAAACTCATACACTCCCTCCTCCAGGTGAACAGCCAAAATTATTCCTGTAGATTAAATGACTTCCTGATAGTTCGGTTAGTATGAGATCGTCTTATCTTAACTGGAAGGTGGCTGGCACTTTAGTTTGCCTTCATGGTAAAAGCCAAATATTGACTTTAAGGTGTTGTGTCAGGGTGTATGACGTTCTTTACAGGTCTAACTAACAGAAATACAAAACTAATCCCTTTAATCCTGTTTTTCTATTATACTGTAGCAATATCACCCACATTTTTAGGCATCAGACAAAGAAAATGTATTTCTTAATGTATTCTGAAAATCCTCTGAAAGTCAATTATATTCAGCTTTTGACACTTTTTACTTTCTAAAAATATCCAGGAGTCAGGTCGCAAACTGCCGATTCTAGAGTCGATGGGCGACCACTGTACCAACTGCACCACTTACGCTCCCTTACTAGCAATATTACATAGTTGTATCAAAATGCTTGTTTTAGTTTTATTCCCAATGTGAAGATATTCATTATTTGGACTCATTACTATACCAAATAAAGTTGTGGTATCAACATTTAGCATTATTACATGTAGTCTATTGCATGCTACATCAGTCAGTCACCATGATACTGCCAAATACCATTCTAATGGACAACCTATAAGTTGCACTGCTACTGAAATATACTGTAAATTGTAAAAATTCAATTCCAAATTTGGAAATATGTACCCAAATATTGAATTTAAGTAACTTGGAAACTAGAATTCTTATAGTATTTGAATAAATCATCCACAAGCTTTCATAACAGAAGAGTTTTATACTGTGTGAAAAGAAAAGCAGAAATTTAACATAAGTTGTAGCATTCAGTGAGACATATTTGAGACAAATAGGTTTTTTTAATGCTAAATAGTTGCCCTGAGTCACAAGAACAACAACTCTGAAGGCAGAAAATATAAACAGAGAATTCACAAACACAGTTTTCTTGTGTTTGAACCTCATTAGAGGGGGAAGGTTTTCACCATAGCAGAAAGAGATCAACAATACTTCTTCATCAAAATATCCATAGGCACAAAACATGGTTACAAATAAATCTGGTGTTTTTCTTCACTGACTGCAAAACAATAATCACTATATTAAATAAAAAGCATTAGCAACCAAATGTGATTCACCATCAGTACCTTAAAGAAAATAACAATGCATATAGGGTATGTAAGATATAAAGAACAAACCTAATGGTTAATCCTAGTAAAGCTACTACGTGTGTAATTCCTGTTTATAAAGCATAAGAAAAATAGACAATTAGCTGAAAATTAGTAGGCGTCCCTTTTTGTTTGTTTGTTTTGATACAATTACTAGGGGAGGCCAAAGTTTTCAACTTTTATATTTCAGATTTTTAAGTCTTGCAAAATAAAAATAAAAAAGATTCACATTATATAGGAAGAAATATTGGACAGCATCCTTATGAGCTAAACCTACATTCAATTTATCAAAAAAAAAATCAGACTTTAGAGGCTTTTTCCTCAGCTAATCTGTTGATTTAGAGATAAAAAATTCAGTGTACCAGACTAAACCTGAATGCTTCCATTTTTAAAGTGCAATACATGTTAACAACTTTGAGTGAGTCCAGAAATGGGCCAATGGCTCACTCTTAGTTTCAGGATACTCTCATTACTGATGTGTCAGAGAGTCTTCTGCTAGAGGAGATGCTATCTGGCCCCTCCTCGCTGGACAACTATGGTCCCCGCCACAATGTCATACACAGCCCTGTTGTGCTGGAAAAAGAGGACAGTGATGAAGACGGGAAAGAGGAAGGCAATGGAGAAGTTCTTATTCAGCGCCCGCACTGTAGAGCTGTGAAAGTTAAGACAAAAGAGGCAAGACTAAATAAGATGATGATGAGATGGGCGGACTCGAAACAGCATGTTGTGCATTTCAAACCACTTCCACTCTAAAACACTGCTCTTGGGCATGTGTGAGGTGACCAGATCACGTGGTTCTGTCACAATAGTTCCATGAAACATTTCAGATTGTTGAAGGTTCACTGTTACAAGATGTGAACTCTTGACAATGCACAGAACAGCAGGGAAATAGAAACTGATAATTATAAGTCAATAAAATCCCATATAAATAGTCAGGTTTATTAGATGTAGACAAATATATGTGATATTTGGAGACAGTGAAGATGGAGGCAGCAAGAAAGAGAAGTCCTGTGAGATGACTAGTGACAGTGACTTGTCTTTCAGAGATACAAATAGGCTAATTCGTTTTTCATTCATTACAACTGTTGTCAACACTGAGTGGCTGAGCCCACAGAAGGTCCACACAGATCTGGAGCTACACACCACACATAAGTTAAGGCATATGCAAATGCTGTTTTGCACAATACTGTGAATATGCCTTTACTCATGTCATTCAAATTAATACTTCGCTTCTTCTTCCAAATCAAATAGTAATTTAAACCACATGTGATTACTCACGCAGAGAGGGAGACATTAGACGCTGGTACCACAAGGACTCGGTTGGGTCGGACCAGAGTGGTTGTGTCGCATTTTACCACCCTCAGGCCAAGAAGGAACTTCCCCGGTGTGGCACCACCAGCACCCCAGATACAGATGATCTGTTTTGACAAGAAATATTCAAACTCAGAAATATCTGAGTGCAGGTTTTTTTGGACGGGGTGTGATTCCACTGCTAAAAATCCAGTTGACTGCCATCAGTGCTGAATGTGGTATTTTATATATTGTCATATTATACAACAATTACAGGCAGAATGTATTAATAATACCCCATTCTCAGCTCAAGAAGTAAAAAAAAACCATTTTCAGATCTATACAAGGATAAAACATGGAAGGAAACATGCCAGATGGCATTACTTTAAGCAGACGTGCCTGAATGTCCCAGTGCTGGTTCCCATCTGGGAAAACAAGCCACTGATGCAAAAGTCGAACTAGAGACCTGATACATGACTTAATCTCTGGCAATTATGAATACAACATTGCATCAGTGTCCTCTGTGGGAAACAATGCTGTGTTTTAGAAGAACACGGACTGAGACTGACTTCTAATTAAACACGAGCATGTGGTAATGAGACAGCTCATAAAGAGTTGCCAACCTGGGGAGTGTTACATATTTCAACACTTAGTTTTAATTACAAATATTTGGCTTGGGTGTTTCCATTCAGCTGAGAAAAATATGTAAGCAGCATTACAATGAGAAGACACTAGTTAAAAGATTTAATCTATCGACTGATTTTCAGTAGTCACCTTACCTCCAAAGAGTAATTGTTACTAAATGTTGTTAGTACACAGATGAGAAATGAAGTTTGGAAAATATATCAATGTTACTAATGAAGTGTAAAAAGTGACCCACCTCATAGACACAGACAAGCACCCTGTAGACCAGAGCGACAGCCATCATCTTCTGCAGGTCCTCCATGGACGTGTTCTCATCTATCTCCTCCACAATGAAATGGGTAATAAATTTGGCAATGTCCCTTTACAGAGAAGAGACATTATGTCTGTGTGAGAATGGATCTGGGAAATGGTCACACAACTCGCTATTAAAGCAATGATGTGCAGAAATAGTAAAGTTCATGCAAATTCTCTGTTTAGCTTAACTGCCTTGTTCTCTTGTCTTCACTCGTTCATCGTTTTTTGTTTTACACCTCTGTTCTCATGAACATTTATCAAAAGCTTTACTCACTTCATCCCACTTAGATTCATGATCCACAGCACAACGGCGGCCTTCACACAAAACAGGATAAAGAAGTCCACTATCTCTGCGAGAAACCTCTGGAGAGGAGAGGGGATGGTGTACTCTCGTCCTATGAAGCAAATGAAAATTAGTCATGAGAAGAGAAGTGTACAGAGAAAGCATTTTTATCCTAGTAGGACATCTTTCTCCACTGGCCTGTCTGATTTGCCTAATCAAATCAATTACCTTTAATTACTGACTAGCTGCTGTGCTGTGGGTTTGCTGAAAGTTACTAGAGGTTACCAAAGGATTGACAGAGACCTTGGAATAACTTTAAGCATATAAGCTTATTTCCACTTATATGTAAGCCTGCTTCCCTAATCCACACATGACTGCAGACCGAAATACATTTTACCTCCCGGAGGCTGATTCCCATTCTGCTGCTGGGCTGGCCGGGCATCAGTAGCCGGGGTCGGGGACGCTGCTGAGCTCTGCTCGGTCTGAGCACCACCCAGATGAGAGGAGGATGCTGGGAAACTGAAAGGATACGAGTAGCTGTACCCGTTTCGCGTGTCATAACCCTGCTGTCCACCAGCGGAGGTCGAGGCAGGTGCACTCGGTGTCCGAACACTTGTCCCCTGCGGTGACAAACTGCACGGAGGAGGGAAGGGGAAGGCTGCCAGAGCCGCCCAGCTCTGCCAGCTGGCATACCCGCAGTAGTAGTGCCACATCCACTGCTGCAACTTTGCGCAATATTCCGTTATTGCAGTAGTTTGAGGCTTTGCGTCACTTGCAGGACCGCTGTGACTTGCTGTAGGGGGAAACATGACTGACCCACAAATGCTCGTATGAATTGTGTTGAGAATCTTTCCAGACGTATCCAGCCTCCGCTCGGTTCATCAGCTCTCAGCTGGTTGCAAACGCTTAAGTGCTGGCTGAGTGTGTTTGTAAATATGGGGATTTTTGTAACAGCTCCACGTTTCCCGTTTCTACCCCGATTGGTGTCATCACATGATATTTCTGTGATTCAAATTAGACAATTATTTTTATGTTAGAATTACAAAGCCTACTTTTTATGTGCCGCAGACATCAGAAATCAGTATCATGTTGTGGAAATATAACTCCCGCCCCCCCTCCAACATCTACCAGTTATGGTATGACCCATTTAAAGGACCGTCCAGTGTATTTTCCTACAGCATCAAATCCATCACCGGGTATAACAATGAACTTAGGTATTTGTTGAACTCTCTTACTTTCACTTATTGTATTTTTTGTTTTGTTTTAAACTGAAATATAAATATTTGTACTCTTTGTCTGCCAAGCGACTAAAAGTGGAGTTCAAAACACTTTATAGCCATAGTGATCAACATGTCTATTCTCACATAGAATTTAAGGATATCACTTTATGATAATGCTATTATTATGCATTACTTTATAAGTACTTACTGTTTATAAGTAGTTAAAAGTAACACCACTCTCGCAATGTGGCTAGGACGTAAGCAGTCTAATTTCCGTTTTCAAATTTAAGTTTTATGTTTGTTTACCATAGTGAATGACTCCCACCAGGTTCACATTTGTATCCAACCAGGTGTGGAAACAGAAATATAGCTCATGCAAGTTAAAGGTGTGTCCTTCCTCTTGGTTCTAAAAGAACACAACCTTTCAGCTGTACCACAAGAGTGCAGCAGAGGCCTGTGGATCCAAATTCATGACACATCACATAAAACACTCTCCATAGAGTATATTTGTATTAACAGTGTATATATGTTGTAATATTGTGCATTTTATTATGTTATACAGTTATACAAACTCAGGAACAGAAGTGCAAAAACACACTTAATTGTATTTTTTACTCTGTCAGCCGTAGGTCAGGCGCTTTTATTGTGCATTTCAATATAAAGAGATGCCCTGTACTGTCCAGACTGTTTGACTTTTTGATGTACATCCCAGGGGTGGGAGGTGTGAGCTTCAGCCTGCAGCAACATTTAGGAATCCCAAACATCTGAGTTAATTGACAAATAGGTTGTCTTCCACAGAGGCCATCAGGTTCAAAAAACCCAAATGTCTGGTAAAGCTTCTGCAGAAATGGTTTTGATTCAAAAGATGATGAGACAGGTGAAAAACTATGTTTTGTTCTCTCTCTTTTTTTCTCCTACTCTAGCTCTATCTTTCTCTTTGTCTCTCTCAAAAACACACACACGTGCACACAAACATACACACACTGTTGCTCTCTTTTTTCTTTATGTCTGTCTTTCCCTATAATCCCAATATGCAGTAGTTTTTTCTCTGATATCTCCCACTTTCACTTCTGTTCCACCTCTGCTCTTACTCCCCTCTTTCTCTTTCTTTGTCTCCCCCTTTCTCTCATTTTACTCCCCCTCCTATCTGAGTAAAGGGGTGAGGGGGGGGGTCGTATTTGCTGACTGGGCTGGCCCGGCTCTGGGTTTAGGTGTTAGGTCTGCCAGTTCTAAATGATTGTGCCTGGTCCACTGAATGGAGCCAGTGAGGCGGACGCCAATCCGACCCCAATGAGTGTTATCCCTGTCGACAGAGGCCATACGATGACAGTGCCCAAAGGTAATCAGGTCCAAATAAAAGCTGCGTCCGGCAAACGTTGACCCCCCCACCATAGAAAAACTGGTGGGATTACTGCTGTGGAGGTGTGTGTGTTTGTCTCTGTGTATGTGTGGGCGTCTCTGAGAGTGTGTGGAAGATGCGTTAGTGAATAGAGCAGTGGTTGAGCTGGTAACTGTGCTGGTAGCGGGTGGGCAGTGTATCACCTAGAGGTGAAAAGTAATGACGTACATCCACTCAAGTACAAAAGCAATGATTTGAATTAATGACCAGTATTTTTATTTAGTAGGATTCATTTATTTTACTCCATTAAATTTACAGTATGGGGAAAGCAAATTGTTTCTATTCAAATCTGAAATCTACCAGATCTGATGTCTGTAGTGACTTTGTAGAATATTGTATGAAAAACATGTATGATAAGTTCTATAACTGAGTAACATGTCAGTGTTTAAACCAGTGATGGATGAACATATTGTCAGTATTGTACGATAGATTAATACCTTATACTGGCTAGAAAGAAACTTTCATTTTTGACATTTGTTTGTATATAATGGTGATTTTAATATTTGACATTACATGTTTTCTGAGCATACTGCCACATCAGCAGAGCTCACATACGCTGTGCTCCTTATGGACTGAGATCTAATCTATGTTTTATTTTTAGAGACACCACAGAAGGTTAATAGTGCAGTGAAATTTGATGATTTGATGATATTTGATCTGGTCAGCACAAAGCACAATCAGACTCTTCTGCTGGGGTTAACTTTACTGCAGAGGGGTACTTGTAGCACACTTTATTTTTTGCTTTGTGTTTGGACATTTGCATTGTCACAAGGAAAATGTTACCTTATGTCATGCCTGGACTTGAATTGCTTGGCTGATGACAGTACCTTCATTCAAGGGATTTTATTTTTGTCTGCAGCCTTTAGAAAGTCTCCCCACTTAGTGTGAGACAGACAAAAAAGTTACACAGTTTATAGAGTTCCTGTGAAAAAAGGTTGCTGTGTCTATGCAGGATGTGTACTGTTCTCCTAGACATACACTAAGGGAACAAGGTCAAAAAATAACCTTAATTGCTCAGAAACACACTTTATGGTTTTATTATCTGTTTGGTCTTTTTTACAAGATCCAGTCCTTACAACTCATTGCATGAAAAGAAATTATTTTAGCGGCCACAGTGGCATCTGTTGGACTTCCCTCCCCGCAGGTTATTTCATATGAACAAAGGAGGATATGATCCTGAGTAAAGGGTTTTGATGGCCTCTCCTTTCCTTGATAAAGTAACTTCTGTCAAACGACTAGTTTGATGTTTCGGGAAAAATGTTTCATGCTTAGTGATGAGAAGATCAACTGTCATGTCTGTGCTGAATATGTAGCCAGTAGCCAGTTATCTTTATTTAGCGTAAAGACTGGACGGAAACAACAGGAGGAAACTGCTATCATGAAACTTCTGGATGCCACTGTTCTGATTTTTAAGTATACTGATAGGCAGATTTTAGCTTCGTGTTAAACAGATGTACATGAAAGGGTTTTTCTCACCTAACCCTGAAACAAGAAAGTAAATAAGTGCTTTTCCCAAAATGTAGAACTGCTCCTTTAACAATATGTGTGGTTTTAGTTAAAATGTTATTTCAATATTATTTTAATGTATTCTTAGTTTTATTTTATTTTATTTTTTTGCAAAACAAAACCCTTTCACATGAGTTCACATGGTCAAACTGTAGTGAGTCATATCACATTGTTAAAGTAAGCATTTTTATCAGACCAACTATCAGAGTTGACTATTGAACGCAGTTCAAATAAGAGACTCCCACACGTATGAGGAATTTAGCCACAGCTTACATAAAGGTTCCATAGATAACAGCATATCACTGGTCTTAGCCAGCAGTGATTTGGAAGTCTTTACAAAAAGCAACGAGACTCTTGGATCTTCAAATATATCATTCAGATAAGTTTGCCAGAAAGCCCAATGGGAAACATTCCGCTCTTGTTCATGTGGGAACTCAAGATTTTCGGTTTCTGCAGATCTGGCTTCTGTGTTTATGCACTTCTCAGATTGGCATGTTGCCTTGTACAATCACACACTGCTTTAAGCTCTCAGTACCCACAAAGGTTAAAATGCAGTGATTTATCCCAGTCTGACTGTGTCTAGTGGGTCACAGGTTAAAGAAAGAAACAAAGCATTCAACAAAGAATGTGGGGAAAGGGTCACTTGTGTCCTGATACTGTGGAGAGGGGAGCTGTCATGTGATTTATGTAATAAACCATAACTTACATAAAGGCTGATGTGATGGTCTAAATCCATTTGCAGGCTTGAACACAGTGTAATGAGAGCAACAATAGACATTCGAGGAAACTGTGACTTTGGCATTGTGAGTATTTCTTTACAGTCATCACAGGAGTCATCTGTCACTACACTGTGATTTTTGTTCATACTTTTTCAAATCAGATAATTTTTATCAAATTAACTATGTTGTAGTAATAATTACAACTTTAAGTTGATGCAAGGAAAATGTGACTGGAATAAAATACTGAGAGGACAAACCACTGTGCTGAGGCAGTAGAGGAAAGTCCTTGCTACCTTCACCCCAAAGAAGAGAAAAAAGCTTTTGTTCCTTATCTTATATGTGTAGCAGTGAGAACCAATTAAGTGAATTATGTCTGCTTCCCTGGAGCCCTGACAGGAACACCCAAGGGAAGAGTGAGAACACAACTGCCCTCCCACTGGCTCCTGCTTCAAGCAAATTCCCAATCATCTTCCTTCTCGTTGCTTTATCCCTCACCCAGTTCTCTTTATTTCCTGCACCTCTAACATCTCGGCTCACACTCACACTTCCCCTGCTGTTGGCACACTGTGGTGTGAGGTCTATCATGTAACAGTACCGACTCTCCTCTTCCTTTAAAAATCCTTTGCTTTCCCACTTTTCTGTACCTACAGCACCTTCCTGTCCAGTCCTCCAATTACTCATTGTCTCACTCCTTTTCATAATCCCTCACCACTCATCTATATATACAGATACTTAACTTTGTTTATACTAACTTTAAATCTGCTCTAATCTCTTTATATATTAACAATCAAATGACTGTAATATGGAAGCTTTTGATTATATCTGCTTATATTTCAAAAGTGCTTTCAGAACTGTTACAGACAACAGTAGACATGAATTTTGATGTTTCAAATCAGTGCAATAGCTTTCTCCCTGAATGTTTCACCATGTTTCACTTTAACCTCCACCGTCACCCTCCCTTATTTCATTAGACTGGTGTCAAGATCTTGACTTTTAGTCACATGACTCACTCTCCCTTCTGCTTTTATCCCACCAAAAAGGGCCTGACAAGACAAAGAGCCAACCAAAGAGTTGACCCACAGAGGTTGCTTGTTTGTTTAACGTGCAGCTGTGCATTGCAGGGAAGGCAGCTGAGTTCTTTCACATGGGCGTCAACTCAAACAGCTGTAAACCCATAGACCTCAGATTTATGGTCATACAGTAATGTTTAACAAAGAAATGTAATCTTGTCCCGGTACAGTACATTATACATTGACAATGTACAAGTACAGTGACTGCTACATGGATTTTATTTTATGACAATTTGCTTACAACTGTAACTATCCATCGTCTGTCACTTTTGCAGCAGATGTTTCAGGAAACCTATAAAAAGATTTCTAGTTTACAGCAAGTTTAATCAATCTTGCCTGAAAGTCAGTGTTGCTGTTTGGGATTATGCTGTTGAAATGCCTGTTTACAGACTGCTTAGAGAAAGGTCACCCTGTGACTAATGGCTTCCATTTTCCTACCGCCTATCAGAGGCTGCGGTTATCTCTCCAGTGCATTGTGGGGAAGTGCCTGTTGTCTACAGCACGTCTCAAAGTGTCCATCAGGCCAACTTTCCTGATGGCCTATTGTTTATTTAATAAATGTTTCCTAAGTCAAGTCCAGATCGTCTGAAGTAAGTCAGTGGTGAAATGTAACACAGGAGTGCTGAGGAACTTAAATGGATAATTTTAGCTTCTTTTTGTACAGGATATTCATAGTTTTATTTTAGTATAGAGCTTTTTCTGGCCCAACCTGAAAAAAATAACCGATAACAATCAGCACCATTCAGCCATACCACCTGCATTAGAAGGTCACTGTATCTCTGTGTGTGTCTGTGTGCATACAAACCACAACAAATCTCTACCTCTCCGTGAGTTTATCTACTAAGATTCCTTGATATCTTACTTTGCTTCCATTATCATGTGAGGTGAAACACACTGGCTGCTGTATTGTCTGACACAAGTGAGCAAATTGTTCTTCTGACACAAAAGTACAGTCAAACCTCACACTACAATATCTACCGCCTCCCCTGAACTTCCCATCATGCCCATTCAGTGGCATGGCATTTGTAATGCTGAATTGTACACATTATGCAAAAAATCATTGCAAGAGCACTTACACATTGTTTTTTTTACATGCATTACATGCTTCTGTAATTTCAATGTGTAATTATTTAGTTATTTAAGTGATTTTTCCCTCTTAGAAGTTCAATTCAATTCAGTTTTATTTATATAGCGCCAAATCACAACAAAGTCATCTCGAGGCACTTTACATTGTAAGGTTTAAGACCTTTCTGAGGATTGAGCATGAAGAATAATTTATGTGAACAAAAAGGAACCATTTACAGTACGTTACATCCCATCTGGCTCAAGACACACATACAGTATATCAAAGTATGCACACACATATTCACACACTGATTTGAAAGATCAGCCCATTCCTCACTCCCTCTACCACCTTCTCCCCACCAGATTACAGATCACATGTCCTGTCACATAGTAGTCATAGGAGGAGAAGTGGATAAGCCCAACACAGTGAGGAGTTGTGGTGCAGTCACAGTAAAAAGTACCAATACTTCCTGACTTATTATTGCCCAACCAGGCATTTCTTTATCTGTTTTGAATAGAAACGTGCAAGGCACAGACACATCGACAAAAGCACAGACATAAACAAGCTTATATGCATAAAAGCCAACTTTGTGTTGCAGCTGTCTAGGGGAAACTATTGTGTAGGGTCTGGTTTGTATAGCCTCACTTTAAAGATTTCCACCATCCTTCCTCTGAGCTGTATAATCACTCACAGGGGGCTTGCTCTAAGCTAAACTTTGACAGGAACTCCTGGTGGGATGACTTGAAAACAGTGATTATTTATATTGTCCTCAAAGGCAAAAATGTACTTCCTCATATACAGTACTAAAGCCCTTACAAGATATGTTTTGAATTGGCTCTACACCCATGCTACATAAAGTGAAAATTGTCATACATATATAAATAGTGAGGCCATCAGTGAGTCAATGCTGACTGTAATTTATGAATATTATGCTTTTCAGTTCACCTTATTTAAATTGAGGCTAGCAAGTTAAATACAAATTTACACAAAGGCCAACCAATAATCATTTAATCCAACTGCTAAAACATATTAAGTATTATAACTCTCACACCACTTGGCTTTCAAGCTGCATTCTTTAGTCGACCCAGACCTCTGACATCCCTGTGAAGCAACATAATTCCAGACTTATGAATTGAGTGGGAGGTGGGACAAAGTGTACAAATTATGCCAGATGTAGAATTAAGAAATCAAATTTCTTGAACGGTGCTATATAAAGACAAACATAAATTGCTCATTTTAAAGTTTGGGAGTGATTGGTTTTATTCAAATGTGTATGCTGCAATCCTTGATTCCCTTCCTGAAATCCCAAACTCTGCTTCTGTGTGAACAGACAGGGCACAGCTTGCATAACATTTGGACACTTGCTGATGAAACCACAGTTCACTCTTAAGTATAACTGGATTGCGAGATTCAGTGGAAAGAAGGCTTGTTGCATGGCAACCGTCCCCCCCTACAGCTGCGTGAGGCCTCAATTGACATAGTTGTGCCCAGCTGATTGGTTGCCCTTGGAGACTGATCTTGGGTCAGCATAGGTGCTGCATGTCCTGTGGATAGGTTTAAGCTAAAGCTGATGTGTGTTCAGTGTTTACAGGGAATGTGGAGTCATATACTTCCACAGTATCTTGGCGAGATGTAGAGTTGGGGGTTGAGTACAAGGCCATTCCCACGATTGAGTGGAAAACCTAAGCTGAAAAACATAGAATGAGGCTCTCAGAATTTGAGTTCTAGGTACAGGTGTAATAATCTGCTTTGCCTCTGTTTTTGTTGGCATTTCCCTGAAACCAGCATCATTCAGACTCAACATTAAACCACAATGGAAAAGCTGTCATCAAGATGTAGCAGAGCTAAAGTGGTTAGAACTTGTTGCTGCTGTTGTCTTATCGTGTCAATGTAGTGTTTGTGACTGAAAAAAGGGTCTGTTTCCAGAGTGAATTTGAAAATAACATGCATAAAATCTGTCCAAACAGATGCAGCTTATGTTAGAGAAGAAATGCAAATTCTAGCTATTTTGATTTTAGTTATAAAACTCTGCATCTACTCCTGCTTCAGCTTTTTAAATTAAAACATTAATCTGTGATCTATTTATGTTTTCTGTTATGTTTGGTTAGAAAAGTCCAAATTCAGTTTACAGTCATATATCAGTGCATCTTTAGCTCAGCTGATCCACTTAAACATGAAAGGTGTTTGTGTTCGACAGAGTTTAAGTTAAGGACAAGCAGAGGAAGGGTGTCAACACTACAATTCAAGTAGAACTTTCCAGATGTCAAGCAGAGGATGTGAGTTCAGTTTCTAAAGTCCACGACAATCTTTCTTAGCACAAAACAACCCCAGTGTCAACAAGATACCTTTGTCTATCAGGCATGAAAACACAAACACACCCTCAGCTTATGCAAACAAACAGCATGCAATAATGGAGAAACGGCAGTTTACAACGTAGTGTATGAATCACTTTCATCCTCATATCATACAGCTTGGTGGATTTTCTTTTACGTGACATAACATAAAATATCCTGATTTGACTATAGTGAATCTCACAACTCCTGTTGTCCTTTTTTTTGTGTTCTTTTTTAATTCTCCTTCTCTGCCAGTTAAATCTCAGCAGGCCTCTGATTATCTGCTTGCTTCCTGAACAGTTTACTAATTTGCACTCTTAAACTCTGCTGATGTAACATTTGCCTCTGTCAACTTTGGGCAGATGAGGAAGATCAGGACCTTTCCTCCACAGTGGAACACATCCCTTTCTGTCCCGTTAGGCCTGAGGCTATAAAATGTTTTATCAGATGGTCAGAGGGAATCTCTGCCTAATGCACACTGTTGAGCGTGAACGAGTGTGCATGAGAAGTTTCCTGTCCAAGTTTCTGAGTTATCAATCCATCCATTTTTGACTTAAACTGTAGAGGGTCGTGGGCTGGAGCCAAACCCAGCTGAGCAGCAAGAGGCGGGGTACACCCTGGACAGGTCGACAGTCCATCACAGGGCTGACACATAATTGCCATATTATATTTTATTTAATTAAGAAAAATAGTGCACCATCAAAGTAAGATGTGTGAGATAAAATGGGGAGGTGAAGATCTCCCCTGTTCCCTACAGCTATACAAACAAAGTGACGGAGATGCCTGTGGATCACAAGCGCTGCACCTGTAAGTCAATGCATAGCAGATGTGATCTTCTCTCTCTGGCTGTGAGAAAATTATCCTGTTTTACACTACACTGCATTTTGAACAATATGCACAGAGACAAAGCAGACTCTCTTCAGATTAATTTGATCAAGATTTATTTATTTTTGACAAGCCACAAATGTGATGTAGCTTAAAAGACCTCACCTGCTGCAGCAGTGCTTGAGCTAGTCATTGCTCAGTATTGTGATCAACAAAGTAAAAGTAAAACAGAGCAAAATATACAGTATAAAATACAGTATGTATTGACAGTAATACTGTACCATACTGGTGAAAAGTAATATTTATTATGGCATACATAATATTCAAATCTATTCATCCACCCATCCCTTAGCCTAAATGTTTTTTTAAGAGTTGCAGAAGTGCTGGAGCCTATCCCAGCTGTCATTGGCAGGTCACCAGTCTATCACAGGGCTTATATATAATGCTCAAGCCTTCATTCAAAAAATGATCAGATAAACTAGTCTGGGAGAGGCAGAGTAAAACATTATAAATGTCAGCTAAATTATATTCATTACGAAACCCACAGACCGTCCACCATTGCTGTACTGATACATCTGGTCCCAGGTTGTCAGTATGTCAGCAACTTTGACACTTTTTGATAAAACACGTTTAGGAAGTGTACAATTTTAGTATTAAAATATTAAATCAACATGTCCACCTTTAACAGTTTCACACTGATGCTGTGCATTGTTTTGCAAAGGGTCGTGTAGATTACAGCACTACTCTTGTTTCCGTTAAACAATATGACTCTTAAGCAAAGGTGAAACATCTGAGGCCCTACACACACAGCCAGTGACACACTAATACAACCTCTGATGCGAGCCACCCACTGTCATATTCTCATCCACTTGGCGTCTCCCCAAAAAGCTCAATAACGTACGTCCTCAGCTGCTGCTGGTACCATTGAGCAGAAGGGGGGAAAAAAAATTGTTGGCCCACAATTCCACCTGTTTTGGCCATTAGGGCCAATCAGTGCTATCATCTCTTTCCCGTCATGGGAAAGTGGCCGTTGCCTCTGGAACAATCCCTCCACAGTACACAGAAACTCTTGACCAGTGGCCAAAGGGTGGGGACAACCCATAATGCTTTTGGTTTTTCCATGTACATACAACTTTTCAGAACATGTGTAATGGGAATTGTTCAACCTTCCACAGAGGAAGAGGGGATACATTTCCTCACTGACCTCTCAGCACGATGCTCTTATAGTTCTTAAAAGAACTCACATTCCTTGAGGAGGCCCTGCCAACACATCAGGATGGTTGACTGCTTTTTGACCCCCCCTTACTCGTTTGAGCAAAGGGAAGAGAACTGTATAAGCTAGTATGCAGATTGCCTGTTGAATTAGAAATATTCACCAAGCACTATTCCCGTAGGAATAAAGCACTGAAGTCAGGAAATAAGATTTCACAGATAAGGCGTTCCGTTTCCATTACAATGTTGTGTACAACATTACTCCGCATGGGCTAATTACAGGACTGCTTTTAAGATCACAATTGAATGTGCTCAAACAGCACATAAACATTCAATGAACTCCAAGACAAAGTTTGACAAGTTTTCCGCCATTCATTTTTATTCAAATCACCACAACAATTCCAAATGAAAACCAATGTCATGGTGAAGAACAGATGCACAGAAAACTGATTTTTGGCAACACAAGAGAGAGAAGAGCAGAACACGCCATTACTTTGGTTTGGGATTACGCTCATTGAACTGAGCCCGTCATCCAGCAATGTATCGAACGGGAGTGCTGAAGGGACCACATCACGCCTCCTTTACGTACGTCCTCACTGCAACCACGTCTCCCATTATGCATTTCTGTGGGAAGAGAGAGAGAGAGAGAGAGAGAGTGTGAGATCAAGTGTGGTCAGGAGAGGCGCACAGCTGTAATTAGTTGAAAGTGGATTGCTGCAGATGTTTTGGGTTTAGGAGGAATTTAGCCTGCAATATACAGAGTTTGTTCTCATAGCTCTGCATAATGTGCCAATATTAAAACAGTTAATCTTGCAGTCAAGCGTCTGCAAGTCTCAAAAAGTAGTAACATTACTTTGCTTATACTAGATTACCCCTCCCCATTACATTAAGGTTTCTAGTACTGATATGCAAATTAAAATGGATTGTTCTAGTTCTATTTATTGAGACATTGCCACAAATGTTCACATATTAGATTAAGGAAAAAAAACTAATTTGCTTTGTTAAAATCATCTAATTAGAGAAGAAAACAGTTTGTGACATGAAAACGACAAGAGTTTAGGTTGTTTGTGTTGAATTTAAAGCCTATGAATAAACTAATTTAACATTTAATAAAATGGGTTACTGGCCAAAACAAAAAACCAAAACCACCAAGTCACTTACAAGTTAACTGGTCTAATTCCGCTAAATTAAGAGAAACTGTTCTTACCGCTACCAGTTTCCCGTCTGTGATCTCCCTCTCGATATTCGTTTCTTTGCCATCCCAGCTCTGTTTCTGCACAAGTTTGCCGTTCTCCAGAGTCACCACGGTCTGCGGGCACACAACAGAGACAACCCGTTAACTCCTGCACACAAACACACCGAGGCTCTGATTTTGTTTTCTGCCCCTTTTTATTCCAAACTAACCCTCGTCTTCCTGTCGTCGGCGGTCGTCTCCTCAAACGGCTCGTTGAGCTTGAACTTGATTTCAGTAGTTTTGAAGGTACTCTGAGACTTCATGCATATAATCCCTTGGTCGTCCACGGTCACTACTAGATTGGGCTTGGTCCGGTTTCCCACCTGCCGGGTTGCAAATCCCACACCTGAAGGTTAGGAGTTGCAGGAACATGAAAATGTGTTAATTTATTTTGTTAAAATAGACTCCAATATAATTATAAGTGTAGCATAATGGTTTATAACTAGGTTAAACTTCCTTAACCCCCCCCTGATTTACCAATTGCTTTCATGTAGTCATCAAAGTTGTCGCTGGAAATCATCTTCCATGTTCCGACAAACTTCTCAACCATGTTTGCAGCTTCTGATGTGGTAACAAGAACGAAGTGACTCCGGATTCAACTGCACTGTGGGAACGCTCTCAGAGCGCTTATAAAGGGCCAGCTCGACGCTCGGTGAGGCGCTGGGAACCAATCACAGCCTGCCACGTCACTTTAGACAACGTTAAACTCCCGCCTCCTGCCTCCCCTTGGTGATGGCATGTCTAAATTGATGGGTTTTCAATTTAAGGGCGTAATTTAATTGATTTTTAGCCTTAAAAAAAAAGTAACATCTTAATCTTAAAATGTGTCTCTATTACCTCTCTTGATGAAAAAAAAACAACCCTTTTTGTCATTTCAACCAAACAACAGCTATTTATCATTATCATGCAACAATATATTCCCCTAACTCTCAAGCTAGTGGCATCACAGCCTCACAATCCAATGTGTTCTTATAACTAATAAATGAATAAATTATTTACTAATTAAAGTAAAGGTCATGTTGAACGCTATTGAAAGAACATGTGGCCGGACATGACCCTTAAATGCTAGAACGTGTGGTTCAAGAGGAAGAGACAGACCTGACCTAGTATCATGCCTGCCCAAATGATGTCATATCACAGTCAATCCAGAGCTTCAGTGATTCAAAGGTCAATTCACAACACAATCTACTCATTTAATGAAATACCTTTATTATAAACATCAAAGAATGTACACAGATAAATTCAGTAAAGACTTATTCAACGTGCAGATCATCACTTCTTCACTGCAGCTTTTGCTTGTGGGTCCTTGGCTATGCAGCTTGACTGAAATGCGGTCAGCATCTCGCTGCTGGTCAACTTTGCTCCCATCATCACAAGTCTGTCTCCATCTACTGCAGTAACAAAAGGACAAAGACACAATGGCATGACTGATCTCTCCGTATAAGGAACAGAAAGCAAAAAAGGTGAAAAGTTAACTCTGAGCAAAAGTCAAGTAAGAGACAATAGACAATAGTCCATACAATGGTCTACTGACCTTTGGCAGACATTTCTACTTTTGGTAAGTAGTTGACTCATTGTATGCGAGTAATGATTACACAAGCAACATTGTACAGTGAAAACATCAGCATGTAACTGCAAGTGTCTGTATCACAAAATACTAACTAGTAAGCTCCTTGCCTAACTGTAAGTCTAACAAACCTTCATGGATGAGGAAGACATGGAGCATAAGATGTCTTTAAAGTCTTCTTAAAAAAATGAAACAACAAAACCCATATAAAAACAACAGGTCATAATGATGTAGTGAAGCTCAATTCAGTGTTTTATGTGGATAAATCACTGATGGTGCCTGTAGTTTTTTCTTTCTATATAGATCAGCGTCAAATTTATACGTAAGTAGCTCACAAAGGACATGATTTCTGGCTCCGCCTGTTAGCCAAAACTAATTGATTTTCTCAACTACTTCAATTTGAGATTATGCAAACACCAGATTGAACAGCTTTTCTTTGATAATTAGTAAGCCTTGGACATGCAGTTACTGTCTGGTGTAGAAATTAACAGCAAAATTAAATCCAAAAAAGTCTGAACAATACTACACACAACAGAGTAAACAATGTGTGGGGCTCTATAGATCTTCAGTGAATTGGGAAAATGCCAGGAGTTTACAGTGCAAGTGTAAACACCCAGCTAAAATCACACTGTTCGGCAGATAACGTGGCCAGATAATACTCACTGAAAGTAATATCCACTGTAGGTTCAGACTTGTCATGTTTCACCACGGATATGACTTCACAGTTCATGTTGGTAGACCTGGCCTTCTCTGAGCCCAGCAAGGCCAGAAGCTCCCTGTGGGGTAACAACTGCAGATTAAACACTCAAACTGCAGAAAAAACAACGAGCGTTCACACATAAGGCTAATTGATGTTTACATTTTTTCACGAGTACGAACATCATTTTAGTTTGAGATTTTGTTTAGGGTGCTGGTAGATGTCAGAAACTAAAATTAAAACTAATGTGAGACCCGAGTTCAGATTAATCACAGGAGGTGAGAGCTGAAGTGAAGAGTCACTGACCAATATGGGAGGTAAAGGAGTTGAGCTGATCCAAAAGTAAAACGTACTGGATACGCTGGTTTTATATAGCTAATTACAGCTGAACATTTAGTCAATCGACAGAAAAGTAATCAGCAGCCATTCTGATAATCAAAAACTCATCTTGTTTTTCAAGCTGAATCTCAAATGAGAGAATTCCCCGCTTTTCTTTGTCATTATCATAAACCAACTGTATTTATTAGTTGAACAAAACAAGACCTTTAAAGACCTCATGTTCAGCTAGTTTGTGCTGGGTAATGAAAAATATTCCACTGATTAATGAACAATGACAATAATATTCAGTGGCAGCTCTAGTGCTGAATTTGAATTTGTTAAACACTCACTGCTGTGAGCGCAAACAAATGCTGCTCACTTCCACTATATAGCAGTGAAAGATTGAAAACAAAATCTAGTCAATCTGTGTACCACTAGAGTTTAGTGAACTTTAACTTTAACTGCCAAGTTGAGTTTCAGTCATTTTTAGCACAAAAAAAGAGGAAAGATCCCACACAGATTCTCAGGTTCCTGCTTCTTCTTCAGTTTCTGTTCATTCAGTACCTTCTGGACTTAGCTTTTGCTCAGACAAAAAAAAGACATCTGCAGACTTTACAGTGGATTCTGCTAAGCTGATTATCATACTTTGATGTATATTTTTTAGACATTTAATACACCAGAGCAGGGCTACTATGGCCATGGATCCCAACATTAAAATGACTGTAAAATAACGTCAGAGTCTCTGTAACTGTAGACTCACTGTTCAGCTTATAACATTGTACATCATTCATATTATCCACACCTATGGTTTTTCTGAAGTCCTGCTGTGAAAACAAATGTTTAACGTTACGGAATAAAACAACACATCCTCACAAACAAAGTCCATTCACATCAGCCGGAGTGCGGTGACCGTCACTGAGTCGACGACACATTTCTGCTTTTATCCAGACGCCAGTCAACACAACACGGAGCTCCAACGTGGCAACACAACACTCACATACTTCTTACCGTGTCGACCTGACATTGGACTCAAAGGGACAAAACTGAACGGCTATTTTCTTCACAGCCCTCAGCACCACGGTCGCTTTGCTGGAAGCCGCCATGTTTCCTGTTGTGACCTCTAACCTCGACGCTGGTTGATGTTTCTCACGCGGGACGCTAGAGGGCGCCACAGGATAAATTACTCTCCAGTGCTGGGTAGTTTGTTTGGAAGTTAATGCAATTGTATTTAAATGTCCCCTTCCACAGTTTAATTACCTGTAAACAGGACTTTTGAATATTAGCATTTCTCTTCCTTAAAATTCTTCAAAACCCTCGATAAGGGTTGTTTTGCTTCTTGTATTTGCTCTTAGACAGTTGGTACATAAACATCTGTGAGACAAGACATGAAACACATTGACTGTGACGTTGCTTTATGTGCAAATGCATCTCCAACATGGGGTCTGGATAAAGTGTTGTCAGGACTGAGAGCTAGTGTTTGTTCATTATCAGGCTTTTGTTTGTAGGCTGCAGGTATCAATAATGTACATGCAGCTGCATCCCTGCTCTGTCCGTAATGACAGCTGCCCTTGTAAACACTCAAAGTAGCAATACCAAAGGCCTTCATATAGACAAATTAAATTTTTGGTAGCACTGTTTCACAACATGACAAGACTAATTAAAGCAAACTCAGAAGGAAACTGGATGTGGCACCTTCCTGTAATCATCTGACAAACAATGTCACGAAACAGAATTACATTAGAAGAGAATGAGTGGTGGCTGTGTCACGCACAAAGTCAATAAAGGAGGTGCTGCTCTCCAAATAGACAATCAAACAGACACATCTCCTAATCACATAGACAAGGGGGATGGGAAATGGTCCCCAGCAACTGCTGCCTCCTGCACTCAGCAGATGAAGAAGGTCAAAAGCCCGTAAGGGTATAAAAACAAGACAGAAATGGAAATGTATTTAAATTCCTTGAGTCTAATTTAATTATGGCATGAATTGCTGCTGAGAAATAAGTAAGTATATACATGTTTACAGCATCAAATCAAAAGAAGCATTTTGCAATGTTTGTGAAGGGAAGCTTGTCAGATTTGATTTTCAGAGTAGAGACACGTGGATGTGCGTTTATTTCTTGGCCACAGCTGAAGTAAATTTAAGTTCAGTATATTTTTCAGGAAACTTGTGGTTAGATGTTTTCTCTGATTAAATTACTTATTTTGAAAAAGGAAACAGTAAATACCAATCAACCCATTCTGTACAAAACTTAACTTCTATGTTTGCACTTCCTAGATCTCTGTTTAGCACAGCGGGGTATTTATAGCCACTCTGTTTTCAGGGTGTGTAAAGAACAAATGTGTTATTCTCAGATCAGCACACCCAGGCTTGTACAATTTATCCTAACTTCAACAGACCTCAAGTCTCTTTCCTGAATGCCCGACAATCCGACCCAGCCTGTGACAGCTGGACAGTGGAGGCATGGGGCTCTAAATTTAGATATGCAACTACTGAGAAGCAGAAGCATTTCCTACACACTCCCCACACCCACCACACACACACACACACACACACTCGGATAGAAGACTATTAAGTAGGTGTACTTTACATTCAGCAGTGCACGAGTTGAGGAGAGGGTATTCAGAGACAATAAATGCTCAGGGGAAGAGCTGACCTCAAAAAAAAACAAAGGTATTGTCTAGGTGCATGGCTGCATATCAAGGTCTGTGCCTGACTGAAATAAAACGTTATTAAATGTTGTTTTCATTGTGAAATGATCTGTCAAGGAAACACTAGTGTCCAACATGTGGGAGTGTTGCACTACTACGGCTGTTAGATGCCCACATTGTTGTTTGGCGCAAGAATATACATTACTCAGTTGATGTATGATGCGGTTCAGTGTGTCACAGTAAAGTTCATACAGACAGTTTAAGTTCACAGTTCATGTACCCTGTGCTATCCACATTGTGGATGATGCCCAATACAGGTGTGAATACAAGGTATGGAAGCTGTGATATTATCAGAGAGTTACATATGGACTTGTGCCTGAGAGAATGAATTGGGAAAGATCATAACAATATATGTGTGAACGCCCACAGGGTTTCTTGGGAAATACCAGTACATTTAGTGTTGGAGAAAAGGTGTTCCCCACTCCAGACGAGGCTACGCCTAACACTGTGTACTCTCAAAAAGGAAGAAGTAGCACTTACACCAGTTACTGTTGAAATTGTTTCTCAGGACCACCCAAGAGTGTCACCAGATGTATGAATGATAATAATAATAATAAGCAGATTATCACAAAAACTAAAAGTAATAAAACTGAACTGCACTCTAGTTGCAGTCGTCACTCTGTTAACGCCATTCCTCGCTTGTTAAATATAACTAAACATGACATTCATAAACAATGGAGCTTATAAATCTGTAAAACATCTTGTCTGTTGAGTTCCTCTGGGCAATCTGTTTATAGCTACAAGCAACGAACCTAACATAAGAAACATAAGAAAAAAATCACCAACAGGGCCTTTTCATTAAATTCTGAGACAGTAACAAAAATTTGATTGCTAAGTAACAAACAAATAAATGTTCAGTTACATTATTGTATAGAAACTATTAGCTATACGTGTGTTTAATTTACTGTGAGGGCCAATAGAAAAGCCGTTTTTGTTAATATTCAAATATTTCTGTATTCTGCCTGAGCACAAACTGAACATAAAACTGGTTATGCAGCAACCAAATGCCAGATTAATAATGAAAACACGTGCTATAAGCCCCTCGTGTCCAAAAAGTGGATTTGTAGGTGTGAGAATAATAAGCTGTCGTTCAGTAAATAGAAAAAGTGACCCGCAGGACGTCCAGACTGCAGCTCGGATACTCTGCCGAGGCACAACAATGTCCGACTACATTTCCCATGAAGCCTTGTGCGGCTGCTCTCTGGCACTCCTCCTCCAACCAGTGTCCTGCCTGGCGGAGCACAGAGCGGAGCAGACTGAAGTGAACAGCTCCGTGTGTCTAATGTCCAGAAATGTGCGCAGGCTGAAGAACGGCTCGCATCCCTCTGTCTGTGTCTGTGTGTGTGTCTGTGCGTGTAGCTCCTCCAGACAACACGTTCCTGTCATCATTTTAATGCACAGCCGGGAGGTTTAGACCAAACATAAACGCGCAACGCAACAAATCCAACCACTTTCTCTTCAGCCAGACACTGAATGCTGATCTTTGGATAGTCCGTGTTTCTCTGGTAAGTGAACGTTTCACGACTCCATATATGTGTGTAAAAGTTGTTTTCTTGTGGTTTCTTGTGTTTACTTTTAATGTTAGTGCGGTGTGCGGTATCGGTGTGGGTGTGTGTGTGTAGAGGGGTGCAGTGGGAAACTTCACTTAGACTAGTTGTGACTGCGGCAGCCTCAGTGGTCGCAGTGAAACCTAATTTAAGCAGCGGTGACAGTTGAGCTGGAGCAGGGACTTGTTGCCTTTGCACAAAGCATTTCTGTGTTTTCTGTCAGTATTTAACAGCGTGTGACTGTTGATTTTCCAGGTTTATTACATTTTAGAAATATGATAAACATTTTGGGAGACATCGACAGCTTGATGCAGTGGCATCCATATCTCTCTCCAATTAATTCTTCATTAGGTCTTTTATTTAATGAGCGTGAAGTTCAGTCTGTGCTCAGTTTATCATCATTTCGGCTGCTGCAGCTTTGCTAAATAAATAAATAAATAAACCCATAGTAGATTATTATCTATAATAGATAACCATGTAACCTTGGTGTTACCTTCAGATTACTGTGACCACAAACCTTTACATTCCTTTTATTTAGGATAATGAGGTTAAAGCCTCTCTGTTAAACATCTTCTTTGTCTTTTTGTTTCTCACAGTTTCTTTGCAAAAGAAATTAGATATGGTTTGCTTTTCTTCCTTGTGTAAATTAGCAAAACATATATGGGGAAGTAAAGTGCGGTGCTGTTTTTATCCCTCAGTAAATGAAATCATCATTTAAAAACAGCATTTTGTAGTTACTCAGGTTATCTTTGTGTAATATTAACATTTATTTGATGATCTGAATCATTTCAGTTTGACAAATATGCAAAAAAAAAAAAAAATCAGGAAGGGGACAAATACTTATTCACAGCACTGTACAACATGTTTAGTACTGTAAGATAAGCCTGCACTAATTGTTTTTGAGACATAAACTTCCCTCATGGTGACATTTTTAGTCACAGTTCAAAGGCATGCGCGCACACACAAACACACACACACAAACATGTAGTATGCTCGGTCATGTGTGTGGTTTTTGCTGAGCCCTCTGGATATTCTCAGACATGCATAAATATCTCTGTCTTTATTGACACTGACATGTAAATGGCCTCCCTTCATGCATGTATAATCACAGATACTGTATTTTCATATATAATGTAAACACAAACATGCTGAGGCAGACACACACGCACACACACACACAAACACAATACTCTGACCATTTTTCTCTCTAACTGGAAATAAGAACGTCCTCTTTCTCATCTGCCAAATAAATAAACATCCTTTTTCACACTCTGTCAGTTCTCCTCGAGTTCTCTCTTTCCCCCCTTAATTCACATACAAACACAGGCACGCAGAGCCCGAATCCACCAATACAGACCCCCCCCCTCCCAGAGTCTGCATTTATGTGTTCAGTTGTTGAATAGGAGCTGTTGGCAGTCCATCTACCCTACAGCAGCCTGCCTTTCACAGAAGCTGACATTCACTTCAGCAAACACAATTTGCACTTTGTTTTAGTTCCTTTTGCATTCACTTCACTTCCTTGTGTTACACAATAAACATTAATGAAACTGGTATTTCCCTGTCATCTTTTATTAGAAATATAGTTACCAACCGCTCTGCACAAGCTGGCAACAAGTGTGTTTTCAATCTGAAATGTGTAACCATAAAGAGCTTTTTTCAATAAGTAGCAACCATTCTGTGTTTCAGTCTAACATGGTAACTAAGTGATTTAAATGAAAAAAATAGCTTGATAATATTTGTTTCCTACCTTTATGGCATTATATTGTTCACAAGGAAGTAACTGGCAGGTTTCTGCAGCTGATATCACATGCATGTCAAAGGGCCAATGCTGGATGTCTGTTTACTAAATCTCTGTCTCTGTAAGCTGCTGACTGTGTGGCGGCGAATGTGAGGGGACAGCAGCATGACAAATGCTTTGTGACTATTTTAACTTCAGAATATTCATAGCATGCTGCTAATGCTGGTATTTGGACGGAGACGATGGCGGGTATTTGCAGCTGTTGCACATGAGGAGGGAGTTGAGCGAGGAAGGAGCAAAGGAGTTTACCAGACTGCCTTATAAAGTCTAAGGCAGACTTCTATGACGTTTATTGAAAGAACTGAAAATATTCTCCTATCCAGATAAAACGGGTGTGCACAGAGATCAAATGATGAACTACACTACAGAGAAAAACTGTTGCTGCTCTTTGGATTGGACTTTTCCAAAGCTTCCTGTCATAGAAAAGGAGGCATAAATATCATTTAATATGATTAAAATGTGCCACACTTTTAGACAGTTGCTCCTGGTTGACATTGATAGTGTTGCACTTGTTTGTACACATGAAATGAAACAGAATTGATGGTGTAAAAAAATGCTAAATGAGAGCTTGAGATAGAAATTGAAACCCTGTCCACTTCCTTTCTCCCAAACACCTGCCTAATTGCTGTGTGAACTGAACATAAATGTCGAATCATCAGTTTTGACAAGTTCCAGAAACTGTCTGATGCAGTCTCCCAAATTCTGACTGGAGAAAGGGAGAAGATTGCAGACATTGCTCGGCAGTCTGAAAAGCACTTTTTGTTCAAGAATATTGGCAGCTTTCTCAGATTACATCTACAGTACATGATGCTGGCTAAATCTGCTTATGCAGTTAAAAACAACCTGTTGTTTTTACGCCAGAGATGCCTACATTTTCCTCTTTTTCCTCTTTACGTCAAGAACAACAACATTGTGCATCCCCACTTGCTCTCAGTCTTCATTAATACTGACACACAAAGTCATGATTTACTTTAAGATTTCTGTCTGTTGATCCTGTCTTAAAAATGCTTCCTGTTAAACCTGTAGAATAGAGATCTGCCTTATCTTAAGCTTCCTATGCAGTCAGAAAAAAAGGGTTGTTTGCTTTAAGGAAATATTTTTAGAACAGGAATACTTTACATCAGCAGGTCTTTGTAACATGTTGTAGAATTCTGAGTCAAAGCGCATTGTGACAAAATGACTTTGTAGAAAGTCGTTTGCATGAACTGTTCAGTAGGGCTGAGGCTGAACATCTGCCTGTAAGTCTGAACTCATTAAAACTGTTCATAATGCGTCTGATAGACCGATAGAGAACAGCAGTGTTGCTATGCTGAACCTGCAAGGATGAAGAATAAGCACACTCTGCCTGACTGCTGTGAAAGTAAAGCTTCATCATAGGCTGATGTCATTTAGCAGACAACATGCATTTCACACTCACTTAGGCTTTAACAAGCAAGATCCTCATCCCTGTCATTGGTAGGCAAACAGTGTTTGGCTCTGCGCACCAGGTTTTGCAATTACCCTGCACGCCCCGATTGACACCCCTGTCCATCTAAGACACACATCTCGGGGAATTAGACCGAAGATTGAGTCTGGAGGAATCGTGTGTGTGTGTGTAACTACCAAGGCACTGAATCCCAGGTTCGCTTAGGATTGAGCTAGATTCTATTATGAAAATGGAAAATACTGTTGTATGCAGTTGCTGCATAGATGATTTGTTTTCTTATTGATCTGGAACGGAGCAAAGTACGGGAACTGTATGTAATTATTTTCTTTTTAGATGCAGCTCCGGCTGCATTTGTCAGGAGGGGATTTCATGTGATAAAACCTTTGAGACATATTTGAATTCCCTCTGTTTTTAGGGTGAACTGAACTGGTGAAGTGGCTCAGGTTACAAATGTACTCTCCTGGTTTGTAAATGTGTAAACTCATTTAGGGATAAACAAGACAAAACGTGACCCGTACCAAATTTTACATTCCTCATCTTACGGTTTTAAACTTAATGGAGATGTGGGTTTTGAACTTGCCCATGCGGTTTTAACTTGAAAGAGGAAATACATATAGTAAGAACCGCTAACACAGGGTATGGTCATTTAGCTCTCAGCAAACTGTGGTTTGGGAGGGATGCCTCTGCGGGCTGATACTTTGTAGCTACAAACTGTAAAGGAAACACCCAGTCGTGTTTCTGTGAGGCTAAAATGAACTGGCTGATCTGAGTTTAAGTTTCCATTTCAACTGACACAAAAGCCAAATGTGTTGGTACAAAATGCTTTTAGGTTAAGGCGTCACCACACTGCAGTGTAATGAGTCGTGGTAAATATATGTTATTAAGTGTATTTCAGTGTAATTCATCATTTAGATTTAGCTCTTTCGTTCAGTGCTGCTCATTTATCTGGTGCCTTTAATGTGTAATTTCGCTGTGTGGTCTATCATTTTAGAAAGCAGGAGAACTATCTGCTGGTGCAGAAATGATCATTAACTCTCTAGTTGAATTAGGGGCCGTTTCTGAAAATGTCTCATCTCGCGTGCTTGTCAAGATTAGAGTGAGAAATGAGTCAAGAGAAACAGAGATTCAATCAGACAGTGAGGTCGGGATTGAGCAAGAACAAAGCTATTAGATGGAGGGTATGACAGTTGAGGAGGATAAAAAGTGAGCGAGCAATTCTAATAATAAAAAGAGGATATTGATCTACAGTGCATCAGCTGGGTTATCACTGGTGCTCCTCTTGGTCTTCTCAACACTGTTGACCCTTGAATTGATTTTCCATTTGTTCTTTACAGTGTAAAGGGCACTTGTTATGCTTTTTGAAATCCCATTTGCGGTAGTTATTGGAGCACCCAAAGCTCCTCTTCTTCTGAAGGGACACAAGTACACAATTTTCAAAGGATGCACTTGACTGAGTTTATGAATCTTCAGCTGGTTTAGAGCTATGCTTGCCTCATTACCACTGTACAGCTGGTGGCACACGGCTAAAAACATAGGACAGCTACTGATTTCGAGATTATTTTTTTTTTATACCTTAGTAAAATCAGGAAACATAATGAAGCTGCTTATCTAAAGCAGGGAAATTACCTACTGCTCTGCTGAGCTAAAATGTTAAATATTACACAAGTAAATCGATGATAGATCGAATTTTTTAACCACAATTAATTTCTTTCCCAGCTAAATATGCAGTTTCAGACTTTGGAAAGATTTATCAGTCACAGCATTTTGAGTAAAGGTAGACTTTCACAGCTTCATAACTGTGATGTTATTAAATACATTTTATTCTAGTTTAGGGAGTGCTACCAGATCTGTATATTACTTTGATTAGTTCTCTGTTCTCTATCTATACTATGTTGATATTAAGTGTGTGCACATGCATTGTACATGCATCACTTCTAAAAGCAGCTGAGCTTATTATGTAAGCAAACCAAGCCGAGGAATTCCAAATCTCGTGTGAGTTTGTTTCTGTATGTGTGTGTGTGTGTGTGTGTGTATGTGTCTTTGCAATCAACACATCACACATTGTTAACACCAGACTTGTTTGTCCTGATGATCTTATTCTCAGTAACACACACCTCTACCAGCCAAGACCGCATAGTTTACATGCGGTGACCTGAAAACGCAGCCTCACACATACACTACTCACAAAAAGTTAGGGATATTTGGCTTTCGGGTGAAATTTATGGAAAACGTAAAAAGTTCACA
>JAUMHL010000003.1:10900441-10911122 GCA_032362345.1 Sandelia bainsii
ATAGTGCATTTTAGGTTCATCCTGAAATTTCACCCGAAAGCCGAATATCCCTAACTTTTTGTGAGTAGTGTATGCAAAACGACACAAACACATGCGTAAATGCTAACATGTATACAGTGCATACAAAGCATGCAAAAACATTTTGGATAGTATTTCAGGATCTCAAAACACGGCATATGTAAAACTTCAAACAAACCAGGTTTCACTTAAACACATAGTACATGGTTGTTTACCTCTTTTCATATACACAGTGACACTATTATCAACTCACAGTGGCCCTTAGCAATTTTGTCAAGCATAACAGGATATTTCAGCTTCTGTTCAACGCTTCTGCTGCTGCGTTTGTGTTGTGTGCATACTTTCTGCGCTACAGCATTGAAACAAGACCTCACCTCTCTGCTGCTGTGTGACAGAGCGAGAGGGGAGAGGGAGAAGGTGGCACGTTCAAGGCAATCAAACACTGCATCTGCGATTAAGTGAGATGGCCTTAGGAAAGTTCTAATGGGAAACTAGAGTCCCATTTCCCAAGAATTGTGGGTAACACAAGTTGTTATGTATTCCCGCTTGAAGTTATAAGATCAAGAGAAAGAAAAGGCCATTGTTGAGGAAATGACTTGCATTCTGGTACTGTGGTCAAATGTGGGGACAGTTTAAGGTTATTCAGCACTGTCACTTTGTTCATCAGCATCATCTTGAGTTTGTCAAGAAAACTGTGTTGGCATAAAAAATGAGTATGTAACTCCTGAGGTGGGATCATTCAGTCAAACATTTTTTGCTGAATTCTGCATATTTTCACATTTTCCTCCTTAATTCTTTGTGATTCCAGAAACTATAAGGTAGATATGCATTTCCATGGTGTCATTGCAAAGCAAACACTCTGTGATGTGTATAATTTACTTCTGGCTTCAAAACAGATGAATTTGTAAAGCATTAAACACAGAAAAAAATAGATGCTTTCTGAATGTTTTTTATTTTATATATTTTTAAAAGGTTGTATATAGCTAACAGGGAAGCTGCTCTCACCGCTGTGTGTGTATTGCTGAAAAACAATCCTCCACCACTTCCATGTCATACACTGTACTGTAAAATGACTACAATGACTGCCCCCTGATAGTGTGCAGAGGTTTTGTGCTCTGCAGGGTGCCACGCCCCCCCTCACTCGGACTGAGTGGCAAAACAAGCGGCAACATGGCTGCCTTCAGCAAGGAAAACAGATGATTATCTGCTTAAATTAAAGGCAGTTGGACTTGACAGAATCTCTCACAACTCCATCGATGTAATTGATATGAAATTTCGAGATTGGTACAATTTTAAGCTCCAGAAAAAGAGCTTAACTGGAACTTTTTCAAACTTCCGTTACCAAATTGGTTGAAAATGTCTCCCTTACCTTGTGGTATCTAGCTGTGCAGATAGTTTTATCTGTTGAGATTTGTCTTGTTTATTTCAATGTTATTTCAGTCATTTGGGTCAGCTGACTCAAATGTCTGCCTAGGTGATTTCTGCTTTACAGTTCTACTGATACACTGTACACAGTTTCAGGTTTGCATTTGTTTCCCTCTTTAAATGCTCATTCAGTGCTATCGATGGCTGCTTTCTCCTGTTATTGTTGCTTTTCACTCTCAGTCATATGCCAGGAGTGATGGCAATAACTGGGAGGAGACAAGTAGCAAAAACCTCACCGTAGCAGAAGCAGTAGATTCTCAGGCTTGTGGGAAGCGTGATTTTAGTTTAACTTGTAACACCTTGGTGTGCCTGAAATGTGCTGCACACGTGTCATGTATAAACAAACCATGACCAAATGACTAACAGCATGCTTAATGTGTGGAGGGGTGAAGTGAAGTAATGGACAGTACATATGGGTGAATGAACAGGGTGTACACAAACTGTCCCCTCTCCTTGGTGTAAAGTACTGCTGATGCAGCAGACACACACACATACAGGCACAGTCACATACTGCAGGGATGGGATGCTATAATGTCACCCAAGGGGAGGATCCTCATCTCACACTCTGCTGGCTAAAGCACTGCAGGAAGGGTGTACAGACAAATACATGAATTGTACAGACACATCCATGCACATTAACCACACACATATGCACAGAGGTCTGCATGCACACTTATGCACGTACTGAGCCTTATCAGTATTCTGTAGTGCCTGCACACTTTGCAAGAACAATATCTGTTTCTTTGTGTAAGATATTTTCACCTCTCTGCTGGACTCACTTGTGAGTCTTTCCGAACATGCTACAAACATTTGTCCTTGTCTGCACCTATGTCTGTTTATTTCTCTCTGGGTACATTTTTTGGGGCGGCAAGTACCTCAGTGGGTAGAGCAGTCATCTATGAACGCCAGGGTGAGTGGTTTGATTCCTGCTTCCTCCAGGCTACATGTTGAGGTGTCCTTGGACAAGACACCGAAACCCCATAGTTGCGCCAACATGTACTGTCTGGCAGCTCTCCAACAACAATTTCCCCCAGGGGATCAATAAAGCGCGCCATTGTTATTATTCTACAAAATAAACCCGCGAAAATAATGTGCAAGTAATAATTTGATCTTTTTCATAGTGTCAGAAATTCATGATACACTAAGACAGTGTCCTGTCTATGCTGATAAGGTCATTGTGTGTTTGTGGGGTCAGATGTTTGACATCATGTGTTTGGAGAAAAATAAAGCATCTGTTCACACACAGTTTAAGACTGTTTGAGGATCATTGGGTACTTAAACACAAAGAAATGATTGTTGGTTTGTTCTCTGATGTCTCTCTGTGGTAATACAGTATTTAGCCTTTGTCTAACATCCATGCAGTGACGTGTATGTTTTCCATGTTCATTCCATATAAATTGAACACACACATCTAGTGATAGTGAGCAGAGGTTTTGTGCTCTGCAGGGTGTTTGTCTGTGTGCAGTCATGAAGGATGGGATGTCCACAGGATCGGTTTCCATCCATCACCAAGGACCTCAGGCTGACTGATGCTGTTTTACACCCTCTCTCTCTAGCTGTCTGCATCTGTCACTCTCCCTTCTTTCTCCTCCCTTTATGGTTTGTGTGGCCTCCCATTTTAGCCCCATCTTCTCTCTGTTCCCCTACCGCCTCCTCTTCTTCTTTCAGTACCTGATCCTGCTCCTTGTCTTGACTCATACCCCTTTCTCTGACACTCTCTCTTATTTCTGTTTTACTTTCTGTCTTCTAACAATCCTGCATCCTTAGCGCTGGCATCAATCTTGAGCACAGGCATTCAGGCACACACAGAATGACCATCTGTCCAGCTCACAATTAAGGTGTACCTCCCTCTTCCCTTTTTCTAAGCAGAGTCATAATAGGAAATGCCCCTGTTATCTCTATGGGTGCTGGGGTAATAATATAAGCCACAGACAAACAAGGTGTGGGTACGTGCTGTTATGTGTGTTCACTGATAAAATGCAATAGCACAAGGCCAATATTCGATCCAGCCGTTTTCCCTAGTGTTTTTACGCTCATCAGTACAGAAGAACAGAGATGTGAGAAAGGAAAAGTGGGGAAATGTGAATGATGTTGGTCTCCAGGGTCAATCATTTTTAAGTGTGGTTTGGTCTCTTATGGTTGGTTGATAGAGGTTAGAGAACTGAGTTTATAGTGAAAGGGAAGGACTGATGCACAGTAAAAGTCTAAAATATCAATAAAACTAAAAAATGAAAAATGCCCAGCAATTTTTTTCAGTTGCCAAGGTAACATCTTCAAATCACTTGTGTTTTTCTGACTAAGAGTGTAAAGTTGAGAGAATCAGCTGTGCATGTCTAGGTCAACAGTTTAAGTTGAAGGCATTTAACATATGCACGTGTGTGTGTGTGTCCTATCAGGCATCTTTGTGCCATTCAACATATCCTTCATTTCATATCTCACTCTCACGCTGACGTCTTAACTGCAGGGGTAACTATTGCAGGAGCTGGTTCTTACTGTATTGAGTGGAGGAGATGAGGTTGATGTAAGTATTCTGGAAGAGCGGTGGAACAGGTGAGCTATGTGGCAGGAGACCGGAGCACATGATGGTGAAAGGCAGGAGGACAAAAGGAAGGGGCAGGGGATGTCAAAATAAATGCAGAAGTGAAAATAAATAAATAAACTGAACTGTGACGAAAGTTACTACAACAGTTAATCTGCCACCAACTATAAAACAATGAAAGATAAAATAACTTCCTAAATGTGTTCTTCCCTGTAACTGTTTTGATCAGTGAGCTTGTGACTTTGCCCTCATTTTAACATTAGCAATAAAGGAAGTGATCAGTTTTGAGTTCTGTCTCGGATCACAGAGAATTATTGTTTAAAGCTATTATGTTGCTTTATCCATTTTTCTCTTGAGAGTAGCCATTAGCGTGATTGCAAATGACTGTTTACAGCAGGGACAGTGTTTGTCAATGGACTATAGGACATTATGTCACTGGAGAGAGATGTGTGTGTGTGTGTTAGTGGGAGGATGAGAGAGTGCAAGACTGACAGTGTGTGTTTTTGTGGTCTGTGTGAGCCCGACTGACACAATTTGCAACATAAGAGTCGTAGGAAAGCTTGAGAAGGATGCAATTATAGCCATTAGAAGTGTTTGCACATGTTGTGTTTTCTCTGAAATGAGGGGGTTGCGTACTGATATCTGCAAATCATCAAGGGACTTTAATTTCTGTCTCTTTCTCTCTGCTTTTTCCCGCTCCATCCTCCTCCTCCTTTCTTTGTCCATCTCTGTCAGTGCTGAGCTCTTTGAATAGGCTGGTTGTTTGCCTCCGCTGGCTGCTTGTAAATACACTTCACTATCCAGGATTGGACAGTGGCAATAACAAAACATAAAGGAAGGAAGAGAGAGAGAAAGAAAGAAGAGAAAAATACAGAGAGAGAGAGAGAGAGAGTGAGAAAGAGTGATACAGACAGAGAATTAAAGAGTCCTGAATGAATGAGTAAATAGAATTAGAGAAAAGATGTTTGAACCAAGTGGAAGGACAAAGGGTTTATTGTTACGGTACGTGAGGGACCTTTTGGTTTCTGGACAGTTGATCCCTGATGTTTTTCTTAGATTCCCTGATGAAAAAATTAGAATGGTGGGCAAGTAGCTCAGTTGGTAGATCAGGCGACTACAAACCCCTGAGAAGTATGGTTTATTTGGATAGTTGTGACTGTACATCACTGTACATGAAGATGTCCTTGAACAATTGCTGAGATTCATCTAAGATCTGATCCCAGCTGACAATGGGGAAAAGTTGGGGAAACCCTTGACAGTTTGCCGGTCTATCACAGGGATGATACATACATTGGGTTTACATGCACTTAAGAAACCAAGGTATAGTCAGCGTTTTAGAGAAAGCTGATTTCTTAACTGTCATGTAAACTAGAAACCTGGTTTCCATAATTTAGGTAGGGCATTAGAGAAAGTAGATTTTACCTGGAAAAACACAGATTTCAACCTGACCTGCAGGTTTTTGGCTTCGTCAGTCCATCAACAATCCATTAGCAAGTGCTTAATAAGATAAAAATAGAGGGATCTTAAACCGAAGAGATTTTCACAATCTGGCAACACACATTTTGTATTAAAGACTTTCAATAAAAACTATTACCAAACCATAGTTACAACTTATAAACATATTATATCCTAAACTTTTAAAGTAGTGTCTTAGTTATTCTCTGAATTGTCAGTAGAGAAATTTCGATTATGTTAAAGTCTGATCAACAAGTATTAAATAAGCTGATTTGAAATTATCAGTCAATATATTGACTGAAAATTATTAAATTAATGTAATTTTAATACCTTTTTATTTCAAAATGGTGTAAATGAAAAGCAGAAAAATTAAAAACATAATATGTAATCAGCATTTTTAAATTACTTGCTGGTGCTTTATAGACCAAATGATTTATTGATTGATTGAATGAGAAAAAAAAGAAATGATTATGAGATATATGAGGTGGGATGCAGGAATCCCTGGAATACAACGGAGGCATGAAAATACTGCAAGGATGAGAGTGTATGAAATATATCAGGTCATGTAAGGCAGTCGAACCCTGACTGCTGCATCTTCACTCAGCGCCGTCAAAATGCTTATCTGTCACTTGTATAATTTTTTATTTCAAAGCTTAGTGAGGTAGTGAAGAATACAGATGTGGCCCAGGGAGTAGCACATTTGAAAAATGCCTACAAAGACTAAATGCCCAAGTTATGTTGCTGAAGCTGCAGCTTTTCTTCATAGCGAGAGTGGTGTTTTGACATGAAGATGAAAAAGGAGGAGAAGATGAAAGTTGTTTAACTTGCAGCTCTTGGTAAAGGAAGTGATCTGGGTGCCATGGAGGTGGGGTGGGGGGTGGACCATTTTAAAAGAGAGAGATGTGAGCTTGAAAAATAAAGAGACCCACCACAGCAGGGTGCTGTGCTAAGCTGCAGTGAACAGCGACATAAAACGGTTTTGAACCAGAGTCAGGCCCCAGAGCTCCCTGTGAATACTGAGGGACCAAGCAGAGGGGTAAAAAAGAGAAAATGATGGGAGGAGAGAAATGTTTATAAAAACTGAGGGTAAGAAGGGAGGGTGAAGATGAAAAGAGTAGAACTAAGACAAGAAGAAAAGAGGAAAGTGGAAAATACGAGAGGAAAGGACTTCTTTCAAGTTAACAGACTTTAACATGAAGCTTTGGATAGAGGACTGACTTCTGCAGAAAGTACACAGTCTGAGAGACTGTGTACTTTCTCTAATCAACTTCAAACAGTTCTTTGTACAGAGGGAAAATGTGACAAATTGAATCACAAACACTCATGGAGAACTTACGACAACAGCACTTGAACTTCAAGGTTCTACTTTAGATGATGGTTTGAATATGACTCATTCCTGTTTCTGGTTCCAGACAAATGTAGAAGTGGAAGGATCGAGCTAAGGAATGAAACGAGGAGGAGGAATTTGGGGAAATGAGCCAATGGCAAATCTCAGACAGGCCGGAAAATAACAGCGGGAAATCCAAGTTGTAATCAGATTTGCTGTACTTGGGTCACTAGACATAACACATTTAACACGCACTAGACATTCTTCGTACTTTTTTCCAGTCTTAAGGTTTCCTTCATGTCAATTTCTCTAACCCTACATGGAGGTAGTAATCCTATACAGATTTAGAATGAACTTGCATCATCTGGAAATCATAACATAAACCTGTAAACCATCCGTGAACATGTGGATGAGTGTCTGAACAGGCAACTGGATTTTACTTTTTACCTTGAATTAATCTTCTTTGTCTTTTTTATTGTTTAACTGCTAAAGCTGAATATAACAATTATTTCCATTTGAGTTTTGAAATCAATCTACACCTCTCCATCCAGCTCTTTAGGCATTAGTTGTAATGAAATTACAGCAAGAACTCAGCAGTAAAGTAAAAATAATTATATTAATAATGTGAGCCTCACTCAAAAAACTTCTGACGGATACACTGGATCTCTCCTCTTTTTCCAGGCTGTTCAATGAGTCTGGCTCACAGAAGCCTTTAACTGCACCTTTACATCTTAACATAACATTTTGGATAATATTTCTACTAAAATATGTAGCTATAAATCTACTAATATCAGTATGTTAGTATCATAATTTATAGCATGTTAGTGTCCTGATATTAGTATTAGCTCCAAAAACTACTTATTCGTTAGGTTTCTCCCTTCCCATATCAACAAAAAGTATTTATTTATTTATTTTGTTCATTGTGATTCTATGCACATATACACAGCCTCGTGGCAAAAAACACACACCCGGTCATAAAACCGCTAAATTAAAGCCTGACTCAGAGCAACAAATGGAGCTGGGGGATTAGCTTCTTTTCAACGAGGCTATGAAAGTTATTTTAGGCTCTTCTCAGCCACACAATGCCTCATAAAAAAAAACAAAGTGGGTAGGGTTTGGCTCTGGCACTGTGTCTCATTGATTTTGACTTCCAGTAAATGTTGCTTTTTACCACTTTGCATGATGTAAAACGGGGTTTCCTTTGACATACACATGAAAGGTGACCTGTAATAGACTCAAAACTAAGATTAGACTCTTAACAATCACTCTGGGGTTTTGTGTCTGTGTTGATGTATCTCTGTTTTACACTGACCCTTTTTCCTTCCAGACATAGGAATGAACAAACCCCCTGCCTTGCGCACATACACACAGAAATCAGTGTTGGCCCTCAGCCTTCACAATAACTAATCACTCAGACAGCGTGGCCGTGCCCTCTCATTAAGCATGCAGTATGCTGAAAGCGACACTGCTAATGACTCTGCATTACACACACAATACTCTCAGGCTTAATGCCATAATAGCTATCTTAAGTCACACAAACTCAACAGACAGAGGACACTTCCTCCCCGCTGTTTTGTCTCTGCAGAGATGTGCAGCACAATCTGCAGGGAAAGTTCTGGAGAGTGTGAGGTTTTTCTGCCATGAGATATTACAGCTAGTAACACAATGTAGATGCCATGTTAACATGTATAGATTCTGTGCTTTTTCTTTACAACATCAACAGCAGCTATGCCAACATTGTAACCTAAGGCCCCCTGCGGTGCGTTCGCAACAATACCAACGCTGTTCCAGAAATTTCACATCTCATTTGTTCAGATGTCAGTGCTGCTTGTTCATTCCCAGCTTTTTTAGTGCTCGTTTCTGCTCTGTCATCTTGCATCTGTTGATGGTTGGAAGTGAGCATGGAGCCATGTACTGTAGCAGAGTTAGCCCGCCTGTACTTCATGAAGCTGACAATGTCAGCCGAGTGTGCGCATATTCAATCAACAAGAATCTGAGCAGATATATGTGAATATAACATTCCTCAACATGTTATTTTTCACTTTGTTGCCCTGGATTCTTTTGACTTTTGTTTGTCGTTCAGCCTTACACACAGTTTTGAATTGTCTTACGCTGTTAGCAGGTGATGAATTGCGTGGATAGAGTAACACTATTGATTTTTCTTTTCTCAATGTGAGGTAGTATATTGACTGTCTCAGTAACTCAATCACGTATAGCACAGAGGAGAGGATGTGTGTGTCTGTATGTGTACAAGTGTATGGGCTTGTGTTCATCTTTGCGTTTTCTTTTGACAGTTTGTTTTTGTGTCTATGTGTGTGCACGTATGGAAACGGCTTTGAATATTTTGCGTGAGGTGTTTTCATGCATAAACTTGTAGCTGCATATGTGTACACAACTGAAAGATCAGCCTCTTGGCAACAAGCAAATGGAGTACCACTGAGTTCTGCTCTGTCTGTTCATTGTCAAGGCGCTGTCGCCCAGGGTTACAGGGTTGCTAGGGGAAGCACAGACTGGATTCACCAACTAGACATGTGGGCTCCCCGCATCCTGATTTCCTGCTCTTTTCTTCACCGTCCTCCGTTTTGTGCTGTGCCTGTAGAGAGCTGTAAATGTATTTTACTTTTTGCATACTTCTGAATGTAAAGGCATTTTATTTGAAAATTAAATTGTTTTGCTAGGATTGATAAAGTTTATACAAGATGAAGTGATACTCCTCCATTGGATTGACTTTTCTATTAGTTTATTTAGTTTTCTAGTTGTTTAATAGTTGATCATATAAGCTTTTTTCAGTAGATGCTAATCCACCACCTGCGTTTTCCAGATGCTTTGAGCCTAATACCGAATGATTTTGTGATTAGAAAGCAAAGTTTGTGTGTCTATATTGTGTGTGAATATTTGGCTGTCTGTTAAATAAAACCGCTGCATACACAGGGTGTGTTATGACCTCCCTGTTCCCAGTTATTGAGTTCTTTCGGTGATGGATGCACATGTTTATTGACTGTCGATGATTGAATCTTTGACTGTTATTTCTTAATGTGAAGTGTGTAAATAATCATGATGCTCCAACTTTGGGATGGGTGTCGTGTGGTTGTATGTGTGTGAGAGAGAGAGAGAGGGGAAAGGAGTAGAGGTTTGAGGCGCCAGCCAAGAGGATATGTCCAGCAGCTGTGTCATTTTGCAAAGTAAAGGATTATGAGAGAATTACACCAAATGAGCAGGAGGACACACACACACACACACATACAAATAGTGTGTATGTGTTTAAAACATTCATCGACTCTGTGTGAGTGTTCCCATCGTCCAGTTGCTGCAATGACTCGCTACTGAACAATTCACAGCTGCTGCCACAACTTGAGTCATAGTTTACCTGTGACTTCCTGCAAATTCACACTATGATATAAAGTCATACCACATTTTTTTGTAGCACATAAAATAACAAATAATACAGCTTTAGCATACAGAGAGTCAGTGATTGTATTCATGTGTCATAAGGAGAAATCCACACTTAAACTACATAAACACACACACCCCAGACAACGAGGTGACAAAGTCAGCCAGTTGTCTGAGGTAGTTGATGTGTAATATGTCTGTTAAAACATGTGTACTTGTGTTTTTCTTGCATGAACGTGTCATCTCTCATGCACTCTTACTGCGCGCTACACTTCAAGGTTGTTTTTATATCCACTAGGGCATCCTTGACTGTCTCTAAGGCCGCCAATATGCAATGTCATTTTTACAGCTTATTACTGGGACACGTTGCTTTGGTGCGACACAGCCAGTCAAGAGATAACGAGGCCCTGGGAGGCTGTACGACCTCTGAACATCAGGAGGAATGTTAACAAGCTTTACTTGCTGCCAGGGTGTTTGTCATACAACACGCACACTCGTACAGATGTGTGGTTATATGACAGGATCTC
>JAUMHL010000003.1:10911222-10932144 GCA_032362345.1 Sandelia bainsii
AAACATTAATATTATGCAGTACCATGACTTCTCCCTCAGAAAAGTTAATGTATGCAGTTTGGCCTCACAACTTTAATTTTGTATTTTGATAGATGGCTGTATCATCATAGGCAAAACAGCACATTTAAACTATGCATAGTTAGCGTATGATAAAAATCCTCACATTTAAGCTTTTTCAGCTTAATGTTTTTCACCAATTAATCATTACCTGAAATGTTTGTCCATTAGGGTGTTATGCTACCAACCACGAGCCACGTAACTAACTAATTAATTAAAATAAAGTACTAACTGAATCTATTTGGATCCAATAAAACCAGCACATATTCACATTTTACCCTTGTTGCTTATAAAGCAAGCTTAAATTATTGAATCAATTGTCAGTCTATTTATTTATCTCTTAGCAGATTGACAGAAAATGAACTGGCGATTTCCCAATCATTTTAGATTTACATATACTGTAGCTATATATTGTTCTAAGTAGGACTTCAGCTGAGTACCTCAGACATGTGAACACTACCTTCCTCTTCAAATGTCACTTCCACTCTCTGTTAAAATTTAAATTTCTGCCCAATTTTCAGTCAGCATGACATACTAAAAAACTACCCGTGGATGGATATAAACTGACATACATCAATCTCCCAGTCATTTCAGGAAGCTGTATTCATATACGGAAAGACTGTCAGCAGTTTCTTCATGGGTCACTGGTCTAATGAACACCATGTGCACTGCAGGTTTGACTCCAGGATGTAACATATGTCACATATTACACCTTCTCTTACACCCTGTCTTTGCTGTTGCTCCTAACTTTGCAGCCAATAAAATCTATGTATATGTATATTTCCCCTTAGAAACAGTGTGGTGCACCACTCGGCAAATCCCAGAAACAGGCTATGGAGCTTGTTATTGAATCATTGTAGGGACCAACAGCTTGACGTGTTGATCAATTATTCATAGGAGTAAACTCAGCTGAATAACAAGAGTGTCTATTCAGTTAGGATTGTACACTTGTGTACAATGTCAGATCGAAATCTCAGGTAAATAACTATTACTATTAGAAGATTTTTACAGATTTCCAAAGGTGCTGAGATTCAGCGTTTTTTCTCAGGGTGTGAAAGCATCTTGTTCTTCAGTAGTCAGATCATGTCTTCTTCTACTTCACTTCCACTCAGTACCTCTTTCATTTCCTGTAGAAATCTTAGAGGATGAGGTTGAGGGTTTTTGGAATAACTCCAAACATCTGTTATAACTTCCTCTGCCTTTACAGATCTTCACATGAAAGGACTCTGTCTGACACTGTCTTTTAGTGTTTCTGTCTAATTTAAAGGAGGTTCATTAGCATACAACAATATACAAGGCCATTATGACAATATAGAGTTTGTTACTTATATGTTCTACTTCATATGTAGTATTAAACAAATACTGTTGACAATGATGAAAGGAACTTATATTGCAAGCTTAAATTCACCTTTGTAACCTAAAAATATGTTTTACTTTTCCTGCTAGATATCACAAATACATGACTTGAATTTGGGATTTTCATATGCCCTTAGATATATTCTTTTCTTCACTTCCCAAACAAATTGCGTCAGTGTCTGCATGATCAAATTTGCAAAGAAAACTCAATGTAAAAGGACTGAAATGATGCTGACACAGTTCACTTACTGCTAAAGAAAGAATCTCCGACTTTAAAACAATGGGAGTCCACCCTTTCAAAGGCTGACATCTTTAAATGCCCGCAAGCCTGTTTTTGCTGTGGTTTTGGCTACTTTAGCCACAATAACTCGGGCTGTGACTGTTTTCTTAGTGGCAACTCAGAACAATAGCTGTGGTAGCCACTTGCAAAAGGAAGGCTAACTCTGCTCAACTAAGCAACAAGGTTAACCACAGGACAAGGCCAGGAGAAGCAAAACATAGGAAATTAGCTGCTGTTTACTTTCGCTTGTCTAGACTTGTTCCTACTAATTAAGTGCAAAGAGCCCGCTTGTGGGTTTCTGATCTCTAAGGAATGAGGGTTCAAGGTACTGATGCATTTGTTGCGTTTCATTGTTCGTACCTCTTTGGAAATGGAGCAGTGTTTGACCCATCTGTGGCCCCTAGGACTGTGTGCTGTTGGCGTTAGCACTACAATAATCCCCAAGCGACCCAGAAAGTCATTTCTAGAGCAGGTGGTTATGTGGGCCATAGGCCTAATGGCACAACAATAGTGTCATATGGCTGAAAAAGTGTTAAAGACTGCAGGGGTTTGTCATCTCAGTGCATGTTATTAGAACCACAGTGTCACATGTATAGCAATAGTCGCTGCACTACGCTTCAAGTTGTAGCTCTGTATTTGTATCTGTAAGTGTATTTGATCATAGTTGTCTAAAAGCAGCTGAAGTACATCTTGTCTATGTGAATTGTCACTGAATGTGAAGCACACACACACACTCAGACTCAGAATTGTAGAAATTACAGTGTGTGTGACCCAGAGAGTTTTATTAACAGGAGAAGGTTACTGTCATTCGTCCGAGCCATCCATGCATAGGATTAGAGTAAAGCATGTGTATATGTGTGCGTTTGTGCGTGTGTGTCACACAGGCGAGCCACATTACTGAGGTGAGGGATGATAAGAATAATACTGTCTGACATTTTCATTAAATTTCCGTGCCCCTGCTTTAGCTTTAGTCCAGATGATAATGTCTTCAGTATGGCTGAGTGCAGCTTTATTTTTTTACCCATAATTGTGCAGGGTTTTGTACACAGGAAGTTTAGTTCAAAACAAAAGGGTTATGGTTGACATATTTTCCAGCATGCATCTGCACTCCTGTAGCCTCTCATGGGGCTTTTTGGAGGACATTGCAAGGACAGAGGTGGTAAACCAAGAGGACATTCCCAACAAATTGCCCTGTTCTCTAGGGCATCTTTTTCCACATGAAGCCCTTGTCTCACGGCCTCTGATGAAGCACTCTGAATGTGTGTGTGTTGGGTGGCCTGTTTACATTCCACTGATTCCTTATGGGAATCCCGCTCTCCATCCTCTGTTCCCTTGCTTATTTCCCTGGGAAGGCACATGTGTGTGTTTTAGGGTATTTTTAGACTTCTCTCTGGAATTCAGTTGGCAGCGGTTCTCAGACCAGCACTTACCCCTGGTCAAACTTTACTCCTTCACAAACACACACATCCTGATGCATGAATTAACCTTGAAGGGACTGAAGTTGAAAGTGGAAATGTGTTTCATTTCATCATCCTGTTGCTTTCAGTGTTTTATCCTGAATACCCACACATTTGTTGTGTGTGTATATATATATATACATTTTTTCTGTGGATATTTAAATTAAAAATTGTGATTTTCAAAAGACCAACTGCAGCCTTCTAATCAAGATTTCTAGGAAATCTTCCACAACAGATTTTTTCATAGGAAGTGCAGGGACTGCAAATCTAATTTTTGTGCCCAAGCAGCTTATAGGACAAAATCTGCAATCTCTTCTCTGGCTCTGTTCATGCTGTTAATTCCTTCTTAAATGATGATATTATTCTCCTTGCTCTGTCAGATTATACTGTACTAGTTTCCTTTTCTGTTTCTGTCTTAATCAGAACACACAAAGTCAGGCTCTAGTTTGTGCTCTTTTCTATATACTATTTTCACTGTATTTGTTTTGTTGGTACACAGGAGAGAAACACTGGAGTAACAACTGATGGAGAAGGTGATATAGTGCAGATATCAAGAGGTGGTTTACACTATGTGCGTTTCTCTTTAATTGATTTCCTCCTTTGAGAAATCCTTGCAAATGACACTGTGCAACATCCTGTCTTGTCTGATAGGTACTGTAATTGATAAAATGCTGATAGACACTCAGGAAGTTCTTGAGTAACCAAGTCATAAAGAGAGTCATTATCATCATAACATGATGTCAGTGTGTGTGCATGTTGCGCAGAGTGTATTACGTGTCCAGGACTTTGCTGATGGCCTAATAGGAGCTGGTGGTTAGGAGCACTGAGAGATAAGAAAAAAAAATTCTGGAGGAGCATGTGTTAGGTTTAGACTCTGTGTAATATACAGGTAAGGGAAGAATTAAAATAAATCCATGCCCAAAGTAAGTTGGGCATGTTCAAATTCATATCAATATGTTCACTATGTAAATATATTAGTGTAAATTACTGCAATGCTGCTTGTAAGGCATGGATGTAATGTCATTTACAGTGATAAATTGGCCATGTAACATGAAATAGTACACTTGAAAACAATCTAGCTAGTGGTTATGTTAAACAGACTTCTTCTTCTAGAGTTTTCTTTAATCTGTGCCAAAGAGGACTGAAGCTTAAGGCTCCCAGTGGGCCAACACCTCACCAAGACACTGATGGTTTTTCCTTTTCACCCATCTGTGTTGTACATGCAGTATAGTCGATATGCACTGTGCATTTTATGAATCCCTGTTACTGTATACTCCTCTTACTTTCCCTCAGTCCTTCTGTGAATAATATCAATGACTGTCCCCTCTGTCTGTCCTGCTTTCTCCACAAATCGTGCCATATCATCCACCCACTGTGTCAAAATGCATTTGCCTCTGGCCACCTTCAGCTTCCTTAAAAGTGTCAGCGTATAAAGGTGCCTCAGTTGCATTTTCCTCTCAGACTGCTGCCTGCACATTTTTTCTCTTCTGTCACTCCTTCTTTCTCCCTCCACCTCTCTCTCTCACGCCTGCTAATTGGTTCATCTCTATTCTGATAGGATCTGTATATGTGTGTGTGTATTTGTTGCTGTGTTGTGTGTCTGTGTATGTAAATAATTGTGTATGTGCCTGATTGACAGCAGATTTTCCGCCACGAGCCGGTGTTGTGTTTCTGTGATGCTGCTGTGATGCACATTCAGTTGGTTCAATTGGTTTTCAGCTCCCCCTTGGGACATACTGAGCCGCCCCCATTTACTGATTTGAGAAGGGCTGTGGCAGTCACTGCTGCTTTGTGAAGAAATATCCTGCGTTATATATTTACTGTGCACAATTTGGCCCTCTAGTTTATGTAGCTGTTGAATATAGCAAGCGATTTGTTAACAAAGGAGGTTTTGCTGTGTGATCGTGCAGTTTATGGCTTCTGTTCTGGTTATTAAAAGACATCTACTGTGCATATTATTATCTGGTGTCTTCACTGGCAAACAACATTAAGTCATTAGTCAAACAGCCTATTTTGACTTTGAGATATGTAATGCAGCAATGCAACTAGCTTGAGAGAAATATTGGTATGCATATTCACTTCCTTTCCAAGAGTGAGATGAGAAGTTTGATATCACTATACCATTAACATATCATGTCTGTATGCACAATATGCAGCTACTTTGAGAAAAACTGGAAATTGCAAGCCTGTACTTAACACATGACATCTTCTTTGTTTAACCACTTAAAAAGCGAAAAATGGCGTGGCTTCTTGTGACGACAAGGCTTCAGGAAGTAACTGTGCCCAGCCAAGAAATACTTCATAAATTGCAAAATGCATTTCCCCCAAAATGTTGAACTATTCCTTTAAAATAGGAACAAAAACAAGATTATCGTGCACATTCTCTCCAGATTTGCTGCTGGTTTTGATTCCTCTCCTATGCCTTGCAGTGCCTCTTCTTCACCCTCTGTACTTACTGCCATGAAATATGGAATAATCTTTGGGTTGTGAAATGAGAAATCAAATGAAATTGTCAAAAAGGTGGAGGCAGGGTCTTATCTGCTTTATGCAATCTTCCAGAGTTGCTCAGGCGTGCACTGGATAGATTTAACCAGAAATCTGAAGATTGCAGTCAGAAGGTTGCCATGTTTTGCAGCATCTTCCCCTCCTCCTACCTTATATAGAGTTTGCCATGTGTGGGTGACTGCAACCCCCCACAGCCACCCTGACCATCCGCCCCACCTCCCAGCTGTTGTTTCTGATTGTAGATGTGCCCTTTGAATCCCTGCAGGCTTCCATATTTTACCATATCTTTAAATGGTACCAGACATGTTGAATATCCTACGGTCTGGTCTAGGGAAAGCCAAGGCTGTGGAGGAACAGTGGGAGAAGTGAGAGAGGAGGTTAAGGGGCAGAAGAATGAAGAGACATGGACACAAAGAAATGAACAAAGTACAAGAAAAGAGATACAAATTGGAGGAAAGAGAAAGAAGACAAAAAGGCAGTGAAAGACTTGCCTCCGCCTCATGGACACCAGCAGAGCCAGAGGATGATTGAGTTTATGTGTCTATGTCTGTGCACATGTGTTTCTTTGCTTCTTAACTTGTCCTCACACACACACACACACATCGCTATTAGCAAACTACACGTGCTCTCTTTTAAGCTCAGCCCCAGTGTTAGAGCCCGTCGTTACAGACGGTCCGACCCCCTGCCACTTGCTCCATCTAGGTCGTCTAATAAACCCACCCCTGCTGTGGTTAGACCCTCTTAAAGACAGATCAGATTTCCATTTCAGTTACTCATACACACAAACACACAGTGGCACACCTCTATTAATGCCCTCTTTTGCCCTGTGCATTTTGTGGGGTGTGTCTGTGAGACTAGGAAAAAGGAAGAATTATACTGGTGCTTGTTAATGGATCTTTGATGGGGAAAGCGTGTGTATGTTGTTAATGTGAGGCATAATTTGTATATGTGCCAGGCTGAAAATGAGATCATGCGTCTCCAGGCATCTGTTGCATCTGATTATCAGCTTTCAGAATGAATTCCCTCAATAGATTTCTCATACACACACTCACACACGACATCCTTCATCCTATTCCATCCACCCTGATAATCCCTTTATCTTGGCAGCTATTCAGCACATAAAGGCCAGTGCCACTGAATAATGATGTGCTCGTATCTACTTCTCATTCACACTAATGCTAATCTTCATCGGAAGGTGACAGTGATAGAGAAATTTTATGCACGCAGTCGTTCAGAGCTAAATAAATCCAATCAGGGGTGTATGTGTGTGTGTATCTGTTTTTATGAATACAATTAATACTTTCCATTTCTTTTAAAAGAGGAGAAAAGTGTGATTTTCAAGATAAGGATCAAATTAGTCGGGAGTGAAATGCAAACAAGGAGCACATATGCTCACACACAGAGAGACACCCTTTGTTAGCTCACTGGATTTGCAGCTCTGACCATGCTCTCTGTCCTCAAATTCCCAGAGTTCAACAGTTCAACCTCACCTTCCTCCCCTCCATTAGTGTTTGCCAAGAAGGTCGCTTACAATGTGAGTGACAATCCCTGAAATCATTACAACAATTCATCTCTTTCTTCATGCTCCACGCTCCTATTTACATTTTTGGATGACACGCTTGGCTGGTTTGTTTAATCACTGTAAATTGCTCCACTGCACAATTACTGAAGTCGGATTTTTGTTTTAGCATTTTATTATTAGCTGAGTGACAGTGCTGTCGCCAAGCTAATCAATTTTAGACAATTACAGAATGTATTTTTCTGCTGGAGTGACGGAAATGAAAGTGCTTTGTCAGGATGTGAAGAATAAAAAATGTCTTGTGTGGAATTTAGCTCTGTTCATTAAATTTGAATTGCTTGCTAAGCAATGTGACAAAACACTGACTGTTAACATTGTGTTAGAAAAGTTTTAAGTTGCCATATTTAGAGGGCGGTCAAATATGACAACTGCAGACAGGTTTAACGGACGAGTGAAGTTCTGTCAACACTTCCCCTTTTTGAGTAAGACAGGGAGTGTGTAAAAGTAGAATTGAAATTGAGAGATTTATCGTGTAAGAAAGGTACAACTCGGCAAGACTGAGAAAGCTGTTTTTCATGAGAATGAACAAGAAGTGTCTGAAGGTGAGATAGTGAGTGTTTTTTCCATGGAGTGTGATAGCACCTCACACAGACACGCATTGCTCGCAGGATGCACAACAACGGCCTCAGGCATCAGAGAAAAAGATAAAAATAGGATAGATAAGGTAGGATAAAGAGGGAAAAAAGCCATATAAGCAAATATAAGCTTTTTTGTCTTTAAAGTGAGGTTACCATGTCCTCTAATTTCTAGTTCACTTGTGTTCCTGGGAGTGTTTGAGAGAAACATCTGCAGACGGAAGACTTCATGGTCATCTGTGTCCCTGAAATCTGAGAGAGGAAGAAATGTATCTTTCCCATGGGACTCTGTGAGATTAACTACAGGAAGATTTTAAAGACGCGCAGACACATGTTTATACAAACGCTGTACATACTCACACAGAGCCCCCATGGACCATAATGGCTCTGCAAGATGGGGATCGGACACAGAAATGCTTGTTGAAAGCTTTGTTATTCGTGGTGAAGACATATGACACATGTTGCTGCTTCAGTGGCCTTGCAGCTGGTTGGGATTTCAAAGAAGGAAAGCTGAGTTTGAATTCATGAAGCTAGATCATCACCACAAGACCACACTGTCCTGTAACATGCAGGAAAATGAGGGTATGAAGGACTTTTCATAGCATAGACAAGTACAGTGGCTGGATGATGAAATTTGCTGCATGCAAAATGTTGCATGGCCATTGTATCTCTTTAAATCACACAACAAACCTCAGGGAGCGAAACACTTATCTGCTTTGGGAAAATGCTTCATATTTCGTTTATATGTCCCCCGTGGAAGATCGATATAAATGCTGCTTCTAGCAGCAGCTAGAAGCTACAGCTATACAGCTACTATAGTTGAAAGGGAGAAGAGTGTAGACCTGTGTATGGATGAAGATATTACACAGATATGTGTAATATGAGAGAGGGAGAGGAGGGGAGGGAGAAACCCTTGCTAAATTATGCAGTTTCAATTTCCCCATTTAGGGAGGATAGATCAATTTCTCATACTAAAACCATTAACCCTTAGGATGGACAGTGTTGCCATGGAAACTCAGATTATGTCCCTTGATCAGAAGCACCTGTTTTCATGCGTGTACAAGCCTGCAGACACACACACACACACAGGGGCACATGCAGCATTAAAAAATACAGCGACCCATCTTTCTAACCCTTGTAGGTTTCTTCTTTTTTTGTAGTAATGCATTTAATTGAACCGCTGTGGCTGTGTCTCTGCATGTGTATGTATTAACTGCATTTTCAGGGCAGGGTCCCTGTTGAACTTCAGTCTGTGGGGAGTTATATTTCATCAACCCTCCCTGGGGATGGGTGTGTCTGTAGGTGTGTGTGTGTTTCACTATGTGTGCTTTCTGCTTTCCTCCCTGTATTTCCTGTGACACCTCTTTTTCTCTGTGATTTGTCTCTCCTCTTTTAGAGTCATCCTCTCTCTTCTGCAAGAGAGTTCATTTGGAGACAGTGTGATTTATCTACATGTTGATTACTCCATCCCCTTTTTCTATTATCTTACATTCTCTCCTCTCTTGGCAGCAGTCCACCATCCTTCTTCTCCCTTCCCCCATTTCTCCCACCCCCACCCTCCAAATGGCCCTCCGGTCAGTTCACAAGATGGACACAAGTGTGTATGTATGTAGTGCATCTATGCTCATTATTTGTTTGTTGTTTGAATTATATAACCCCTCAAAAGCACTTTAAAAGGACAATTCATGCATCTATTTTAAATGTATGTGTATAAAAGCGTCTTAATATGTACTAGTGCATCTCAAAATATTATAATATCATAAAAAAGTTTTTTTTGTAATTGAATTCAAAAACTCATATTCTAGATTCATTACATTTAAAATGAAACATTTCAAGCCTTTTTTTGTTTTAATTTAGAAAATTATGGCTACCAGCAGTATCTCAAAATAATTGTATATTCTAAAGTAAAGGAGTTACAATACAGAAACGTCCAACTTCTGCAACGTATAATCATTAATGCACTCAATACCTCTCAATCCTTGGGGGTTCCTGCTACAAATTACTGCATCAATGCAACGTGACCTGGAGGCGTTCAGTCTGTGGCACTGTTGAGATGTTATGGAAGACCTGGTTGCTTTAATTGCAGCCTTCAGCTGGTCTATATTGTTGGGTCGGGTGTTTCTCATCTTTTTCTTGACCTTATCCTCTTGAGATGGCTGTCCATTCAAGTACTATAGTAATATCATCCAGCCTCTCTCCACTGCTTGTGAAGCTCTCTCAAGTTCTTGAATCGGCCTCACTTGACAATCTTCTTAAAACTGTGGTTATCCCTTGTTCACTTTTTCATACAATATTTTCAACTTTGCATGAATATCCTTCGATACAGCATCCTGCAAGCAGCCAGACATTTTTAGTGATGACCTTCTGTGGCTTACCCTCCTTGTGGAGGGTGTTGACGATTGTCTTCAGGACAACTGTCAAGTCACCAGTCTTCCTCATTCATAATGAATAGTAATTTACTCAAGCTTGAAATGAAATATTCTAATATTTTGAGACACTGGATTTAACATTGCCATGAGCCATTGTGCTAATCATCAAAATTAATGATTTATATTAATTTTTTTTTTCACAATATTCTTATTTTTTTAGATGTACTAGTATATGTTGAAAGTGTCATACTTTTGAACATATACTAGTGCAAGACCTGTTGATGTGCATTTAGCTATTTTAACTTCTGTGTATGCAGTTGTGTCTGTGTGTATGCACATACCATTTGTACTAATTCTCAGGTCACTGATTAATCCCAGTCATGCTCACACCACCCTGGTGATGCTACATTGTCAACAAAAGAAGTATTCTTGATCTGACACTAGCTAGTTAATGATGCTTGGGCATGATGTTGCATGCTGGGGATGAGATATGAAAACGACAGGTTGAGCACTGATCCAATTCTTGTACTTTGTGCTTCGTTGTGCTTTGTCCCTAAAAAGTGTTGTACAGATGTACTATAATCGTGTGTGTATGCATGTATTGACATTTTTGCTGAGCAGAAATATCACACAAAATTATGAAAAGTAGATGTTATGCAGCACTTTTAAAACAATATGATCCTGGTTTATTCTCCAAACTGAGCACAAAAAGTCGACTCTGCAAACGAAGCAAAAACTCTCATTGTTTAGAATATACTCATATATATACTCAGTCACTTTCCTTTCTCCTTTTTAGAAGTGTTTAGAAGTGTAGAAGCATTGAGCTTGCTGCAGTGCTCCACACAAGCATGACTTCTTAAAGAAAGTCGAGACTTTTTCTCCCCTAAAAACTGGATTATTTATTATTGTGGAAATGCCTCTGGCTCTCCTACGAAAAGCTTCCTGGGGCTCATTTCTCAGCAACCATCCAGCTGTAAATCTTCCCCGTCTGTGTGTGCACCTAGAGGACTCTGCAGAGGGAGGTGTCACATACAGTAGCCACACAGGCATCCACAGAAGCTGAAGCACTGCTTTGCCTTTGGATGTTAATTCTCTATTTTCCTTCTGTCTTTCACTGCTATCCAACAGCTTGTACAACAGATGAAACTCCCACACACACACACGCACACTCACAAGTTGTCTGGTATGCTTCACTGCAATGTCAGGTAGGGTCTCTGCCTGTAAAGCAGAAGGGCTTAGATTGGATTCCTTCCCTCCTTGGCAATAGTTTCTTGCATGGAAGGTTATGCCTTCACAGGGCTTGTGGCTGGTCTGGGGTCTATCGATGTCTGTTTGTGTGTGTGTACAGCTGGGTGAGGGTTGAATTTGGATTTCTGCCTTTAATTCCCAAACACACATTCCTATTCAAATGGCTTTTCCAGTAATTTTCTATGGCATGAAACAGAAGACAGTCACACTGACTGTCTCTCTTCCAAGGCTTCTGTTTTCTTTCATCAAAGAGTGACAGTAGCACAAGAGTATACAATTGTAGTCTTTGGCTTGATGTCTTGGATCACATGGTGGTGGCATATGAGGAGTTTTCCACAGTGAAAAGGATAGTCTAAAGCTTTTATGTGTGGTATTTATCAAGTACTGAATGGGTGGTATACGCCACACATATTTCCTACTCAGCAGGGAAGTATGTCAGAAATGCCAGAAATGCTATCCAGAGCTGGACCTGTTTGTCCTTTACAGGTTCTGCATACAATTTCTGTTAAGATGGTAGAGTGTGAGGTTGTTTAATCGTATATAGTAAAAGTGCAGCAGAGGATAGTGGGAGATGGGGAATACGGGAATAAAAGGGATGGGATGAGCAGCAGGACAAATAGAGAAACAAAGAGACTAGCAGTGTCACTTAGCAATTTCTATCTTATGTTTGGTAGCAACTATGAGCCACTATAAGTTAAATAAGCTCAGAATATACTGAATTTAGGAGCTCAACATTGATTGGTAAGAAGTCAGATTAGGTTTGTCTCTATCTGTTATATATAATAGTTTTTCATGAGATTATTAATTAAATTAAAATTAATTTGTTGATTAGCCCTGTAGTTTTTGTGGCCTGCTCTAATGAATAATCTCTCTTTGTTGGCATTTTTAAATGAGTGAAGATACAAACATATAATGCAAGTAAATGAGTAGAATGACATGAAACAATAGTCAGCTTTTTGGGGGCATAATTTGTAGGGTTTATACACTTATATACACAAAGTGTTTTCTTCCTTATTTATTGATTGATTGTTTATTGAAAGTCCATCCTCAACCCTAGACAATCTTCCTCTGCAGATGGAGCTACCCAATTATCATGAAATTGACAGTTTACTGTAATTATTTTTTGGAGCACTTTAATTGACAGTTCATTCTTGACCCTGGAAACAGATGCTAAGGTAGAAACAAGTATAACAACATAACTGCACAAACCAATATCACACCTAAATGCATTCAAAACATTTCTTTCTTTCTTTTTTTTCTTTCTCTCTACCACCATAAATAGCGCTGATGTGTGGAAGGGAATGTTGCCATGGTGACACAGCCAGTAATTATTCTGCCAGTGTGTGCCAGCTTGTGTATGTCTCCGCCGGCAGATAGTGACACCTGGACACGGGCTTCTCAGACGAGACTGGATGAGGAATTTATTAGGCTTTAGTCAGGGAAGAAGGCACAACATTTGGACCCATATAGCCTCAGATAGGCAAGTGTTACATATTAAGAGTCTGCGTTTGATTCATATGTTTATAGACTGAAACAGTGCAGTTTAAGGAGTGTACAGCGTCTCCATGCTGTTAATGTGTGTGATGAATGCAGTGAATAGCATGCACTGTATAACATGATTCACAGATAATGTTACCATGTGTGTGTCCTGTATGCAAGACATAGTGGAGGCTGTATCACAGACACTGGACATGGCTGAAAGTATGTGGGAACACAAGGTGTGAGAGACTGCATTCACCCTGTTGTACAATTTGTGTATGATATGAGTATTAACGTATTCCTTTGCTACTCTCCTACTGGCAAACTTGCACAGCCTGTATCCATGCATACAAACACTTCGACACACACACACACACACACACACACACACAGAACACCATCACCCTCCAAGGATAATATTCAGCTCAGTGCTTTTGCTTCCACCAAGCAGTAATCCCCCCTTCTCGTTTTTATCTGCTTTCTTCCAGGCGAGGCCGACCTGACTAATCATCCAAGGTGTCAAGGTAAAGCCATGTTCACCTCTCACCATCCACTCACACCGACAGCAACTTGATCCCTGGTGTATTTTTCATTCAGGAAAACACAAACTGTGTTTCGACAAAAACAGGAATTCCTCAGTGTCCTTTGAAGAACGAGTTAAAATTGGCTTCTGCAGCTCCATCAGATTTGCCACAAAACTTCCTCACTGCTAGAAGACGAGGAGTGCTTCCCCAGGTCCCACACTCCCCACTCTCATTAGCATAGACAAGCAGAGAGACACAATGGAGTTTTTTCACCGCTGGCACAAAATACACATGTTCTGTACTCTCTCTCTCTCACACACACACACACACACATACACATTACTCCAGACAGGAGTTTGGCTTGTACACATGACAGGAGAAAATAGTCAAGGAAAGATGGATTGTCATTTTTGTCACCTATCCTTGCCAGGTCTGCTGTAGCTGTCTCTTCAGCTGACTGAAAGGAGAAGTGAATGAATAAGAGAACAGATAGATAGATAACCAGAAAAAAAACACTTCTGACTTTGCATGTTTTTCTTTCTGTTCCCTGTCAGTTAACCAGTATGTCACTTTCTATTTCTGACCGTCTTTCCATTCCTACTTCTCATTGTCTGCCCTCTACCTCTAGTAAAGTCACTGCAGTGCAAAATGTTCTCTCTCACACACACACACACACACACACGTTCACAAACAGCATACACACAGTGGGATACAAACCCACCACTCCACATTTATTTGTTTGGAGCTTTTTCAGGCTCAGAGTTGCACACAATTTCATCCTACCCGTTGTGACTCATCCGCAATACCACACAGCCCCATAAATCAACCATGATAACATCAGGGCTTCTATCAGTTCAGTGGAACCCAACTTTTCCTGGGACGTGATGAGGTTGCTTATGCTCTGCGCAAACCCAGACACCACTTGTAGAGGCTTTGGTGTGAGGGCCACTGCAGCAGACTGAGGCAGATGTCTGTCTGCACTGCAGTGACTGCGCTCTGTGCTGCCACCTGCTGGCTATGTTTGGGTACAGGATGCAGTTGAATTGCTGGCGAATGATGCACAGATTTGAAAGCAATTAAATTATCCAGCTGACAAGTATTGCTGTGTAGCAAAAGCTCTATGACCCACACGATTGCACTGGCTGTCTGTTGGCTGTTACAGTGGACAGAGAGTTTATTTTCAGAGAGTTGTGAGAGCACCATACTGCTCTAATAAATATTCACTGAAGTATCAAATCCACAGCTGAAAATAGTCCTTCACAAATAAACTATTTACTCTGTTCACAGTAACATTCGCTAAAATTGCCATGCCTCATTTATTTTTGGAAATGATTTAGAATATATTTATTTCTGTTGTTGGTTTTGCAATATTACCAGCTTTATACTCAGGTGATTTGTTCTTTGTTGCAAATGATGGATGATGATGGATTCTTTGTTCTTATTGAGTTTTTATCTGTCTCATTTTATCTGTCTCATTTTGTATGTGTGTTAGTGTGGTTATTTTTATTGGTTGGTGGTTCTTTCCTTTCCTTTTATTAAATATTGAATCTTGAATAGAATATTAAATCATTAAGGACATTTCATTTTAATTTCAGATCAATAAAATTAGTGTTTCATTATAAATAAAAGGTAAAAGTTTTTTGTTATCTGCCAGACAATCATGTTGTTACTTATTTCATAAAATAATTGAAAATTGAGGTTCCTGTAATGATGGTGCCGCTTGGGTGATTTTATCCTTCAATAAACTCTCTTTATCTTCCAGCAACAATAATCATTTAGGGTATGCTGAGAAACAAATATTGTTTCACTATATATGTAATATTACTGTAGGATGATGTGACAATAGTGATAATGTGGAGTTTACAAGATCAGTTTGTTCAAAGCTGTTAAGAGTCATTTTTGAAACGAGTGATAGAACAACATCATTCTTCAGTTATTCTTTTACATGTGGTTATAAGTGAAATGACAAGCCCTTCTCCTTTTTTCCTTAGCTGGTACGTGTCCAATGTCCTCTCCTCCCAACTTGTGATGCATCATGGCTCCAGTGCTGAGTGGAGTGTGGTGGGGCCCGGAGGCGGGTGTCGTCGGGTCAGGGGCGGCAGCTGCTAGTGGGGTGGCGTCGTGGCTGGGCAATGAGCAGCTGGTCCTGGTCATCACCCTCAGCACTCTCACAGCCCTGTTGCTGGTGTCAGTGCTGCTGATGCTGTGCGCTAGTTGCCAGGGGTGAGCACCGTCTCTCTCTCACACACACACACACACACACACTGACCTATATGCTGGTTGTTATGGTTGTTGTTTTAGGAAACACCGATGTATCAAGGAGATGTCAGGAAAGGCTGGTGTGTGTTACAATAATAGTTTCCTGCCATTATGTAATGACACACCTGTCACTGCCATCTACCTAAACTTTTTAAATGCCAGTTGTGCATTGTTGTAATACCTCAGAGGGCATTCTCATCTACAGTAATTATAGATACAAAATGAGGAACAATTTTGACAATGATCTGAGCTTCAAAAATCAAAAAAACAATTTGGCTTATAGGCAGTTAATAGACAATACATAAACAAGAAAGAGAAAAAAACAGTAATAGTAATACGGTGCAAAATTCCTGCCAGTAGTTCTCTATAAAACCATCTAGAGTCATCAGCCAGAAGTCAGAATTCAGGAGACCACTAAATGAGTCAGTACATATAGTAGTCAGTATATTTCTAATTTTCTCATCCTTCCCTGTTGCATACACAAGGGGGCAGGCAGAGTATTAAAAATACTTCACAGTTTTATTTAATCTAGCACCACACCACCAGTTTGTCTAACATTAATTGCATCTTAAAGGCAAGCTTTAGCAAGACATAGTTTCATTTGAAATTCAGTGTGCTGGAAAAAAAATAAGGAATAATGTCCCCCCCTACCTGATCCAAGGAGGAGAAACAGTATCATTTTTATTCACAAAGATTGTGTAGGGCGTGCATACTGCATGGTGTCCTGCATGTTGTGTTCTATAGTCATCCACCTTTGTCTTTCTCTCCTTAAGGCAGAAGAAAGCTGTCAATGGACATCCAGCAGGAGACCATGAGAACCTCATGAATGGAGTGAGTGGACTTGTGATTTTATATGTTTCTATGTAAAATGTGTTTGTGTGTGTCAGCCAGATTAGTAACTGCATATATATTTGCTTTCTAACAGAGTCTCCCTCACACAGAAAAACAATGATGAGCAACCATAGAGGGTTTTCTAAAATTTTGAAGATTGAGGAGGTCAGGGTTCAGCAGCTTCTTGGGAATCTGGGAAACTTAATTCCAGTAGTTAAAAATTGAATCAGGATTCTTAAAAATCATTTACTCAGTCTTATTCTTTTGCTTTAACAAAAGCACTCATAGTGTCACAGTTGGAAGCATGCAAACAGCAACACACACTGACACAACAGTCCTCATTACTCCTAGTGCAATGAGTGACATGTCTGTAATCTGGTAACAATTGGTGAAGAGGGTGTGTATCTTCAGACATATACCTCACTCTGATATACTATGACACACACACACACCCTCTGCCATTTGCTTCCAAAAGCATTTCCATTACGCAGAAACATATATAATGCAACAATACCTACGCACTGACTGAAGGACAGTTTTTAGTAAGTTGTTTCTAAATTGCCTGCATCCGCTGATGGGGTTGTACTGTACTCCTGCTAAGAGCACATGTGGGAAATTTCAATGACTGTTGTTCTCATGTCAGTTATTTTAAAAGTGTAATGTGTGTGTGAAAAGTAAAATTATATTTCAGTAAAAACTCAGTAAAATTAAATCCAGTAAAAAAAGACAAGGCAGGAATCTGAAAAAACAGTATATATAGATTTCACATTTGCCCTTTCTATAAACTACTTATAATGATGTAAATGTACAGTATCCTCTTGAACATCGAGTCATGGACATAGACAGTAATTACGAACGCCCATAAAACTGACGCTTCAGTAGCCAAGCTACATTTAAGTGTGATAAATGCCCGGCTTTCATAGACTAAGTGACATCCACTTACTCTCTTATTCTGTCACTCCCCCTGGGGTTTATCTGTATGTGTCACATGCTTTCCTGTGCACAAACAGTACACATTCCTCAGTCTTTTTTTGTGTTTGATGGATATCTTCACTGCAACATTTACGCAATAGCACAGTTGCAGGGTGGTCAAATTGTTTCAGGAGGAGCCCGTTTAAATTACGGTCCATGTCACAGCTTGACAGGTTAAATGAGGGGGGGTGGAGTCTTTGTCTTTGCAGATGGGTAGATAAGTTCTCCCTCCCTCAACCACAGTCAGTCTGAATGTCTTTCCTACAGCTGTGTTTTAGCACTACTTCACCTCTCGCACCTTCCCTTCTTTCACACATAATATTTCACATTTGCACATAATTACATTACACATAATTACACAAAATTTTTATTTACCTTAAGGGTGCAAATTGTATAAATATAGTGTCTTAATCAGTCCCTACCCTTACCCAAGTCATACCTTGTGATGTTCAGACAGAAAAAAGTAACGAGGTAACTGAAAGCTCTTGGTCTGTCATTGTGTTGTTTGTTTAGAAGTTTGTTCATGTTCTTTTTGATGATATAAATTGTAGATCATCTTGGAAAGAGTTGTCATAGTGAATCAACCGACTGATCACCGGGACCGATAAATGTGCATCAACATGTGAAAAGATGGATCTGGATTTTTCCCGAGGCTGAGATAAAAATGGATTTTATTCATTTACCTTTAACAATTTCCCACATTTAAGAAGCAAATTAAGCAGAAGAATAACATAAGACATTAGTACCATAACATAATTAGATTACGTCATTGAACCCAACAGTCAAGGCAGTAGATTACCACTAGGTGGGGATGTGGAGCTGCTAATACACAACCTGCTCACACAGAAGAAAAACAACCAACTCAAACAAAGAGAATCTTGTTTTACACAGATTTTATAAATTTTCAACATTTTCTAATATCCTACTAGTGAGTCAGGGCGTGATATTTTTGTGTATGGAAACGAGAGTGTTGAGTTGAGCGTTTCCTGATTCAAAGACCTGATTTGACTCAGTGGAGGCTGATCAAATGGACAGTGTGGATTTTTGCACCCACAATTTAATTAGAACTGCAGAATTTGCCTTTGATCTAACAAGTTGGGAAACAGCCTTCAAAGAGAGGAGATAGTAAAAAGACTCAATGTTAGAAACATCTGCCCTAATGACGTGTCCTTGAACAAGAATGAATCCTAGCCAGTTTCAGCATTGTTGTTCTGGACTTTCTGACTTTCTTGATGTGGTATGTTGGTATCCATAAAGTCTTATCTTCTGCGGTTTTCATCATTATTCATATGCTGTTGCAATGCTCCCCTCTTCAGTGAAGATGTGCAAATATTCTTGACTTGAAGTCAGTCTCTTCTTAATAAATCACTGTGCCATTAGGAAGAAAATATGGGTCCTTTATGTCAAAAGACCCAAATATAATCAACAGAGATTAGAATAAACAGCGCCATTTCTTCATTATGCATAAAAAGATTTTGTTTGTTTTACATTCACAGAACTTGTTATCTATCTTTAGATAGCTTTTCTTTGTGGGTAAAAATACATTGCATTTAATTAAGCATGCATAACATACTGATAATGAGCTTTAAGTAATGTGTAATGTGATTGGAAAGGCAAAGAAAAGCCAAGATAAAGAATAGGGAAGTGTGAAATCAGTGCTAAAAATATGAGAGTTGTGTTCCTTCAATCCTAAAGATCCTGAAAGTAATGCTCTAAAACATATTCCACTTTCACACAAAACTATTTTGTGTGATGTGTAATTAAAATAACCTGGTTTTTCATGTGGATTACGTGCCTTAGCTTTGTCAACAGTGAGTTAGTGAAGTGAACTCCCAGTCGGACAGTTGTGGATCCAGCAGTGATTGACATTGTGTCCTTTGTTCTGCAGGTGTCAGAGAAAGAAACGATCAGCCAATCTGCAGACAGTCCAGCGACTGATGTGGCCATCAGCAGCTCTCACAATGGTCCTCTAACCAGCGGTACAAGTAAGCCAAGACAGCTAGTTTAGCCACGTTTGACTATGTGATTAGATTAGATTCACAGCTATCAAAGTGTAGCAACATTTGTTATGCAGCATTTACTCTTTTTGAGCTTGGGTTCATTTTAAACCTCAGCTGGTATTTTGTTATGGGCATATCTATGTAATGTTCTTAGTCATTTTTGCAAGCGTGGGTACTTAATATGAGCAACTGAAAACTGTAAATAGTAACAGATCTATCTTGGAGTGACGAAAAAGGAAAATAGTGACTTATTACAGAATTACTTTGAGGTAAATATGAGCAGATGTGGGTAGTGTGTGTGTGTGTGCTGAGTTGTTTACTTGCTCTGACTCTTTTTTTCTTCCTCCAGTTCTCACAGACACACAGGACACCAGTCCCCAGCCATCAGAGGAGATGCTCTCCAGCCAATCAGAGCTCAGGTCCTCCAAGTGTCCTCAGGACCGCGAGCTTCCCAGCATCCCTCCCAACAATGCCCTTATCGGGGATGGACCCCCAACCTCAGGGGACAGCACCTATGAGGTCAATGCGTAAAGTCACCTCAACAGCAGAATCACGATCTTACTTGCACAAAGCTTGTTTGCTCTTACAGGAGATTAAAGCTTTGATTGTCTGCCTGGTTGAGTGACAGATTAATTGTTTGATTAATTGAGCTCAGGGTAAAAATGTACAGATAAACATTCAGCTATCTACAAGAGGTTAATGGATTTATTGAGTTTTGAGTTAGAAAGGATAAGCACTGCATTTATTTTGCTTATTTGCAAGCACATTAAAGGATCCATTATATATACGTATTTGATGTTCAGGTGGTGAAGGAGATTGCAGTGGCGTCACGTGATGTCAGCGTTGAAGACTCCCTATATGAAACGGTAAAGGAGCTCAAAGATCCCCCTGTGCAACTCGGCCTTGCCAACGGTACTGTCCAGCTGAGCCCTGCCAAACCCCCCCATCATCCTCCTGTCCTCCTCAATGGCCACCTCAGCCCTTGCACTCCTGAGCGGGGGCCCCTGTGCGCAGGGGTGGAGTACGCTTCTGTTGACCTGAATAAGAAGAGTCGCCACAGTGCAGACATGGAGGCCAAAAGGCGCTCTGATAATGCCAGTGCTCCCTCCCATAAGCCTGCGGAGGAACCAGAGGAGGACTTGCCTCCACCAGTTCCAGAGAAAGTTCTCGATGAAAATGACAACCAGCCAGTCGTGATGAATGGGCTGATGGGGGCTGGACTGCACAATGGAGAGGTGAGGATGTATGTGTGTGTATGTGGTCTCACACCTGTAACTTTTTATTTACATGAAAAACATTTGCATAAATCCAGGTTCATTCCTAATTGGCTGGTGGAATGACTTGCCCTGTTCCGTTCGACTAGCCGAGATTATCACCACCTTTAAAAAACATTTGAAAACTCACTTGTTTAAAAAGTATTTCAAATGAGTC
>JAUMHL010000003.1:10932178-10949493 GCA_032362345.1 Sandelia bainsii
CAGAACCAGGCTCAGGGTGGGCGGTCATCTGCCTCGACCGGTTGGGGTGAGTGGAAAGAGGAGAGAGAAAAGAACAAGTTCATTTATTCTTTTTTCCTATTCCTAACCCTTACCCCTAACCTTATTTTTCCTATTAATTACTAATTGGCTAGATCTACTTATACAGTATAAATGAAGACTTTTACTGTTTCAGGAAACATCTGAAAAATGTGGTGGGCTCTGACAGACCATTTGCAAGATAGCTGTTGTTAGGTAATGGTAAAAAATCTGGTTTCACCAAGTTCAAATAATCAATGACTGACTTAACTTGGCATTTGTATAAATGCCATTTATTTATTTATTAGTAAAATCACCAAGTTTAAAGTTTCAAAACTTAAGATTGAGCAACATTTCAGGATCTTTTCTGCCACTTTAACTCGGTATACTGGTATTAGTAATTGCTGTTTTGCAGGTTTGCAGACGATAATTGTGTAGGAGATGCGTCTTCCTTTTTCTTTGTTCTTCATCGTCTCTTTCTAAAGCCAAGTGCGTTGATTCTTTTACACAGTGTCGTCAAACAAATGCCCCACCTCACGTTCATATGGGGATAAAGTAGATTATAAAGATATGGAAAGTAAATTAAAGTTGATAACTTATGTCACTGAAGAATAAGAGAAGATGCTTATTGTGACATTAGACTGAGTGATAGTCTGACGTTTTTGTCAAAAAGAGTTGGTCACAAAGCAATGTATTCTCTAACAAGTCGAGTTTTATGCATTACTGGTCTTAAATGTGTTCAAAGTCAATATCTAACACTCTGTAAGGTTCAGTGCTGCTTTAAGGAGAGTGACAAACTGAGAGAAGAAAATTTGAGAGAGAGAGAGAGATGACAGTGTAGGAGTGAAGGGAGGAGAGAAGAATGAAAATGGAAGCTGGAGTGGGAAGAGCAATAGATGAAAAGGAGATAGTGATCAAGAGAAGATAGGAGATTGACTCAAAAAATGCTGAAAGGCATGAAGAATGAGAGAAAAAGAGAGTTAAGAAAGAGAGACAGCGGACAAAATAAACACAGCGACATACAAATTAAGCCATCTGTAGCTAGAGTTGTATAGCAAAAAGAAAACATATAATGAAGAAGAAACAGTACTGGGGATACTAGAAATGGTGAAAGATGGAGATGTAAAGGAGAAGAGAGGATAAAATAAAAGTAGTGTAGAGGTGAAAGAAGAGAAGATAACCAGCTCAGTGTCACGCATAGAACGGAGCGGCCTGCTGCTGCTCTCAGCATGCTGCCTTCCTCAAGCAGAGACCCATCAGAGAAACACACACACAAACACGCTCTAAGAGCTCAGAAAGAATTGCATCAGATTGTTAGAAGCTAAAAAGCACACAGACATCACATTGTGACACAAAGCTGCATGAAGCAGCAACTCTCTTAAGTTCTGTTCATATTTGCTTTAGGATTGGTTTTATTCAGTACTTTATTATATTCAGAGTTAGTTGCTGCTTTGATTTACATGCTTGTTATAGTCGTATGTACCACAGTTTTCCTTTTCAAAGTGGTATTATTATTAACATACGTGGCCAGTAGGAATCAGGAATCTAACCACTGACCCACCACTGATTCATTATGTGTGCTCACTTTTAGATTTACTGTCAAATAAAGTGGATCAGATGATGGGGCTGATGGCTTTTTTACAGCCTGTCTGATTGAACATTTCTTACTTTTCGTGGTCATAGCAAGACCTATCAATCATTAAACCAGATGGATGGATCTTAATAAACCAGAATTATCCTAATACTTTGTCTTCTTTGTTCCTTTTTTTCATCTCTTCGTCTTTTTCTGTTGCTTGAGTCACGTCTCACATCTCTATTACTTTGTCTCTGGTGTTGCAGCCAATTAGTTAATCACTGCTCCTCATGTGGACTGCAGGCGAGTCTAGTCTCATCTGACCCCTGGATACATGATGAAATCTTGGTCCACTAAGCAGCACAGTACATCTCCAAACCACACTGGCAGCCACACACACATGCTCATAAATGTACTAATTTATAAATGCACCCACCCATGTACCTTGCCGGCATGTCTAGTCAGCATTAATTCTGTTATTTCTTCCCACCACCCTCGTTACACACACGCATACTCTACACACACAAACACGTGCGCACACACACACACACTACCCACACGCACACACAAAGATGCTACGACATGTGTGTGTTTACATATATTCTGCTACACCCAGACTCCCTGGAGCTGATTTAAGGTTAACCCTAAATGTTCCCAGCTCCCTGTGGTGTATGACCAGAAACTGTTGGTGATTTGTCTTGTCAGACGAAGTGTGTACATTATGCATGTGTATGTGTGTCTGAGTCTAGTGAGCGCCAGCTGGCCACCATCACTATGACAGTTAGTCTGGCTTCATGATGGATGATATTGGCTATAGAAACTCTGTCTGTCTCATATACACACAAATACTGTATATAGACCATCATCTGTGCAGTCACTAGGGTGTCTGTATGTAAATGTCTGAGAGGAATCCCCCCAAATAGCAGCATGGTAAATGCTGTTCACACACACACAAACACACACACACACATAGAGGCAGGCTTTCTTATATACACATATTTTCCATTACGTACACCTAGTTTCTAGTTTCACTGCAGACAGGCACACACTCACACATCCTTTTGTGACCTTTTATTCACAGCTTCTGCAATCCTGTACAATTATTGAACCATCATAAACAGAAGTAACACTTGTTTGGAGTCATTTGACTGTGTGTTGCCTGTGACCTTTTCATATGAGGTGCAGGAAATTGATTTGACCCAGCGAGTGAACCACTAGGATATACGCTGGGGACACAGCCCAGGTACACTGTGATATTCACTGTGTAAGCACTGTTGAGCTGCCTTTTAAAAGAGGGAAATCACTTTTGTTAGATTGTTAGAGGACTATGTAATGTTTGGTGTTAATGTGGTTTATAATACTTTGCATATCTACAGTGCATTTAAAGCTGTTTATATACTTGATCGAGCATATGCAATAGAGGGAACACAGAATCTAAGTTGCTGTATTAATACTGATTTATATGTGCATATGTCAACATGCATGTCAGCATGACTGACACATTAACACCTGAGTCGTCCATCTTCTGAGGCAGCTATAATCAGCTTACTGTCATACTTGCTTGTCCTGCATCTTATTGTATCGCCTATATACAGTATACGTAAACACATTCCCATAATCCTCTCTGACATGCACACACGCAAACACGTCACAACGTATTGTAACACGTCAAAATACTAATCTCTCAGATTAATTTCTTGATGTGCACACAAAACAAACACCCATACACGTAGTGTCTTGTATCACTTTCCTATGCAATAAATAAAGTTCTTAAGACCTGCCCTCACAAATGTCAACATCAGACCCACAGTTAAATACTGTGTTTATTGCATTACATATCACTGAGTAAATTAAAATTCAGCTTTAATTTGCAATTATACTTAAGAAAAAAAGAGGCTGCAAATTAGATGAACAAATATTGTGAAACACACTTACAGGTGCAGTGACTGGGTCAAGTCACCTGCGTCCATGTTTCATACAAAGTCTCCTCTGGGGCACTCCGCCTAATTGGCTGGCTAATTAAAGAGAAATGAAAAAGGCCTCTGCTGAATTGCAGAGTGTGTGTCAGATCTATAAAAGTAATCATGTCTCCAAACATGCATTATCTATAAAGTAGTCATATTGATTTATGCTATATGAGAAAATTGTATCTGCATGAAGGTACTACAGCACAACTGGAGTGGAAGATTTGATCAATGATCTGTATGCTCAGTTTTTCATTCATACATAAGTGTGTAGCTTGTGTGGACGTGGATGTGCCCTTGACAGTCACCAAACACTGTGTTTCAACAAGTGAACAGTTTCTCCTTTTCTAAAAATGCATTAGAATTAGAATTAACCTTAGTATTTCCAGCCAAGTACTTAGTAAATTCATTCATTAAATCAAGTCGGAAAATAACATAGAAAAACGTTTCCCTCTTTGTGATGTGTATAAAAATTTCACATGATCTATTTAGTCAGTGCTGGCAGGCATATCGAGCTTCTTGTTAGACTCCAGAGATGCTTGGTGTTGCTGTCAGATGTGTTTTGTTGATTAATGGCTGCTTCATTTATTATAAGGCAAAGTGGACAGAGGCTATGCACAGAAACAGTACGCTCTCTGTCACTGCATATTGAGTTTCGCTCAATAAAATACTTAATGAATGGGTGGTTATGTACAACATTAACTTCATATGTATCTCAGATAAGTAACAAATGTGGAGTTTGTTCATTTTATTGATCGGTTACCAAGCGGTCTCTTATGATATTCATAGCGAATGCCACTGGTGTTTATGTTTTTGAGAGCTTGTCAGTAGTTTGCCAGAATGTTTTAGCAATGCAGATACATAAGAGTAGCATGTCTTTGTATTTCATTTCCCTAAAGCTTTTTGAAATTTCTCTATTACTGCAGTAAGTTTATGTATTACGGCTTGCTGCTTTTTATTATAAGAGAAACTGTTTAAACTGTACAGATTGGTCCTTTAAAAACAGGAAGGCCACCAGATCTTTAAAAATAAAGATGTCTCACAAACTTACAAATGTCCTGAACAACCACTGTTAATGGAAGTCACCACCCACTTTGCAGCTTTGGGAGTGTTTTAAATGTCTGATCCTGCGCTCAGTCTTTTCTTTTCATACCCAGGCTGCCATATCTAAGTCTATCTTTTTGTTCTTTTCTCCTCCAGTTACACTCCCCTCTGTCTCCTGCAACGAAGTTTGACAACCACATTCTGTCAGACAATGAGGTAAGTGTGTGTTAAACTCCCTTATTCCCCAAACTGCGGTTTCCAGTCCCGAGGCAACAGCACTTTACTCTGTGAATGCCAATGCTCCAAGCACCTCAATATATGAGGGAAAAACTTAGCAGGGATCTTTTGACACAAACGTGACAGTTTCTTTTTGTGTTTACATTCTTGGTTTTTCAATAAATGTAGGTATGTTTATCACACTTTTGTAGATGTAATACCAAAAATAAGAACAATATGTCTCTTCTGTGTGCTTCAGTCAATGCTGTACTCTACAGTCAACAAAACAAAATGTGACGATGCTGTAAATGACGAAGACAAAGAGCACGACTACAGCAGCATTGCAGAGATCAAAGGTCTCGTCCCAACCTCCTCCTCCTGTGACCTGTACGCCACTGTCCGAGATATCTACGCTGAGCCCAATGAGCCCAAACCTGGGGAAGACCCAGTCTTGGACAGCACAGATCCTGGCTATGAACCCATCCGTGTTCCAAAGACTAATAGCTCAGATGATAATCACATGGCTGGGCTGGAAGCGGGGGCGTCAGACGCTGCCAAAGCAGAGCCTGACTACGAGAGTGTCGGAGAGTTGGGTCTGGGCCAGGAAACATCGCGCCTCTGAGTTTAATTCCTCATCATCTTCATCTGTGGTGGGTTGAAAGAAGCAGACGTCACTGTAGTGCTTGGAACCTGCTACTGAGCATGCTGTTGGTGCATGACTTGAGGAAAACAACAGAAAATGGCTCATCACAGCATCAACTATTAATTTGTAAGCATCCATTACAGCTTAGGTACAGTTTATCATATCTGAACTTTTAATTTATAAACCAGGGTGAATGTTATTGGTACTTAAAGACCTGAGCTATAAAAATGAACTGTGATAACTCAGTCACACAATCAACAAGAGTGCAGTTTGGATCATCATTAAACTTCCATTTTTGCTGACAGTTTATATCATCACAAATTTATCTTATATCAAATAAATATCCAATCACACACATGAAAAATGTCAAGGGGTAACTGAGGACAATAGCAGTGCCTGCAATATAAAACAGATACAGAGAATTCAGTGCCATATACTCACGGATTTCATGCACTTACCGTATATATGAAGGTAACATTGTTTGTATGCTGCTTCTGCAGCTACTGTCGACTTTCTAGATTCTTCCAGGTGGCTGTTTGTCATGTTTTATTGAGGTGTCAGATGGTATATTTCAAGACTATTCCTTGTCAGGTTGGTGCATTCTCTGCTTGAAAATCCTGTGAATGGGTTCTTGGCATAGAAAGCAAAAGCCAATCTTACCTGTGACCAAATGGTTAGCCATTTGATAGAAATGTGACTTCTTGACTGTGGCATACATGTGTTTTTGTTGGGACTACACGTAGCAAATGTGTGGGTTTAACATGTTACAGGTCAGGTGATGTGCAGAATCAAAATGCGGACGGTGAGCGAAGCAGAGTTTCACACAAGCTTGTTTCACAGTATATCTTTAAGGCATTTTTAGACGTTTTACAGTTTATGTCTACATTTTCTGTGAAATTCATATTTATTTGAAGATGAATATTGTTGTGGATTTGTGAAATGTTACAGAGTATGTCTGTGAGAGAACAGTAACTAGGGCTTTATAGAAGTTTCTAGCATTTTACTGAGTTTGTAATTTAAAGTGAATTGTGACATAATGACCATTGTAAAGGTACACTTTTCCCTCACTGCTTAAAAAATACCTAAGACCATATTTTTTCATTTTGCACATGGGTCAAAACAAATTTAAAAAGCTTGTAATGTGATAAATCAAACTTGTATTACTCATGTAAATTGACTGCATTGTTTTTGTCATGTATTTGAGCCTACTCTTGGTACAGTACAAAGTCTTCAGCTGCCATTCCAGATGATTTTAAAGCACAAGGTTTAATATTATGGTACTGCATTTGTATACATCTTATGAAAACCATTATCAGACCAGTTATCTGCTTTCAATATGTAAAGCTTTTTAACTTACTAATAGCACTCTGAGAAAACCATATCTGTCTGTTTGTAGCTTGTACTGACGACAAACCAACAATGGCTTCTATATAAATAGAGCACTATTTTAGCCAACTGTCGCTGGAAGTTTTATGTAAGCTTTTACTTTTTTGTACAATGTTGGCAGTGATATAATTTTAGAATAGGTCTGTTAAGAGCACTGATATATGTCTGCCTTGTTTTAAGGACAGCTGAACTCCTACTGTCCAATGACTTTTTGACTTGTAATGTGACTCAGAGTTGTCAAGTAGCTTTTAAGTTCTGATAAGTAGTAAACAATCAAATGTAAAAACTACGGTACAATGTTTTGCTACATGCATATTAAGAAACAGTAAGTGTGGTACTTTTATTTTAAAAAACTGAATTATTGTATGAATACTGCTGGTTGATCTTTATTTTCATATTAACAGGGACAATGCTTTTTGCTGCAAATATCTATTTCACTGTTCCAGTATTTCTTCTGTTTTGCAGAAACATTGGTGTCATCTGTTTCCACCCACATTAAAATATTGCAGCATTACAGTATCTCCAGTCTTAGTTCATGTTTCATTAGACACGCAGGAGCTTGTTGGTGCTTCAAATAAACAGAGGCAGCACTCGCTGACTGGTATTAGATTCATAAATGATATCAGACATTTGAAATGCTGTTACATCTCCCAGCAATGCCACAGCAAAAGATGACTTTAAATGCAATCCACTCCCAGTATTCTATGAACAAAGACGCATAGGCAAAGCCCTCAGAAATTATGTTCATTGCCACAAATAATTATCAGTGTTATTTACACTCCCGAAAAATGACTGTGTTGTTCCTAACATGCAATGGGATTGTGTATATGGGTGTTGCCATCATTTAGATATAATGGTGTGCAGAGAGTGCTATAAATGACCTCTAAGGAAATGATCTGCCAAGTGGGAAGCTGAAGTGCCAAATTTAATCAGGACAACACAAACACACACACGGTTAATAGACACTTACCTAAAATCACTTATTCTCTCAAGCTGTCTATCTTGGTCATAAAAACACACACACATTCCCCTTTAGGGAATGGGGGTGCAGTGGGGGTTTTGAGATGCTCCCTTGCCGCCTCAGCTTCGCCACTCCCATAATGAGACCATTTGTTTCCCATACAACCAGCAGACAACTCCATGGTGACACATGCCTTTGATCACAGGCAAAGTCTGCTTTGGCAGTTATGGTCACATCTGTCACTTGACTCTGTCTGGTTTCCATTTTCTGCATGTAAATATTTTATGACATGAATTGTTCTATTAAAAAAAATAAAATATATATAATAAAATGTGTTGTGTGTTTTTATTCACTAGAGCATGGTCATGTAGAAAGATTGTAAGCTGCATATGATTTTTTAAAACATTACATTTGACATTAATGTGGCCTTTTGTTACTGCGATAACATTCTTTGGTATATTCTACCTGCCACAGTGGGCGATAATCACAATGAATGAGTCTCTTGTAAACTTGACTTACCAAAGCACTGTGAACTTTCTTTTTCTTTCTCTGAGAACAACAACTTGTGTCACGTTGTGAGATAACACTTTAGGTTTCTTATTTAGGATAGAACACAGCGTATGTGAGAATGTTAGCCACCTGTAAGTGCTATGCAGAGTTGTAAAGGAGCACAAAGAAAGGAATCATATGACTGCTGGCTCATTGTTATCATTACCTTGTGACATGAAAACATGCATTTCCATACATATGCATAATATATTATGCAATATTATATCTCATATTTGCATGAAATTCACTTTATAGCATTGCTTGTCTAAATATTGCTATATGTGCAAGATGTGCAGGGTTGGTGTATATTTATCCCAGTGCTGTTCCTGGAATAAAATTGGCATGCTAAATAATGAAAACCCCATAAGACATAAAATAATGTGTTTACATTCACAAAAACAGAACAGTGCAGCCCATTACTTTCACTCAGACCCAGATCATAGTAATTTAGAAGTCCCCTGGCACCTCAAAAGTAGGCTACATGCCTGTTACAACTAGGTTATAATATAAAGCCTGTCTGTATCGCCTAAGTTTTCCTTTCCATAGCCGAAAATCCCCTATTTCCCTTTCTTTCCTTCTACCATACCCCCTCCCTCCTCGTTTCCTCCCCATCCTTGCGTCATTGTTTTGAATGGAGCATCCTCCCGGCTTGCACTACCTTCTGTCGGAGGAGAAGGGGGAGCGGTGGAGGGGCTTGTGGAGGCGTGTGCTGCACCGACCAATTGCAGCCCGCCTGAGCCGCCGGACCGCACATGTTTACAGGCAGCATTCCGCCGGTAGAGGCTGTGCTCGGTGGGAGCCACGCGCGGACTGGATACCATGGTAACCGGAGCTGGAGCCAGCTAACGGCCGTATTTTCAACCGTTTTCAGCCACGACGGTGGGACGGCGAAGTATAGGACCTAGCAAGGTGGAATAATTCGACGTATTTACTTCGGTTTTTCCACGTCCAAGTCGTTTTTCGTGAGCAGGCCGCGATTTTGTTAAATCGTGTACAAATGTCATTTCGGTTCCTAATCGTAGCGGGTGATCCGTGTTTTCCCGCCGCCCCTCCAGCTCACAGGGAGCAGTGGGGAAAACAAACGGGTCGAACGGAGGAAGATTGGTAGCCGGTCGGATGTAGAGGTTGTTGAGCGGTGAATGAATCGTTTTCGTGTTGTGAGTTTTTGTCGGGTGCTAATTCAAAGTCATTCATTAGTTTTCGGTGCTTTAGAGTACGGTGCATTTAGCGCGGTGTTGGGAGTTTTCGCTCTCCGAGTATGTTGCCGCTTTCTAACATTTCGTCGGGCCTGCAGGAGCGCGTAGTCTACCCGCTGCGGTTCTGTGTTTTTTTCGACGCTGTTTACCGGTTATAATTCGACGTTTAATGGTTTAAATCCACTGGTTCACCTGCTCTGAATTCAGTGAGACACTTTCAGACATGCATACGAGGCGTTTGGTGAAGCGGTCGATCCTCGGCAGCCGCGTTTACGCGCCGAGTCCGACGGGGGACGGTGCCCCGGTGACAGGAGTGGTCCAGGCTGTCAAGCAGGAAAACAGAGACGTGTCGGCCGCAGGAGCCCGGCGCAGCGTCTACACCGTGCTCATGCAAGACGGGAGTCTCAAGGAGTTCTCCGAGGAGGAGATAGCCGCAGGGTTCAACCATACTGCAGTCAGAGGACCGCTCAAGTCCAGCCTGAAGGTAAGTGTGTGTGTGTGTGCGCGTGTGTTTGTGTGCGTGTGTGTGTGTGTTTATGTGTGCGTGTGTTTATGTGTGCAAAGCGCCTCGGCCGGCAGCAGCGCTTCACTGTTTTTGTTGTGTGGTGTTTTGCAGCGTTTAACCGCTTCCTGCACGGAGCGGATTTAACGGCGTCTCCACCACCGCTGTTGCTGCCGCTGACGGCACATTTAATCAGCTGGAACAACACCATCATCACCAAGAATAGCCACAATACATGTTTGGATGCGTGTTGCATCAAATAACGAACTGTCATGACATTTGGCGACGATATATGGGACAAAGGGCTTGATACGGCCTACGCAATGTTTATGTGGACTAGTGGGTGGATAAAACAAACAAACACGCTCTGACTGCAGCGTTTTGGACAAAAAGCACAAAAGCTTTTGGTTTCTCTGGGTAATTTATTGCAGAGAATTTCCTGCATCTGCATGTTTAATTGCACATTTGCCCTCAAAGAATGCATTACATTCTGGATAGTTGCTGCAGTTTGTCACCCAGTTGAATATTAAATGGCTTTATGTGAACTCATCCCGCACAAGACTATCGTCGTTTGACAACGATTAAAATAGATGGCGTCGGCTTATTGTAGCACTATAGGCAGAATATAATTTTTCAATGATGTCCAGGCTTCTAGTCGTGATTTTGGCCTAATTAGCAATGACCTAATTGTCTTCATATGCAACTTGTATGCTTTTGGTGTCACGTGGCTGCAGATAAAAAGTATATGAGAATGAGAGGGGAAGTATGTAGTGTGTGTGTGTGTGTGTTGAGTCCTTTTTATAGTGAGGGAGTGACTGAGGAATGCACTTGACTGAGTAATGACTTGTTTACTGTTGGATTTTGATTTATTTATTTTATTTTGATTGGTGTGGTGTTGTTCCTCCTTAAATTGGTGTGTCTTGTGTTTTGATATTTTATTGATGAACTTATAGTCTGTAATCCTACAGTCTCACCTCTGTAACTGATACGGAGACGTTTGGCCACTGTTTGTTACCACACATGCTTGGACTGCTCACATTTCCCTTATTTAAATGTGAGATGCATGCAAGCTGTAAATGCACAGATAAAACAGCAACACTCACATGGTCCTTGGCTGTCAGAAATGCTTATAAAGTGTTATTTTAAACATAGGCATGCAACATCTCTTTGTGGAGTCTTGTCAGGGCTTTGAATTAGGAGAAATGCAACATAAACCTGGGTTCTCTTGTTTTGCATTTGCACATTTGTGTATGCAGTGCTGCACTTACAAAAGTTGTTGCACAATACTGTTTCATTCACTGGTGCAGTCTGGAGTAGTGCTTCTGGGGCTGAGAGCGTAGTCTCGTAAGCACAATGGTCAAGTCTCTTTCAACACGACACACTGAGGTCGAAAACAAGCCATAAAATGAGGAGGAGGGGTCTGCTGTGTGTGTGTGTGTGTGTGTGTGTGGATTCACTTGTAGCTTGTGTTACTCTTTATGCTCTAACATGGATGTGCTTTCTTCCACATTCATACTTCTGCATTTAATTAGTGAAGCTGACTAATTTAAATTTTGGAGTGGGGGTTGTTTGTGAGGGCATGTTGCTTCGTTTAAGCAGCATCTGTACTGTCAACAAAGTGGGAACCCCCAGGTTGGCAATGGATGGCATGTTCCAAAGAATCTGGATGCTTGGCTCATTGCCCGGCATGGCACATGAATGCTCCCTGTTCTTGGGTGGGGTGGGGGATGCCACTTGTTGACTTGTTGGTTTGTGCAAGCGACTGCTGTGTGAGCACCGATTTCTTGCTGCTACATAGAGGCGCTACTTGTTTATATTTTGCTGACACTTTTAACGTCTTTCCTGTTGTCGTTTATGTTGAGTGTACACTGCTAAGAGACCAGTGAAGCAAGTTTGTCGACAGGAGCTAAGTGACTCTTTGTTCTCAGTAGGTTGTCCTTATTGGTCGACTGAGCAGCATCCGCGTGAAGCGCAGTGACCACAGGGTCAAGTCTGTATGCTGCCGCCCCTGAGATTTTAAGGCCAATTTATGGATTTGACTTGCCAGCAGAGGAACACACTTCTGTTAATACTACAGTACCACACATGCTTTGATTGTTGTGTTTGGCTGAATAACAGTAAGAAAGCAAAAAAGAACAGTGTGTGCAACCTCTCAGCAAGAATAGGACCGTAGATGGGAAATAAAAAGTACATACATACAGTCAACAAATCATGTTTCCAGGTTACACATCATGCATGTCTGCAGACGACATGCTCAGAAGTTTTGGACAGAGGACATTGACTTTATGTTACATGGACAACAACACAGCTCTAATAAACACACATTCTGAGTCATCTTATTTTCTTTATGTGTGTCCTTCAAAGTTGTTTGTCTTTTAAAAACAGCATGCAAATTGACTTTATTTGTTTTACAAAAAAACAGACTAAGTTAGCACTGAATGATTTGGAGATCATTTTTAATTGTGATTTGTTTGACCAGTATTGCAAATGCAATTTAAATTATGATTATTTCAGTATGGTAACCCTAAGGCCTAAGATATATTTGTATAGAGCGTAATCACAACTGTATCTTAATTCAGCATTTAAATATTCTGATAAAATATTGTTCATTATATTACTGAGGTGTTACAAATGTTGTTTTTTTTCCAAACAAGTCAACTTGCTTGTAAATTTGCTAATTTTATCCATCTCCCTCAGCAACCATTTAGTAGGATACTGGATATTACTCAGTCGGATTCTGATGTAACTGTGACTTGAATGTACAAGTTTCAGGGAGTTTGGGCAACTCATGAAATCAGTAGTTATAAATGGGAAACTGTGGCGCAGTCGGTCAGACAGTCGGCAGTAGTCTAGGAACCCCAGGGTTGGTGGTTCGCTTCCTGGTTCCCCTCCGATTACTGGCCACACGTCAATGTATCAAGACACTATTCCTTGTTATTATTATTACTAGTAGTAGTAGTAGTTATTAGTAGCAGGTGATAAGTTTGCTGGTTACAGTTTTAAGGTCTCTTTGAATTCTCTTCTATTCTTGGAATAGTAGTTCTGAGCATGCATGCACATACTCACATACACATATACACTAGCTTTGACACATGCAGCTCACATTTCACAACTGATTTTGCATGCTTCATAATTTCCTGGCTCCGGGAAATGCCATCATTTATAAGTCTGGTAAAAAGGTAAGGAATTGACTTTGGTATTATCCAAAGAGTACACTGAGTGAGACGCTCAACACCTACAATAATCTTTTCTGAGTTGGTGTAATCCATCTTGTTGTTCTTACTCAAGTCTGTGATTTCACTGAGAGCTTTGCACACCACTGAGCTTTCATGTGACCAGCCCCCATCATGGGTGATACTCAGTACTCATTCCTCATGTTTTTTTTACCTGATTAATCTCAGCAAATTGTTCTCTCTTTTCTGAGATAGTCTGTTTGTGTGTGTGTGTGTGTATGTGAGAGAGAGTTATTCACTAGTGTGCCATTTCCACAGGCAAGTTTATTTGTGTTGCAGTATTTTGAGATAATGTTCTAGATCACACTCTAGGGCTGGCAAAATCACTCGATGGGAAAACATGAAATTACACTATTTGAATATCTATTTGTATATTTGAACATTACGTCCATACGAGGGCAAAACAATACAACAAAAGATACTTGTTAATAATTAGGTGACACTATATAGAATGTAGGGCTGCACCTAAAGATTTTTTTAGTCTATCAAATTTTTTTGATTACTTGATTAATCTAACAAATAATTTTTTGGATTAGGTATTTAAAGTGTAGCCTTTTGGGCTCTGACTGTTTTCGAATCTTCTGCAAAAAGTTCCTTATACCAACGTACTTTGTACTTTGACGTTAATTGGAATCAATGTCATTTAGTTTTCTAGTATTGTATATATGCATAAACAAACTGATTACAACTTGCAAATGTGCTAAAAAGTGGTGTTGCCATATCAGCTGTTAGCATCTGCTCTAGGGAGTCTTCTATTGAGTTCTTGTCTGAAATATAACATAAGAACACAACTTTCAGGCACTGATTCCAACCAAAAATCAGACAAAATTCAATGTAATAAATATAGTTTCAGCCCTGAGAGAGTGCACATTCAGCACTCTGTGTGAGATGTGCTGTGATAAACATGGAACAACAATTATCTTGTCCTTGACACGAATCAGGGAAATTATAATGGAGTTCACATAACTTGTTTAGAAATGTATCTCATGGTTCCACAATTTTGCCATCTACTTACCGAAGTCTAAAATATTTCCAAACTGTGTTTTTGAAATCACTCTCTCTGCAGCTGAGTTAAGTTGTCAACTCTCTGCCATCACTAACACAGAATTAGTGTTGGTAACTCTGGTTACACATGATCACTCGTGTGGACAGCTGTACACATAGACCAAAAACACACGCGAACTGACCTGAGTGTCATACTCCTCATTGCTCTGTTGGACTGCTGTATGTGTGTGAGTGTGTGTGTCGCTGTGTTTGGCCATTTTCTCACTGTGGTTCTAAAAGCCTGTTGACTTTATTCTAGAGAAGGTCTGTGCTTGTGTGAGTTGTTGTGTGCGTAGGTGCTTGCAGGTATTCATGCGCACAACCATGTTGCTGTTGTGTAAGAGAACAGATCATGTTGGGCTTTTTTACATTGCTATATAAAGGCGTTTTCAGAGGTTTGTGATAGGGAAAAATGTTTTTCTTTCTTTGTTTCTGTGTGAAACACTCCAAAGCACTTAAACAATAAACCCAATTTTTCTTTTTTTAATTTTTTGCTGTTTATTTGTTAGGATCCCCATTACCTTGTACAATAGTGGTTGTTAATCATCTCGGGGTTTACACCTTCAGAATACATTCTCATTAAAAACAAGTAAATACAAAAGTACATGTACAAGTAAAGACAAAAAGTATACAAACAATAATGCAATCTGTTAAATCACAGTAAACCGTGTATTTCCCAATACATTTTAAAATGTTCAGTAAAGATTGTAAAAAAGTACATAACATGTCCTATAAACAATAATTAAGCAAAAGGTCCTATAAATGTAATCCAATGTATGAGTATGATAAATCAGAAAAACCCAACCAGCTTTAAGTATGTACAATCATTGAACAGAATTTAAAGGTACAATATGTAAAACTGGCATCAAGCATTTAAAAGTGGTACTGCAATCCAAATTCAAAATACTGGATTGCGTTGTTTCTCCCCACTTCCCAACATCTCAACACTAATCTAGCAGCCTTATTCTGGACAAACTGAAGTCTACTGGGGTCTGTTTCATTTGCTGCAGACCACTTAACTGAGCAGTACTTCAAATGAGAGAACACCAATGCATTGATAACATCTTTCATGACTAATGAGGTAACATAGGAAGAACATTTTCTTGCCACAGCAATACCTTTTCCTAACACTGTCAATATATTGAGACCATGGAAAATAATGATTTAATGTAACTCCTAATAACCTAATCTAATTAACTTGTTCTAGTTTTGATTCCTTTTCGTTGGCGTGAGCCTTGCAGCAGCCTCTGCAGTTGCTCTCTTTCTTATGTCTTTGTTTTTTGTTTGTTTTTTTTTCATTTTTTTAGTGTAGATAAGTAACTAGTTTAAGAAAGTTCTACCCCCTCAAATCATGATGTTTGAGAGAGAAAACTTCCCTCTGGGATAGACATATTCATTTTTGTGACTATGCAGACTGGAATTTTTAACTGCAAGTAATATTACTTGAAAGTCTTTCATTTGAAATGTAAATAAGCAAATGTTTAAATGTTGGGTTATAAGCTTTTGTCATCCAGATCCAGACCCCAGGAGTTTACTTTATAAATTATCCTGTGTTAAAGAATTATATCTTTTTTATAATTTCTTCCAGAAATATTGCATTTATAATAATAATTATTATTCTGAGCTATTTTAGCAGGTCATTTAAATGGTCAGTATTTCTTAATAATTGTACATAATTGTACAAGTTTTTTTTGACACAGGAATGTGCCATGTTCGGCCAAGGATTTTACAGAGGGTTTTATTTGCGCACTCTTCAGAACTTTACATCAGTGTTTATGGCTCATTCCTATATGACCATTATTATAAATTTTTGTGTTAACTTGTTTTCTACTTAAGCACTGACTAATTCCTCTTCGCATCCCCCACCCACAGTGCCCCAGTAATGGAGCTCCAGAGGGTCCGAAAGTAGAGGGTGGCTCCATAAGCCCAGACGTGGTGGAAGAGCAAAGAGTGGTGGACAGCAAACGTGGTAGCTGGGACCCTGATGCCCGATCAGTGTCCCTGCTAGAGCAGAAACGTAAAGTGGTCTCCTCCAGCATTGATGTCCCTCAAGCCAGGTAGGACTGTGTGTGTATACAAGCATGTCAGTTCCTTGACAGTGAGAGTCCTATTCCCATCCTAGTTTCTCTTGGGCTCAAGTTCATTAAGGGGTACAGAGCTTATGTGGGCTGACGTCCGTTTTTTTTTTGTGAGATCCTTGAAACCATTTGGCAGCTTTTGATAAGCATCCACTTTTATCATATGCAATGGTACATACACTACACATCAAGGATGTATGTATGTAGTAATGAATGTATTCTTAATTCCCTGTCAAAATTTAGTTTAAAATTTATGCTAAGAACGTATTTCTGTTCTAAATGTTGAAGGGTTGTGTGCAAAATGTCATTTTTGCATGAATCCCATGGTGCTGCCTTCACTTTCTGAAGCAATTGTGGTTATGGTTACTGAAATGACATGCCCCTGTTGGTTTCTCAAATTGTATAAGTGGTGCAACACGGACTCGAGGCTGTGAGCGTCAACTAACATAGTGAATTGCTGCAGTTACCCTCTATAAGATGATCATGGCATAATCTACCATTTAAGCTGGTCCACAATAGGGCAATTAACAGTGGCGGCTGGTGAAATTATTTTTTGGGGGGGTGCACTTTTGCAAGTCAGTTTTCAGATGCGCTCTAACCACATATCACCACTAGTAGAAGCCAAAGCACCATTAGCATGCATCACACTACTTTTAAAGTAAATTTTGCCTGTCTCTCCATCAACTGAGAACATGCAGTCAAGTAGCTCATTCTGCACTGTCTCAGATGTCCTCTTAAACACAGTTACAGTCTGCAGATGTTCATGTACCAAATAAAAGTCCACCAGCTCCCTGAAACTGCCAGGATTTTCTGAGTGTTCACTTTCATTATGACCACGCAATGCGAGCTCAAACACACCACAGAATTTGATGCAGTCTATTATCTTACAC
>JAUMHL010000003.1:10960625-10990376 GCA_032362345.1 Sandelia bainsii
CTGATCATTAGAAAACCATGTGCAATGATGGTAACACAACTGAAGACATGTATCTTTTCATGAAAAACATGGTAATGCCTATGTGTGTCCAAACTTTTGACTGGTAGTGTGTATATATATGTATACTACATTAGATTTTAGGATTAGTCTATTATGTAGACACTTGTAGACATTATAAATATACTACTATAAAAAAGAAACCTTATAAGACATTGTTGTTTTTATGGAAAAATAATGACAGGAAATAGTTAATTGCGAAGATGAAAAAATTTGTAAAAAAGTGTTTTTATAGATAAATGTGAGTATTTGCCTTGCATGGATGTGTCTATATGAGATAATGGAGCAACGTCTTTGTGTGTACTTGTTGACATGGTTGAAAGAGAAGGAGGAAGGAGTGGGCTATCCCCCTCTCTTCTCTGAGTTTTCATTTTTTTTATTAGGGCTGTCTCTTCACGGTTGGTGTCACATCCTCATACCACACTGCGGTAAATTAATCAGAGATGATGCTCGCCTGATGGAGACCTTCCCCCAAAACAATCTCTGTTTCTCTGTCTCTTTTTCTCCCCACTTCTGAATCTGTCATTTCTCAGTCACCAAAGAAAGACTTCACATAAAGATCATGCAGACATTGTCTTGATTGCTTCGCTGCTTCTCTCATTGTTACTGTACAGTGACTACAACATAGAAAGATTGTAATTGTACATTAGGTGTGAATATGCAACTGTGGGGGTCAAGAAGGACATTGCTGAGAAAAAAGGACATTTCAGTTAACTTTTCCTGAGCAAGTTAATGTTAAAAGTTGCGCAAATAATGTGAAAAAGAGAAGAAAAATGAGAGGAGGCGAGACTAAAGGAGGAGGGGTGTAAGTAAAAGGCCTTTAGGTAAACGTAGAAGTGGCGGGCAGATCCTTTGTCCTGCCCGGAGGCTGTGTGAGGCAATTTGATCAGCTGATAGGCCTTTTATAATGCTCTCCATCAGCCAAATCTCTGTGGCTTTTATGAGCACCTTCAGCTAACACACACTTACATGCATGGTGACACACACAGCTACCCCCTACTTTGAGGTGTAATTGGGAAAGAGGCCCCTTCCTCCAGTGTATGCATTGCTCTCCTGGGAGCTGAGGGGTTGGAAGCGTGTATGGAAGTGTGGGTGTGTGTCAATGTCTGCGGTGCTTACAGCCAAGGTGTTTATGATCAAACTCAGCTTTGTGCTTGTGTGTGGATATGTCTGTGTATTTTATGGCACTTATTGGTGGGTTATGTGGACGGAAAGATGCACTCGTGACCACCTTGTGCTGCTCTTACGGTTCCCATTATCACAACTGCATTCACCACTAAATGCTGTAGCAAGCACACAAACACCCACACGCCGATTAGGTGAATGGTAGCTCGAGGAGCAAGTTCCCCTGTCCTTAGGATGAAAGGGGGGAAAAGGAGACTGTGTGAAATGTGGAGATGGAGAGAGCTGACCTTTGATTTGGCTCAGTTGTTGCACTCGGTAAGATGTGGTGTGTCATGAACCTACATTCAGTTAAATGATTACTTGAACTGTTCATAACAAACACAATTATCTAGAATTATTGTCATAATTTTATTATACATCAGCAGATATTTCCTACAGTGAACGTCTCTACAGTATTTTGGTGATGTGAATATATTTGAAAACAATTTTGTTACTATGGAGTTTAAGTATACTGTTTTTTTGTAGATTATGGAGCTCACTTTGAACTTTAGTGCTTTTGAGACTGAGGTCAATAAGCTCTCGGAGTAAGAATAATGCAGAAATGAGGTGTTTTTGGTTCAGAAAATTCTGCTATAACACAAATAAAAAATACTACACTGAGCCAGTGGGGGAAGAGCAGAGAAACGGAGAGAAAGGCATCCTCTGATGTTTCCTTTCCCAGCTTAACACTCTCAGGCTCTTCATTTGCTCCATTTCTAACACAGGGCTCAGATACCTAATTCCTCAAGCCAATGCTGCATCATGTGGATGGACAGTGTTAATCCAAGAGAACGAGAGAGAGGAAAGCGATGGAGAAGGAAAGACATGCTGTCTTTGTTCACATCACTCTCTGCCTCGCTGTCTGTCACACAAATGTTCATATTTATTTATATTTGCCAGCATTCGTTCAAGCACTCATACACACAGGTACTTGAGTGCTGAAACATCAACATCTGACAGAAAGTGACACATTTACTCACACACACTCATATATATACTCACATGAACACACAAGGCCAAATGATTAGCTTGGAGATGTGAGATCCTGTGTATTCCCTGTCATTACGACATACAGCAGCATCAATTCAGGGAAAGCCCATAACTACCTGTCTTTATTTTCCTCTTGACCTCATTATCACACTTTGCATTTTAGATGCTCTCTATCTCCATCATTACACCTGAGCCACCTGACCACTGAGATGGTCCAACCTGTTATGATTCCCTTCTCGAGCCTGTGCCGGTCAGATGTCATAGGCCCAGAGATAAATCTCATCCTTCTTCTACTTCTGTAGTAGTCCAGGATGAGCTTATTGATCTTGGCTGGCACATGGTGTCTGTGAAGGGCCTCTTCCACCAGCTTATGTGGAATAGAGCAATAGGCATTTGCAAGGTCCAGCCACAAGACCGCCAAGTTGCCCTTTCCCTTGTTCGCCTCTTTCAGGAGTTGCGTGACACAAGAGCTATGTGTCTTCTTTCTGCTTTTTATTATATTGGGTAAAGTAGTGACAGACTTGAACTGGGGATGTTGCAGTTAAATGGTCTGTGTGTTGAATCCTTGGTATCAGGTCACCTTAGGAGTTCTCAGTCTCCTCATGTGTAGAATCAGTGTTATTCAGACTACTTTGTATAAACTTTATTTGCATCAGTTTGCATGATTTTGCACAAGTTCAATATTTATCTTGTGCAGTTGGGCTTAAAAGAAGAGACAATACTGCATTTGTTGTTCTTATCATCTAACATGTTTGTCAAAGTGCTTATTTGATTCAAGTGTAGATTGAGTTCTGGGGAAAGCACACTGAGATCCAACGATAGTCCCAGGGGCTTAGTCCAGTGCATCAAGTCACAAGGTAAATAAAAGAAATTTATCTAAATATAGCAGTGCAAAATGCAACTGTGCCTGTATCATAACTAAAACCAGAGACCATGATTGCAGGCATTAAAATATGAATATAATAATGTGAGTATTGCACACATACTGAAAGGTGCAACATTTTGGAGGCACAGGGACACTGGCCCCAGTATTAGGAAGAAGGAAGAAATATTCTTAGAACAATTACTTCTGCCAGTGTAAGGAAATGATTGTGTAATTAAATTTGTTAAAGCAAAACATGTTTGCATGCTGAACGGAGAGGAAACCTTTCTTTCTCGTCTGCCTCACTGCCTATTATCTCACTACATTCACCTGTGAGTTGTTTTTGTTTAGCAGTCCACGAATGTGTTTTCACTCATTGTTCTCCTCACGTGCTACTGTAATAGAGAGCAGCTGATTATTTACCCTAATCTCTGTTGCTCAAGGGGTTAACTCTGTTTTTGTGGGAGTGAAATGAGAAGAAATCAGGACTCGTATACATCAACCTGACACATATGCACGCACACACACACACACTCATTAACTCACTGAAAACCTAGTTCTCCTTGTAAGACCCTTAAACTCTTTTTCTATATGCTGTAAAAACATACACGTGTTGCTATGCATGGTCTGGCTCGCCTTTGTCATGACATGTTTACCTTCAAGTTCAAAGGTTATTCATTCAATATAAATACTGTAGGTTGACACACTCTTATAAATGAAAAAGTTGCATGCTGCTTTTTGTGCCCTACAGTTATTAGAAAAGTGAAAGGAGAAGTGGAAACTGGTAAAAAATATTGACGTTTCATGGAGCTGAGTGAAATTTTCAAAGTGTGGCGTCAGTTTAATCAGCACAAACGCCCTGCTGCCTCTAGTGTGTGTGTGTAATCCAGTACTGTTACTTTTGAGTCACAAAGGTAAACACTTATCTCTGAAAAATACATACCTAGTAAGGGTTGAATGACCCAGAATGTTGTTCAACTGCACTTACCGTTAATCTGAAGATACCTGCAAAATGTGTCTCTTCTAATCACTGGGATGAAAAAAAAAGTCCTATTTGCTTCTCCATAACAAAGATTTGCAACCCGTTTCCAAAGTTGTAACACTATTTTAAAATACAAATTAAGATGGCAGCCAGAAGCCACAATAATATATATATTTTTTATATTTTTTAAATATTTTGTTGTGTAGAGGACTCTTTTATTTTAGAAATATCTTTAACTACAGCTTATTTTCAAACATTATTGGGTATTTATCATTTCAGAATAACAGATTATCTCTGTGACTCAGGCATTATAACATATAAACCTCCTTTAGATGTTTTTAATAGGTATTGTTTGTATTGTCAGACCCACAGACTTCTTGATAAATGCTGGTGAGTGTTTCAGTACGGCCCAAATAGACAGTACAATAGTCCAGATGATGATTAAATGTTATGCTTTATGCTGTAAAAATATGTGCATTTGCTGAGCTTACTTACATCTAAGTGGAAGTACTTGTTTCTTCTCTGTGGTCGTCTCTGTTTACATGTTAGATCTCATTTCCAATTTAGTGTATGGGTGTGAGTTTGTTTTTGTGTGCGCTCTGGTGTGTAGATGGATAACTAGGCTAAAGAGCAACACAGAGGAGGGAGGAAGATTGTTCCTGATGTTTTCTGTGATACTAAGGATCTGCTTTACTCTAAGACAGAGTGAGAAAGAGAGACTGAAAAACATTGTATGTGAGAGAGGATGTATGTGTCAGTAGGTCGGTCTCAACTTATTTATCCATTTACAATAAGAAACATATCTCGTCCGCTTATGAAAAATATCTCATCCGCTCTTAGTGAGTTAGAGGCACTAAAGGACAAAGGAAAAGCAAAACGTGGAGGGATGTGCAGATAAAAACACGCTCTGTTCATCTGCAAGTATTTCTGTATAGCTACTGTAACTGTTGTCTGCAGACACATGAGGAAGTAACTCACATACACACAGAAGGTCTTTGGCTGTATGCCCAGCTAATGTACGCCACACCCTGTTTTTCTCCTTCCAGAGGGTGTTCAGTAAGACATGTGTATCTGCCTGAGAGTGGCTGTTGTTTGAAAAAAGCAGAACTAGCAAACTGTGTGTGTCTGTTTCCAACTGCGTGTACTGCTTACTCATGTGTACAAATGTGCCTGTATTTAGCTCTGTATCCTTTACTCAAATTTGTGTATGTGAATTTGTGCGTGTGTGTGTCTGTATCTGTGTGTGTCAAGGGCACACAGAGACAACTAAACATTCTAATACATAATCGGCTAATTAGCGGTTAGCAAATGCCAATGATTAGATGCAGCGTGGCAGCAATAATATTGTTGAGCATTAATGACTTCATCATGTGCTCTAATCTATACTTGACCAGCTTTATATAATCAATAAACCATCCTCATACAATGCATTATAGTAGATTGTGTATGCCATCTTTTTGGCTTGTAAACATGTTATTTCTTTAGTGGCGAAGGTGGCCACTGCACAGGTGGTTTTTCCAGGGAAAACAGATTAATCATAGACAAAAATGACAAATTGAACTTGAAAAATATGATGATGGGAAAAGGCACTCAGCCTATTAGATATTTCACATTCACTTCAAGAAAAACAAAAAACTGCCAAACAACCACCTGGGTATCTTTAATTGTGTGTCCAATTTTCAGTGCGTGATTAATGAGGAATTTTCTCTACACAATTGCAAAGATGGTTAAATGTGATCAATAAAAATTTATATAAATTCAAGTAACTACATTTTGAGTTGTAGGACTGAAAATCCCAGCCTCAGTCAGTGTGTGGCCTTGAGGTTAAAAAGATGGTTAAAGAGATTTCACCATAACAGAAAACCTTGTCCTGCTTCAGTCATGTCAGACAATCATGTTTCTTTCGCACATCCAAATGTTTCTCCAAAACTTGAAATAAGACAATAACTGAGTCTCAGTGGATAATTTAGTTTTCTGTTAAGACCTCACCTCTCAGTCCTAGAGTCTCATTACGTGTTGTAATCTAACAACAAGCTCTTTTTGAATGTTTCCTGTGATGTAGCAACAAAGTATAAACTTTGAATGAGGGTATCTTGACACAAGTCACAGTGAATCAGGTGTAGGTTTTACACTTTATTTACGCAGCGCTCTGATCCCATCATCAGTACAAGATCTTGGCGAGAAATCAGTGCAGCTCTGGACGGAAATAAATGTCATGACATTACATAAGCTTATTGAAAGGATACCACAGTGAATGTGTGCTGTTATCAAAGCAAAAGGTGGTCCAAGAAATATTGGTTTGTATGACTTTTTTTTGTTGTTGTTGTTGTTGTTTTTTTGGGTCAGGAAGTGATTAATATTTTGTGACAAACCATTATATGCAATTAAAAAAATAAATACATTGACTTGCTGGCGCTAAAAGAAAAGTCAAAGGAAGAAAAACAATTATTAGAATTTATCAGTAGTAAATTGTAAAGTACTAATAGTCTTTAAATATTTCAATGTGGACTAAAGTGATGGACTAACGTACTGCTCAGCTACTATCCTGGGTGCAGCAGCTAACGTGACTAAAATGCATTTTACAACAGAAGAGTAGTCTTTCACATGTTATTCCTAGATTGATGATCGCTCGGTTTATGTACCTATGTACATTTAAATGCTGTGTGAAATCCCTGTTCAGTGTGTTGCTGTTTAATAAATTGAATGTGTTTTGACAGTGTGCAGGAGTTGATTTTTTTCTTTGTCTTAGACGTCACACCACAGATGATAAAACCAACAGTTTTACCAGAGTGAGATTATTTATTTTGGACGTGCACTCCATGTGTTGCAAAAATCTTATTGCGTTGATAAAAACAGATCCGTTTTACAAGTGCTTGACTTTACAATAAGGCCAGCCTGCAGCTGTTGGCAGCACCTGTCCAAACCTTGCTTACACCCTCATGTGTGTCATTGGTGTGGGGCAAGACTTTGCACATACACACTCATGTGACTAGCAGCAGTCACAATACTGTTCACAGGAAATTGAATAGGCAACATAATGCTCTAATATGCCTCTTTGTATGTGTTCTATGTATAGTTTAGAGAGATATGCTGTGGACGGGGGTATCTGTAACATCTCTAGAGTCTGAATAATGCACAGGAGCATTTCAAAATAGATTCTTGTATGTGCCCGTTCATACACATCTGTCAATAAGCTGTGCCCTTCATGGTTTAGTCCCATGTCATATGCAGATTCCTTTTGTGGTTTTGATATCATCTCAGTGTGTGTGAGGGAGAGAGGACGAGATCAGATAAGCACATGGTTGAGGAGGAGTTTTCTGATTTATAGGAGCTTATTGAGGAGGAAATAGGCGTCATAGTCCAGTGGCTGTAATAAACGAATAGACCTCCCTTCACTACTCGGAATCAAAGAGACAGGCCAACCCAAACACACACACACACAAACACGCAGCTGCACCCATGTACACACTCCTGCCGAGAGAGTTTAAAGTCAGTGCAGCAGGGGTGAAGGGAGGAAGAGGAGAGAGAGGATGCAGGAGTGTAGGAGTGAGGGGTGTGCTTAGCAGCACTGGACTGTGTTTCAGGGAAATTCCTGTTAACATCACACTTTTCAGCCCTCTTCATTAGAAGTGATTGATAGTTTTTGGGTGACATGCTGTTGAAACTCCCAGGTGTCTGTGCGTGTTTGTGTGTAGTTGTGAACACTGACCTTGGCCCATTTAGTTTGAAGGATTTTGGAAAGAACACATTTTGAATGGTGGATTGCACTGTGGCTACATGTGAAACATCAGCTGTATCGATGTCAAGAATATGACCTGGGTTCATTTCATTCTCTCTGGACAGAAGTTTCCCTCATTAGCCGTAAGTGCAGAGACTTTGAGTTTTGTGTCTGGAGCCAAATGTTCTTTGATAAGTAGGGAAAAAATCTGTTTCAGAGGTACTATTTGTAGAGCAGTTTCATTAGATTCCTTAGGCTTCATTCTCAGTTTTTAAATATGATTTTCAAGCATTTCAAGTTAAAGAGATGAACATATGACTTGAAGTGTTGAAGGTGTGTTATGGGTCTGAATGAACTAGTATTTACTGTAGGTGTCCCTAAGAAAGCAGCACTGGAAACACTGGCAGTTGTGGTTACAGTACCGTATACTGGGTAATATGATAAGTTTGCATTATGACATTGCACATATTTGCACACTGTGGTGACCACAGTCTGCTGTTTTTTCTGTCCTGAGCATTGAACTAAAAATAATAGTGTGAAGAAAAACAAAAGCCAGTTCCACATTACATTGGTTCCTATCTACTTGTCAAACTAAAATGGCCATAGAAACATGAGCCCCTGTCATTGTTTCTCTCCCTACCCAGTGTTTTGCTTGAAACTGGACACTGCCTGTACCCCATAATACTGGCAACTTGGCCTTAGACACACACACGTACTGTGCCTCCTATTTTTCTTGTTCCTATGCAGACCCCTTGTTTTGTTGAATTCACTTGAGATTCCTAAAATAAGAAATTGGCACATCTGTCCAGGGAGGTACAACACACATGTGGCAGACCGGCAAACAGACACCAAAACCCATCAAAACCCCAGAAGAGGGAGCTGTTGTTTTTTTTTTCTTTTAACTCAGTACCCTCACTGAGTGAATCTAACTCATCTCTGCTTCTAATTTTAACTCTTTTAGTTTGTAGTTTCTGTCGCTTTCAACATTGTCCATGGTTTTCTTGGTCGCTATTTTTTTTTATTTTTGAGAGATCAGGTTGCTCTTAATGGTTCAACAACAAATGACTAAATCATTTTTTCCTCCGACTTGCTTAGTACATGTACAGGTACTCTCAGGGTCATGACACCAGCCTAAGCTTGTACTGTGAGGTCTTGAACCTGTTTCACTGGCTTTAATATTTTGAGACAAAATTAAAAGGGGTAAAAGCAACATCACACACATTAAGTCCATAATATGAATGCATTTTAAAGGCATTGCACACAATCCATCCACTCACACTGAAGTTTTCAGTTATTTGCCTGTTAGACCTCATCTTAAGACTGTGTGGGCTTACTGTGACTTGTCTGGCATCTGAATCACCTTTGTATTAGTTTTGTTGCTCCTTTTTGGATATGAGAGGTTACATCTCACTGGTTAGGTGACCTTACGTAGCATAAAACTCTGCCTAACTTCACCCTGAGACAGGATCTAATTATCTACAGTAAGTGAAAACAACTGTGTGGGTGTGAAGGGGCTTATATAGGAAGTTGTATGCATTTGCAGATTGAATGGATCATGTTTAGATCTGACATGGTTATTTTCATTTAGGCAGTTTAATAGTATTTGCTAATATACTTTGTTTTATGTGACAGTAAATACTCATGTGAATTTTAAGGCATTTTACAAACCAAAGTAATTAAATCAACTAACCCAGAAAATGTTAAGCAGATTAATCCCCAGTCAAAATAATCCTTAGTTGCACCTCTAATTGTTTTATCTTTATTTGTTTGAGTCTTAAATTAAATTAAACTGAAAAGATATTTTAGACTAATTGCAATTAAGAGTCTTTATGTTAAATAATGAAGAAAACAGCGTGAATAGTTTAAAATAAACTGTGGGACAGTTTGTATCTGAAAAGATCTCATGTAGTCAGCAATAGACATTTAAACAGAAAAGATTAGATTAAGTGTAAACAGCATGTGTAGATACAGATGCTGCCTAAACAGAATACATGTCAAAGAGTCAGTGGTATTTGTTTCAAATTGTCTTTAAAAACAATGACAGCATCTACCGCAATATGTTTGTTTGACCTCGGAAGATAAACTCATTTTCCATTTATGAATATCCAGCAGCGAGATAAAATTACATGATTTGGTTTCAAGTAATCTGCATTCGTAAACACAGTATTCTCTGTCTGTCAGGTTTTCTTTTGATGCTACAGTGTATGTCCATGATAATGTTCCTTTTAGCCTCAGGGGTCAAATATGGGAAGATGTATTATTGCAAGTTAGTGAAGTAAGAATATTAAAACACAGACACACACACAACATGTTGCAAATTCACTGAACAACATATGAAACTCATCTATCAGAATTCACTTACTAATCCATTAACCATCCCACCACGTCTCCTGTGTCACATGTATCGTGCATTTTAACAGGTCTCTCTCTAACACACACACACACACACACACACACACGTGCTTTCAGTGTGGGTTAATTATAGCCATAATAAGCGCTTGGACGGGAACTAAGTTTGATAAGACCACTAATGACAAACGTGATTTGGGAAATCCCCCTTCTCTGTCTTTCTGTCTCTACTGCTCATACATCACATCTTAATTATTAGTCCCCCTAATGTGTTTTTCTATGATTTACTCTTTCATATTTCAAGATAGACAAAGCACCTAGTAATTATTGTCTGTCACAGTTTCCATGGAAATAATATCTACAGTCACATGATGGCCTCCCAAGGTGACCAGGAAGTGGTTTTACGGTGATGCAGGGTGGGGGGTAATGGGTAAAAGTGGCAGTTGTGTATGCAGCTTTGTTTCTTGATTTATGTGGAGGCTGTAATGACATCATATTCAACAGTGGAAAGGGTAATAAATTGAATTTGAGCTAATGGTGCTGAGGCTTTTTCTTTAACTAATGCTCTCTTCTTACATGGAAAAACACTTTTCTATTTTGCCTGTAAATTGAATAGCTATAGCTTTTGAAACAGATATAAACAAACTAATTTAAAGAGAAACATAATTTTCTAAATAATTGATTTGCTAACTTTTAAGAATGTATCTATATCTTTAACTACAGTCATACTTTTTTCACAGGAATTGAAAACAATTTTTATTCATAGACGACCAATTGTAGGGTCTCCTATGTATTGGGACAAATTGATGGCATAGCCTGGAAGCCAGACATTTCCAGGTTTCTTCCCTGGTGATGCTTTGGCTGACCTTTATTGCAGCTGTCTTTGGTTCCTACTTGTCTTGGGTATTTTTGCCTTAAGCAATTGAAATGCATGTTCACTTAAATTCAGATCAGGTAATTGATTTGGCCACTGCAAAGGTTTCCATTTATTTCTGAGAAAAATACACAGGTTAGTACACACTTGAGGGTAAATTAAAAGATGTAAAACTATGTAGTTTACTGATTTGCTATAAAAATGTTTTTGTATAGGTAACACAATTTACATGAAAGCTCATATTTACTACAGTATGTCTGTAAAAGCTGACCACTACTTTAAGAGTATTTGATGAACTAATGTTCTAATAGGTCCACAGGTAACCTTGTGATCTGAGTCAATTTTATGAAACTGATACTATCAAAAAATAGAAAAAGAGAATTGAAAATCCCCTTTAGTTCTTAGTTTCTTTATTTGCTAACACAGGCCCTCAGTCCTCACCAAAAATAAGATTTGGACAGTGCCTGGAGACTCATAATCCTACTGTGGTCAACATCAACATTACCACTTTGCTTGGAGCTGCACAGAAGCATAAAGACATGTATGAGATCAGGCCTCCAGATCAGGCCTGGGAAGTGAAAACATTTAATATCAGCATGGTTAGATCATGTCATAAATATTATTTAACGTCAGTACAAAACCAGTCAGAGCACGTCCTTATTTGCTTTACTTCTTTTTGAGCATGTTTGCTCATGAATGAGCATGAAACTGTCAGTCACTCATTACAGTACAAACAACTGTAATCTGCATTAACCTTGTTACAGGGTGAGAAGTATCTGTCTAGACAACAGTTAATCATTGCTTTGTGGAATAACTTTTGGGCAGTTTTGTGTATTGTACATTTATTTATATTGAGCTTTTTAAATAAATAAACTTCATAGTCATATTAAATACATCTGTGTTAGTTTGGCACATCTGGAATTTGGCACTTTTTAAAATTTGCTTAAGCTTTGCCAACTAGGAAAGGGAGCATCTGTGCCTTAAAGCCATTCTAAAAATAAATATTATAGGAGTCATGTCTAGGCTCTGACTTAGCCACTCAACAAGTTTTACATTTTTCTTAAGCCTGGTTTTGGTTTGACAATCTGTCTTTTGATCATATCATGTCGGGGTGTAAGTTGTTATGACTGAGGACTCACTAATTATTAGTCTTTAACCTTGATGGAGCAACTAATCCTGTGGTTGTTGGCACTGTGACCAGTATTATGACCCCCTTTTAGTGTTTTTTTTGTTTTGTTTTATCTTAAATTTACTTTATTTTTATAAATTTATTTCATTTGTTATTGAATTGACTTACAATGCATTTAGATAAAATGCAAAATGGTTTACTTCTCATTTTATTTGGACACATTTTCTGGACTGTGTCAACATGAGTATGTAATAAACTTGCCATAAAATCCAGCTGTTTTTCTTCTTTTCTCTGGTCCTTCTCTTTTTGCAGCAAGATAAATGTCATTTTTTTTGCTGAGGTTAAATTCTCAGCATCAGCGGATGAGTCTTTGTTTAAGCCTGTTTTAGTCTTCTAATTATACATCACGCATTTTGTCCTCACATTCAGTCAGAGCACACCTTCAGAAGTGGGAGTCTTGCCTGTCACACTTTCTCTAAGTAAATAATGTTCTCAATTTTAAGGATCTAAATTAAGTTTGGATTTTTTAACTTGCTACTTAATGCATACAGCAATGGTCAGATAAGTAACTATGCACACATGTCGTATGTAATCAGAGTGTTAAGTGCTCATCAACATTCATTTGTTGTTTGACAGGTACTGGGAAAATGTATGCAGATGAACAGAAGTGTGGTTCCTTTCAACAGTTGCCTGTGCTGAATGTTCACCAATTAAGATGGAGTATAACCTACTATTTGATCTCAGAGGCAGTAAAAACTTAGTGATGGCTGATGTCATGTTTTTCCACTGCAGCAGGAGATTTCATCACTGCGATAGAATCAACTTTGATCATCTGGCTTCCACTCACCATGAAAGTCTCACTCTCTGTGGGACAAAACGCACACGAGCACACACACACACAGGTTGTTGTGTTAATAGTGTGCATGGACGACAGGTATATTTTAAAAAATAAAGCTGTGGTATCTGTTTGATCACAAAGGTTGCACCTCTATGAAAAATACATATGAGAGGATTAAGATGATTGTTCCCCAGTGCATGTTTTCTGTGTGCCAATTAGAAGAGACAAATATGTGTGTTGTGTGCTGTTATAGTCTGTCAGCTAGTGTGTGTACTGTACAGTACAGTACTGAGCAGATGTTTTAATACATGCTTTATGGATCAAATAATACCCACATTCGTGTTTTTATATTTACATTAATATTTTTATTTCATTGATTTTTCCAAAGGAGTCTGCTGGATTACATCAGTCTCTGACCAAGAACAACAACAAAAAAACCCCAGTATAATTATCAGTTTATTTTGCAGGAAATATAGAAGATACATTCTCAAAACTTCTTCTCTTTTTGGTTTTTTCACAGACGGTCGGAGGAGGAAGTGGACATGGACAAGGTCACGGCCGCCATGGTGCTGACCAGTCTTTCCACTAGCCCCTTGGTGAGGAGTCCACCTGTCAAAGTCAGCGGTGAGGATCTCAACCACTAAACAACTGATTAACAGGGATAAAGACAATGTGCTTAAGTGTGTCCTTGCGTGTGGTTAATCATAAACTCTCTTCTCAATTCAAGTAAAACGTTTATGAAAAGTGGCCACAACAAGTAGCTCAGTCTAAGCCAATATCGTCTTCTATACATAGACTTATCTTTCTTCATGGCTGTTATCTTGTAATGCATATTACATTTGTAAAATTACCACCTGCTGCACTCCAGGATTCTTTTATCAATCAGTTCTTCAAATCCACAGAAAAGTACAATAAGCCCGTCACAGTCACACTGTCACAGTCACCTCACACTATACTTGTCAGGACACTCATTGACATAATGCGTACCCTAGCGCCCCAGCCTTACCCCCAAAATGCTCTTTGAAGTTGTGAGGGCCACAAGACCAAAATGTCCTCACAACAATAGTATGTAAACAAACTGTCCACACAGGGAAATGAAAACATGCTCACACACACGCACACACACTATTATAGACACATACTCTGCCTGAAGTTTCCCCTGCTTCCATCTTCACAAAGTGATATGCCTTTTGTATCTGATATTCAAAAGAAACATTTCTTTGATCTAAAAAAAACAAGACCTTGGAAGTTTCTCAGCAGAATCACAGAAAAGCAGAGTAACCTTTCTTTTCTTGTGTCAGAGTCTGCAGTAGAGGCCCTTTTGTGTGAAGTGCAAATAGAGCTGTCTGAACTTAATTGAATGTCTTGATCTATCGTCATTGACAGAGGAACACCCACACATATTGCTGTAGTTGTAGCATCTACAAATATGACTGGAGAAGATGCATTTATTGTTACTTTAATGCTTTACCTTTCTTTCTCACTGCCTTCCCTCTGTGCTCTGCACCTCCATCTATGTATTCTGTGTTCACCTCCTTCATAGATGGTCTAAGTGGTTCGTGGAAGGACAATGGCTCAGTAGGACCGTTCACACCATCTAGCAATAGCTCTTCAGGGGGCTACTGGAGCTGGTCTGCTCCCAGTGACCAGTCCAACCCTTCTACACCATCCCCTCCGCTCTCAGCCGACAGTTTCAAGCCCTTCCGTGTGCCAAGTCTGGGAGGTGTGGGCCCTGGCCCTGCGGGGCCTGAAGACCCCAGCCTGGACGAACAGGACGGCAGCAGCCTGCTCTTTGATGAGCCCATCCCTCGCAAGCGCAAGGTGAATACTGGAAATCACATCTGAATTAAAAAGCTTAAAATAAAGCCAAATTCTGCTCTCTGTGCTGAAAATAAACGTTTTGCATTAATAACTAAGTAATAAGTTGTGTGCTATTGAAATAGTAACAGGAAATTACTCCAGAACAGTTTTATAGTGTTTGCACTGGCCAACAAACATGACAAACATTTATCAGATTAGATTTTCTGTCAACATGGAAACATTTGTGAGCTTGTGTTTTGTCTGACTGCAGCTGCTGTCTATTTTGTGTTTCCTGCAGAACTCTATGAAGGTGATGTTCAAGTGCCTGTGGAAGAACTGCGGCAAGGTGCTGAGTACTGCTGCTGGCATCCAGAGACACATCCGCACTATCCACCTGGGGTAAAACATATTCAACAAGACACACACACGCCACATACCTTAGCTACAGTCCACACAAACCCTCAACATGCCACTGTAACACTTCCTGGTCTAGGAGAAAGGGGAAGGTAACAGGTGGAAAAAAAAAGAGCGAGTTGGAGAACAGTGATTTGGGATGGACACATTTATACTGACATAAAAGTGAAGCGTAAAAGTGTCCTGCACTGATAGCAGATAGCAGCAGCAGAGGTTTTGCTGCTTGGAGGGTGACATTATTATTGAATGGCAGCAAGGGTTGAGTGTGATCGCTTGGACACGTTTCCCTACAAACTTATACAGCATATACATATACATACATACAACTTAAAAATTTATACAGAAACTTGTTTCTATTTTCCTCAATGTTATTGTTTTCTTCTCTGTCCATGACCCCCACACTATCTGCATCTTCTATTTCTGTTTTCAGGCGTAACTGTGACTCGGACTGCAGTGATGGCGAGGAGGACTTCTACTACACAGAGATCAAGCTCAACACGGACTCAGTGGCCGATGGACTCAGCAGCCTGTCCCCTGTTTCACCCTCTGTCCTCTCTCCCCCTCCTCCTCCGCCTTCTCCTCTCCCTTCTCTCAGCCAGCTGTCAGACTCCCACAGACCCCAGCAGGCCTCTGACACCAAAGAGCCTCACGCTGGCGGCACCACGCCACTCAGCCGCTCTGCGCCCAGTGCTCTCTACCTCATCCACACGGACCACGCCTACCAGGTATGTATGTGCAGGAAGCAGAGGAAGTGTGCTCACCTACACACACATAAATACATACAGTCATACACAAATTTAGATTAACGTACAACACACATACACAAACTCTGTCAAAAGCCAAAGCGGTTATAATTTGCTGCTGTTTAATAGACGGCATTTATAGACCTCATTGTAAACATCAGTTTTATATAGACGTTTATAAACACACACGTTTGCTTGCACAGAGCACACTGAGACTGCTGACTGCTGTTTATTTTCTAGTGTGTGCATATGAACACCATCCTGTATAACAGTCTGTGATTTCACTGCTCTAAATGGACATTGTGCAGGACACGAAAATAAACAGCAGTAATCCGCACTGTCTGTGCCGACATATGTCTGTTCACACATGTATAAATGCAGAGTGACGCGTGCAATAATGTTTGTAAACACTGTGTAAAGATTAAAACAGGAAATAAACACCGAACGGCAGGGAAAAGAAGACAGACTTTGACCTCTTTGGGCTTTGATGAAAATTTAAAAAAATAAGATAAATCCATGCACACTCTAGACCAATATACATGCCACAACATTCATATTTATGTGCACAATCCACGCATTGTTTTTCACACTCCACTACCAGGCTCCTCATTATGCTGATCGTGTGTCACTTGTCCCTCGCTCCCTTTAGCAGCTGTGCTAACAGTTATAGTTATAACAGTTATATCAGCACACAGCAGCAGGTTTGAAGAAATAACTGAATGTGGAATAATAAGGGCAGTCCATCATTTTTAGGCAAACTTTATTGTCATTTTAATGTATCCATCTGACATTTACTGTATGTGACACCTACAGAGTGTGATGTCAGAGTGATGACTGCATGCTTTTACTAGAAACATATTGTAAATATTAGCACTTAATTTTTTGTAAACTTTTAACTTTTTTTTATAATGTGAAATACCGGTCAAAGACCACGTTTCACAATTTTCCCAGAGGTCTTTACTAGGATGGATTCTCTATTTCGGGCTCAATGCACAAATTTGTCTTGTAACTTTTAATTTTCAGATTAAGAACAAAAACCTGTGTGTCTTTTCACAGAGCTCCATTGTTTTCTTTAATATTCACCAATAATAAAAATATCAAGTTTTATGTGAAATCAAGTTTTCATTAAAATATGAACCTCAAGCTGCTACAAGTGAGGCAGATCATACAACAAAGCAAGCAGGGATTTTAAAACATCAGGGGATTTAGCAACAAAAAGTGATTTGGAGCAATGAGAGAAATGACGGTTGTTCCATGTACTTTGTTGCATTTGGGAGGGAAAATAGTATAATTTTGCTGTTTGACCTTTGCCTTTAGGCAACAGCTCCAGTGTCTATCCCGTCCAGCAGCAGTAACTTGGCCGGCTCAGCCTCCACCAGCTTCACTCCCACCAACAGCTCCAGCTTTAGCATCTCCTGGCAGTCACCGCCTGTTACTTTCACCGGGAACACAGTGAGGACACTTTAAAAGACCATTTATTGTGAACATTTATTGTGAACCTCAGCAGTTACATACTGCACATATTGTTCCATTTGGGTTTTCATAATCACAACTTTGTCTGTTCTCAGCAGGTGTCTCCCAGTAAAAGCCAGGGCTTTGGTGAACAGCGTTCCCAGACCATAGCCGTCCTCTCATCCCCTCCCAGAGCCACCACTTCCCTCAGGTACTAAACTTTTATAGCTTTAATTAAAGGCCAAAGTAATTGAATTCACAGCTCAAATACTACCAAGAAGAAACTCAAATTAAGGCCAAAGCATCTAATATGATTTTCTGCTTAAAGTGGAAATCACCTCATGTGGTAAAGGATGAAAAATAGATAGTCATCATGAGTCAGCTTAGTTCAGCCTCTGCTTTGCTTAATTCACTTCACTATGGAACAAAGCTGTTTTTAGATTGTGTGATTAATGTGTTGTGTTATTTACAACTCCAGGACACAAATGATCATGCAGGACTTAATCAGAGCTAAAGTGAACTAGGTAGAATGAGGATAATGAAAAATGGACGTGCATCGTTTTATGTAGATGGTTGTTTAGTGGCAATTAGAAATAAGATATTTTAATGAAATATATTATTCAGTTTGTCGTGGCATGTGAGGAGTTTCAGATCACTCTCATAGTGTATCTGTTAAATCTAAGGCCAGCAGCTGGTTACCAAAAATCAACTCACAATTAACAGGCACTTCACTTGTCACTGAATGTTACACATGAACCTGTCTTGGTTACAGTCATCAGCGTTTTTTCCATATCTCCTCCTCAGCCGGAAGGTGCGGGGCGAGGGGAAGAAGTGCCGTAAAGTGTATGGGATGGAGAATCGTGACATGTGGTGCACTGCCTGCCGCTGGAAAAAGGCCTGCCAGAGATTCACTGACTGAGTGTTCGTCGCCAACGCAGTGGCATGGCACACCAACAGGCACTGCTGCCTTTTGCTGGGAAAGAGGGGAGGGGCATCATTGTGCATGCATTTGGTTTTCTTGCTCTTGCCCCTCTCAGCTCCACTGAACCATTCCAGATGTGGTAGCATCAGTTGGACAGAAAAGTCGTCTTTTACATTTCCATCCAGGATTCCTAGTACTGCCTCACCATTCCCGTCATTCCCAGTTTTGGGAAACCCCAGTGCAGCTAAAAAGTGTAAAGAAAAAATAGATCTAAAGTTTTCTGATGTTTTTATGTTGGGTTCAGTGTTGCATCTTTCTATGTTTTGTAAAGCTCTGGTTTTTAAATGGAAAGTCTAGTCTAAGAAGCAGCCCAGACAAAAGCTTTTTTGTGTGTGTTTTGTCAGAAGAAAAGAATCATTACATTTTTATCCAAAATAAGAAAGGACCTCTTTGCTCCAGTTTTTGAAGATCATTCTGAAATAGCATGGAGGTAAAGCCTTTGTTTTTGTTTTTCCTTCAACTTGTTGATCTCTCATTTTATTTCTTGACTTCTTGAGATGGTCTTTTTATCACAGACATCGCAGCCTCTCCTAGTCTCTCACCTGTTCTTCACTCCTGACAGCCCCAAGGGAATGTACGGCAGAGCCGGGAAGGACAGGTTGAAAGGTAGAAACAAAAGGAGGAAGAGAGATAGACACACAAGGTGAATGATCAATGCAAAAAAAAGATACAATTTATAGTCAGGTGAAGCAGGTGGACCATGCAAGTGATTTACCACAAGAAACCACAGCAGCATTCACAAACACAATCATAAGAGAAGATGGAAACTATTTTTATGTCACTTTTTTATCCAGTTTTTCTTTTTGGTTTGTTTCATCAGGGATGTGATTCTAAAGAAAGCAAAAACCAGCAGCTCAAACTTGGGGTTATAATGTAAACAGCACTATCTCAATAGCTTCTCTCTTTCATGAGCATGACAACTTTGCAACCAAAAACTCCTTTCTTTCTTTGTTCTTTATGTTTTTGGTTCTTCTTAAGGTGCCATGTTTACTGTTGTTGATGTAGTTTTTTATTTTTTATTTTTATTTTTTTGCAAAACTGAGACTGTTTATCTACCACATGCTGAAGAAAGTGTGTTAAAAGACCTTCCTGAGAGCACTGGAAGCCTAACATCAGCGAGGCCATAAAATGATGAACCTCTTTCACCACATACAGAAAGACAGATTGCCCTCCTCCTCAACCATCTTTTACACCTTCCCAGTGGGAACAAAATAATTTTATGTTTGCGTATGCCAGAGAGGCGCATTTGATCATCTGTTGACCAAAGGGGGAGGGCCGAAAAACCAAAAGTGAGGAACTTGCACGGTATGTGACACAGCTCTTCGTACCTTTGACATCTGTGATTACTGTGGAGAGTTGAAAATGTCTTCAAATATCTTCCATTAAGCTTCTCCAGTTCCAGCGTTACCTGCTTCTAAAAGGAAGTAACAGCAGCAAAAGAAATATGTTATAAAAATATCCAACCACCCATATGTGACTAGTTTTGGGGAGGGGTGGAAAAAGGTATTAGCACTTAATTAGGTCACTTCTTTGTTTTTTAAAATGCACTGCACCTTTCATTAATTTTGTATCATACAAGCAAAGCTTTGGCTCCAGTTTTCCTTGTGATTGACACTGATTGATTACTGATGAGATTAAGAGTCGGACTGATTGCACGCTGAAATTGGCATTTCAGTCACACACACACACACTTTTGTTTTACACCAGAATTATTCAAAACCAACACCAGCTAATAAACTCACATGCTCGCCCCTTTCAATATTCAGTACTTCCACACATTAATGTAGCTTTGTTATGCTTGCTCAGCTGTTTATATTTTATTTTTTTATTCTGTTCAACTATATATGTAGTTATGTATTTTCTCTAAATTCCATGTTTATGACCAAGTACCTCGGTCATTATCTGCCACCTTATGGACAAGAATGCGTGAGAAAATATTGTACTGTTCAACCTATCAGGCATTTGTTGTTTTGAATATAGGGATAGCCTTACAGTCACTCTTTAAAAAAACATCATTGTGCTTCTTCTATGTCATTATATGATGTTTCAGTAAGAAATATTTAGATGATCTTAGAACTGATTTGCCATTGTTTTATGTGAACTTATTGTTTAAGAAAAGAAAAATCTATATATACATAAAAGAAAAAACATGTTGGAATTTAAATTCAAAACAACAAAGAAAAAGTTTATTTGGCAGTTTTAATTTTTATTTTTGACTATATATACTGTTTATGAATTTTGTTTTCATGTTCTGCTGAAGAAAATGTTTGAAGAAAATGTTTGTGGCTTTTGTAAATGTAGAGGGAGCCCTGGCACGATTTTCACTGCAAGCTAAGCTTGTTATGCTCTTTTCAGTGAGTGTGACCCACACACTCCCGCCTGGAGCTCCTTCACGTCATGCTCCCTGCTACTGGCACTGCTTAGCAGCTGAAAACACAGTTTATTAAAACTCTTATTTCCAATTGTCCTCTCCCGGTTTCACACAGGCGTACTTGCAGTTAGTTTGATTGGCATCTCAGTGTGTTGGTGTCTGTGTGTGATCACATGTATCTGTATATGTGAATGTGAAGGAGCCCCAGGCGAAGTATGTGGACTGCCACTGAAGCACGGTGCTCTGCCCCCTCCTCTGAGTACCACTCTCTCCCAAGGAGTTACACACCTTTATCAAATTGCCTGTGGCATTTTCCTGTTAGGGTGTGTGCAGGTTGAGTTCACTGCGAGGCTCATGGTGCAGAAACACTTTAGAGTTCAAGGGTGTTTTTGTGGATCCAGACCTCAGTGGCTAGATGTGGATGCTTTTTTTTGTCCATGCATTTCCCACCACTGCCCCCTCTGTGGTGCTTTATGTTTGTATTTACCTCCTCTATTGGTGTGTGGAGAAATCAGCCAAACCCATCCTGTCAGGTTACTGTCCAAGAACAAGAAAGTCTCAGTTCTTCAGATCATTCTGCAGTTGTTCAGATCATTTAAGACAAACATTCAAACATGTCTATCATCTTGTCGATCTGTGAGGAACACTGTTATTTGTTCATGGAATGTGGCCTGGCCTCAGTCGTACTGAGAACATCTTGATCCCATTCACTGCCAATGTTACAAAGATGAAGACAAAAGCACGAAGGTGCTTTCAGAGACACTCTATCTGTCTTTGTATACTGTACATCTTGGTGCCGTGGCCTCGGTGGGGGGAGAAATGGAGGTGCTAAAAACCCATGCAGTGCTTTTTCTCCCTTGATCATACCAACTCCATTTTGTACACAATGTTATGCTGTAGAACATGAAAATAAAAACATCCTGTCTCAAGAATCCAAAGTGTCCCGACACAAGTTAGTGAGGGGGTTGCCCCGAAATCTGTTCTCGCTCCTGCTTCCTCATCAGTTCTGACAGTATTACTTTGGTGACTTGTCCTATTTCCTAATCTTTGGGGTTCAGCCCTATATATAAGAGCAAAACTGATATATTTCATAAAATTGGTGCATTTTGTGGAAGTAATTGCACTATATCTTAAACAGAAATAATCTGTACACATTCAAACTAAATTTATAACAGGTTATTTGGAAACATCAGTTCAGAAAACAATCCAAACTCAAGGGCCATTTGTTGTCTTGTTCTGGAGCTTTTAGCTGCATCACTCAAGTAGATTGATGTTCTTTCATAAGAAATGAGGAAACTCAATGTGCTGATGTAAAAATGCACATTATGCAAAGTCATTCATGTCACAATAAGGTGTAAGCATCACTAATGTTGTAGCTGAGAAATGTGGGTCTAATTTTATCGCCTTTACATACTGCTCTACAGAAACATAATTAATTAGTTAATATTTTGTATTACTAATCTAAATCTACAAAGTAACTAATGACAAAATCTGTCAATTAAATGCAGTGTAGAATATGGAAATACACACATACAGTAATTGAGAAAATGTACTTTTCCCCACTTTTTGCTGACAAAGCCCATGTGATACTATTAAAAGTTCCAGAGTGAGTGAATAAATGGCACAAAGTTCAGAGGTTTGTTTTTGGCTAGTATCCAGTTTGTTTCAAATGTAGATTAAACATGACAAGCTGGCAGACAAATGTTTCAACAATTTTACTCCCAAATTGACAACCTAATGATGCCAGTGATGCCACATCTGATCTGATCTGATCACTGGCTTCATATTAGAGCAGAACTGAAACCTGCAGGGAGCAAGCAGCTAAACACAAGCTCAGAAATGGGTTATCATTAGAAACATGTTAGCACAGCAGAATTAAAACTGCAGCATAAAGAGCCACAATAGATGGTCTTGTTGCTCTAGCGAGAGTGATATGAATACTCATGAGGAACCTCTTTTTTCAAATGGAGCGGCAGCGGCTTGTCTGGCTTTTGTTCTCTGGTGTGTTTACCCCTCCACTGCTGCCTATTAAAGGGCTGAGCGTTCAGCCATGATTTATAAGCGGAATAAAACAGGATAGCATTATTCTGCTTACGGATGGTATAAAAATCAGCTCTTGTGAGTTACGAGTGACCCTTGATGTATATGTCCCCTCTCACACCCCCCCTTATGTCCATGTATGGTTATCCAGCATAGCTACTGAGCAGTGATGGCTTTAACAGCAGTTCACATGTTGGCAGTTTTATAAGTATTTTCGGTTTATGTACATGATGCCTACTGAGATCAATATTTCATACATGACAAGACTTGTTTGTTACAAGAGGCTGACATTTATATCATATATCATCCAAGTAGAGGACAATATATACTACAATATATACAGATTAATCTGCAGTACAGAATATCTAAGCTACAGTATCAGTGTGTATCAGTATATTGGTGTGACTAATACCCTCAAAATTACTACTTACAGTATGTCCATTTGTATTTGCACTGTTAGCTCCAGAAGTTAATCAAGTTAAATTGATGGGTTATGTCTTCAGCAGATTAGCCAGCAGATGATAAAACATGAGCAGATGCCCACAGGGTTGTTATCTGCCCCGCTGACCTGTTGCTCCTTCGCACAGACCCTCCTGTGTTCTGTGGAAATACCACCACACAATAGGCTGACGCTCTGAGGAGTCAGAAGTCGTGTGAAAATGTAATTGGACTATTATTTAAAATTGCACTTATAAGTACAGACGTTTTCTGTGCACAGTTGCGTACACATGAAGGTGTCATGGCATTGCCCTGCAAGAACCTAAATATAGTTTGAGTAGCTATGTGTCTGTAAAGTGTCCAGATCCCACCAACCGTGTGGCAACCATGCTGACGGGCAGGCATTTACACCAGCGTCTGGGTGGGACGGCGTTGTCATTAAAAAGGTGGAGGGTTCCTCCCTCCATTCTTCATTCTTTCATTCAGGAATGTGAAGGAGGAGGAGGGCTGAACAGAGGGTGCAATGGCTTCTGCAAACACTGTGAGGCATTAATGATTCAAAATAGTCCCTGGTCTGTGTCTGCAGGAGCTGCTTCACCCTAGTTATGCTTATATTTAGAGGAACATAGGAGTCCTGAATGTGCCTTGCCTTGATGAACACAGAGTTTCCAGAGTGGACCTCAGCAGTCACCCCCATTATGTGTAGAAACTCTGTGTAGAGGTGTGTTGCTGTGATATACAGGCCCATAGCCATGATGAAAGAATGTCTCTGGTGCTGGCTAGTCTGAGTTCTTCTTTCTGTATCTATAATTCAAAGATTTGTGATACAAAGAAATGTCCTGTGAGTTGCGTCCTGTGGCCCCTTTGGCCACTTCTTGGTTCGAGAAAGATGTTGCAAGATCTAAGTGTGACTTTTCTACTCTTTGCTGTAAACTACTTTTTGATGATACTGTGTTTCAGTGTGTTTTTGTCTGTTATTGTTCCTTTTCTTTGCTTTCCCAAACATAACTCCTCTCCTCTTTTTGTACAAGGGCTTGTAGATAAATGTATGTCGATGTGAAGAATCACTGTTGTGGCGCAATCTAGACATGTTTGGGAAATCAAGGAAGCCTCATTCAACAAACAGTATGTGAAACAGTCAGTGAGATGATCCATTTTTAGTGCGGAGCTGCTAAGTGATTTCCACAGGAAGCTGAAAAAGCATCACTTGCTTTGTGTGAAGAAGGCTGAATATTAATGTGTTTTAACAGGCTCATAGAGAGAAGAAACTCACTCACCACCCTGAATTCTATTATTGGATTTGAATACAAATTGACTGAACATTAAAGTAAGAGTTTAACTCATTATGTTAGGGCATTTGTGCCACAGTTCCTTCAGTTTTAACTTGAATATGCAACATAGAGAGTGGTGACCCACCCTCTCTTTAAACTAAACCATCTCACTGGCTGTTTTATCTAATTATACAATCATGTGGACCTCAAGAACTCAATGACTGTCGCACTGGATTTTTACACCCTTTTTTCAAATAGTATATATCTTATATGCTCCGGTCTAACTGTATTTTTTAATACTGCATGTGCATGCAAAAAAGAACATTATGGGATACATGACTTTATATAAATGTGTTCTGTTTGTACCGTGACATCCATGGCAGGTGTTGAGAGCAGCCACCTGAGTATACTTTTATTCTACTCAAATTGCAAACTATATTGGGGTTTTCAGCATTTCAGATATGGTATAAGAGGAAAGAGTCACAGTCTTGTGTTTTGAAATTGGTACAAGCAGTTTAAAAGCACCTGTGATTCCCTGCTGGCACTGACCAATTTGTCACAGTCTGAGTGAAGCTCTCTTCATCCTTGTGTGTGCGTTAACTGTTAACTAGTCCTAGGAGAGTCTGGCAGGATGCTTGTGGAAGACAGATCACTTGAGGAGCCTGTGCACTGAAGTCGGTATCCCAGAATGAGTGTTACAGTGATCGCAACTGTGCCATCTGGAGTTAGGTCTTAGTTGTTCTTCCTCCTCCTGCACCCTTAGACAGCTCAACTAGAAACACACAGAGAGCTTTAAAAGGATGCTATTTTCCATCTGTGTGTAATTAAAAGAGGCCAAAATCATGTGGTTCTTGTCAAATATTAAGAAAGATTTGTAAGCATTTATTGCTTACACCACGTGTAGTATGTTACTTTGTTGTTGCCTATTCTCCCTAACTGGATCCAGAGGTAACCACAAGCACTAAACAAAGTGATTGTTTTAACAAATGTCCCCTAAATCACTTAGCAACACTCAGGCTTTTAAATCATGTGCATTTATTAACACAGAAACTTCCTTTGGCAGTGGCTGCTCTTCACCCTGACGTGGCCGGTACAGTTGCCTTTTATATCCTTTTGAACCCTCTAAATGTAAATGTTTGATATGTGTTTCCAGGCTGTAAACTAAATCGTAGATGCAACACATTGTCATGTTTCAGATCTGTTCATGGACAGCGCTTTAGGTGACACAGTTTGGTTCTAATATGTTCACCCTGTCTTTTCTGATGTAAACAGAGATGAGTTTCAGGGGGGTGATTGTTTCCATGCTCAGGATGTCATTTCTTGAACAGGGGTAGTTCAGCTTCTGCTTCAGTATCAAAGTATTGACGACTTTTAAAGGAATAGTTTTGTGACATTTTGGGAAATTTGCTTATTCGCTTTCTTCTGGAGAGTTAGGTAAGAAAATGAATGCAACTCAGCAACGTGCTAGTGCATGAAGACTGAGGGAAGCTGCCTGGCTAGCACATAGAAATTAAACTGATTTAAATAAATACTTATCAGATGTAAGAGTGGTATCAATCTTCTCATTCAACTCCCAGCCAGAGTTCAAATAAGTATATTTCCCAAAATATCAGTGTTTTTGCAGTTATGTAGCGTCCTTATGGAAAAGTAGGAACGTGGTTTTAATTACATTTTTACACATATAATTATTGTAAATCTGTAAATTGATGAATATCATTGCTGTCCCTTTTCAACAAAACAGATGTTGGCAGGTACCAGCCGAGCCTTGTTGCAATTTTAAATGCAAAATTTCCTTCACAGTAACAGGTACTGAAATAACAACACTGTCAGATTTAGTAGGAACATATGTCTCCCAAAGCCTCTCTTTAAAACTCTTCTTGGTCAATATTTATGTAAAGGAAAAAAAAAAAAGTCTGGAAGCTGGTTTCAAACTGCCGGATGTGCTCCAGCATGAGTCCCACAGGCCCACTTCCTGTTGGTCATCAGGAGTAACTGTACCGTACATTATGTTTTCATGAGCCTGTTGTCTCATGGCTGCATGATGTATGAGACAGTGTTTATCATTCTGCACTGAAAAGGTTGAAGATGAAGCTAATAAGGGAAATTAGGTCAGACAGTTTTGGGAGATCCAAGCTGTTTCTAAATTGGCAAGGCTCTCCTCTTTTCCAGCAACTGCAGCATTTATCTAGTAGAATGTATTAGCAATTAGCAAAGCATTTTGGACATGCATCTTAACATCACAGCTGCAAACATTTGTCATCTGTGTTTTATCTTTCACAGATATCTTTTGGGCAGGACTTCTTTCACTGCACTCATGTATAAGCTACTATTACACAACCCAAACACGCTTAAGCACATTAAGACTGGAAAAGTGTGTGAAAGCCAACTATGTTAGATCATGTCATCGGGGTGATATGTGCCCATGCGGCTGAACATATGTCCCTGTTGCTTTAGGTCTCACCCCGTGACGATTTGAAGAACTCGCTGGTGGAAGCTGCTTGCGTCTCACCAGGCCACTGGTCTGAACGCACAGCACCACCAAGGAGTTGTTAGCATCAAATATATATGTGTGTGTGTGTGTGGTGTGAGATGATGGAGTATGTGTTTCAAGTGACCGCCTGAGGTATGTCCCATCTGCTCAATGTAGCATTTACATCTCCTCCTGTTAATCTGTGTGAGGGAAGTGTGCACACAAAAGCTTACTGTGTGCATGTGTGTGTGTGCTCTTTTATCCCCTATAAAGCCTGATCAAGCCATACCTCATACATTAACATAGCGTAATAACCCTCCCACTGCCTAAAGACTGGCATCACAGCATCAACTTCCATCACATGACCAAAGTAAAATGTGAGCGAAGGAATTTCACGTTTATGATGCTCAACACTACGTCACATCACATCTGCTTTAAGCTTTTACGTAATGCAACGATCGTGCTGATGCTTTTCCAGGCAGTGGACACAGGTTGTGAGGAATCGAGGCATCAGTGAGTCAAGCTCACAGAAGATGTTTGCCATCTTAGTGGAGCGCAGGGAGCTGTTGATGTGTACAAGCGTGTCCGAGTCACTGAATAATTGATAAGGGCGTGAGAAACGTACACAGGCTCCATCTGTGACCTCAGCTAATAAGAATTGTTGCTGTCCATGAAAACAGTAGCTTCCCTTCACTGTGAGGGTGCAGGTGGTCCAAAGCAGGGGAAAGGAGGGGAGAAAGACAGAGGTTCTAATGAATCGGTTGTATACAAGCAATATAGCTTTTCACATCTGAAAACTCAAGACAAAGAGAGGATTTCTTTAGTTGCTGTGACGACACCAACTTTGTCGAGCAAACTGATTGTAAGATGTTCCTACCACAACAGAAATGTCTCAAATGACATGATGCATGATCCTTGTTTTGTGTCCATATTGTAGAGGATGTCACAAATGACTCTCTGTCCCTTGTAAAGAGTTTTCACTTTAAATTAACAGCTTATGATTTTGGGAAATATGCCTATTAGCTTCCTTGACAAAAGTTTGATGAGAAAATTGATACCACTCTCATGACAGTATGTTGAATATGAAGCTACAGTCTTCTAGCCTCAATGGAATAAAGGATCTGCATAGTGCACATGTTGAGCTGGTGGTAGCAGGAAGATCTTGTTACCAGAGCCAGGCTTACAGTTTCCTTGCTTTGTGCTAAGCTAAGCGAACTGGTAGCTTCATATTTAACACAGGCTACGCCTGCTGCATCATAATACACACACAAAACAGTTGTCAGTGTCACACACTGAGTCTATATATGGGATTCTTTATTCTTAACACACAAAGCACTTGCAATATGTATCTGCTCTATCACAAATACTATAATCTATCACACCAATGATGTTTTGTTATATTCTTTTCCACAATATTATTAAATGAATTCTATGAATATATGATGATTCTGCGCAAAGGAGAATAATCAATGCACACTGACTGTTAACTCCTGTACCAGTTTCTTCTTATCCAGTCTCTATGTGTAGAAACTGCCATTGTTCTTGTTGTAAATGGTGTTTACTGATGAATTGCGTTCTGGTGCTGTTGTTGTTTGACTCGGTGTACAGTTTAGACCTTTTCCAGAGTTATCTGTGTGACTAGAAGGCTTTGGAGGCATCTGGTTCTAACTGAATAAAGATTTTTTGGCAGCTGTTTGTTAGCTACTGTCACTGTGTCTTTTCTCATCTCTGCTGAGGTCAAAGAAAAATACACCACGCCAATCAGTAGGTGGCAGTAGCTCAGTTGGTAGAGCAGTCGTCTACTCCTGAATACATGTTCAGCTGTACTGTCTAGCAGCTGTCCAATGTCCCCAAGGGGATCAAAAAGTACGTAATTATTATTGTCAGATCTTGTGTGAAAACTGATTCTCAGAAATGAAAAAATGTACAAGGACAAGACAGCGGCTCCACTAGACTGTCTGGACTAAAAAACTCCTCCAGATGAAATCAGCTGAAGGAGATATCAGCTAGAAGTACAAAGACATTTTAAAAAGGGAAGACAGAGGGAAGTTTAATACCACTGATATGCAGGTACTCCCCAAATTAGAACCATGGGAAGCAAGTTGAAAATCAGTGAAGTTGCTATTTAAATAGATTGAATTTAACTGAAAAACTTTTACTTGTAACACAGTGATTACTAATTGTTTTTACATAAAAAGCTGAATTCTTCCTTCACCACTGTCCTCCAACTCGATAATGCTTTCCAGAGACTTAACAATGTGTTCTTAAATACACTTAATTACAGATTACCTCATGAAGAAAAGTAAACTTCAATAGAGTCCTCAGGTTTAATACTTCTTGTAATTGATTCATTTTCACCCTTAACATTTTTTTTCCCCTACATAACTTGTTGATTAATAAAAGACTTCAAAACACCCTTTTGACTAAATGTAACTAATGTAATTAAATGTAATGTAATTTTCCCTGCTGACGTAATACACAATACGATAGTGAAATCTAAATTTGAACTTCTGCTTTTGCCACCTCCTTAAACAGGATGTTGGCATTTCCCTTCAAGCCTTACACACTCTTTTACAGTTGTAAAAGGATAAAACACCTAAACCTCTTCTCTATTCTCTGGTAATATCATTTTTTATGACTAAATAAGCAACAATCAATGGGTTTAACATTAATCAGAACATTGCACATGGTTTTCTAATGATCAGTTATCCTTTTAAATTAATAAATTTACATCAGCAAACATAACATGCTATTGGAAGACAGTACTAATGTTTGCAGAATTTAGGCCTCTGTATGTTTATGTAAAT
>JAUMHL010000003.1:10990476-11001539 GCA_032362345.1 Sandelia bainsii
TTGATGTTATGAAATCTGCTTTTCTTTCACAAACATGGTCATTTCTATGTGTATCCAAACTTTTGACTGGTAGTGTAAATCTCTTGTGAATTACAGAAATAAAATCAGACTTTAGCAGAAATTTCAGAAGAATTTCTGTTTCACTCAGGATTCAGCTCCATAGTATCCTCTGAAAACATAATCTTGTGATACCTGCTAAACATAATCACCACCAGCTCATGAGTCAGTACAGCAGCAGCAGCTGATCTGCACTGAGAAAAATAAAAACGGTAGTTTCTGTCTTCTGGTGCCCTCTTGTGTTTGAATAAGACACTGCATCTCAACAAGGTTTAGTTTCGTCCTCAACCAGTTTCACCTTTAACCACAGACGTACAGTACAGTATAGTCACATTTTTAACTCCCTGTAAGGTCATTCAAATGTATGTTTCCCAGATTAGCCACACTGGCATGTTAAAAATGACACACACAATGACATATTCCACACGGGGAACTCCCCTTGCAGTCAAATGGGATTGCCATGGCCATTTCCACCCCCTCTATGTAAAGAGAGTTAACACAGTAGTAGAAGTAGTAGTAGAAGTATTTTTAATCAGAGTACATTTTGTTACAATTAAGAACCAAACAAATTATGTGTTTTTTATATATACATATACTGTATATATACACACATATATATGAATAATTACACATACATCCTCATGTGTGAAACAAAAGGCTGTAATTTTCTTAGTGAGCACAGTCATGACTATGACGTGTAACATGAGGACATGGGAAACTGTACCACTGTTATAACTCCAGTGTTATCAAGGCTGACTCAGAAAAGCAAACACTGTTGTGTCATGGTTGGTAAGAAAACCCCCTTATCTGTCTTCTTATGTGGTGCTCTCCCAGCCACATTTCACATGTGGTAAATTGAATCCCTAATGGTAAAAACTGTTTCATTTATAGCTAGTTGTCCTTCAGCTGGGCAACACTGCTGATTGAGCCCCGGCAGAGGGGAAGTGTCCTCCATTTGTGTACCAGAAGAAACCTTGGCTGTGTTCAGATCGGCTCTGTTTTTCCTCAAAGTTTTTTTAACTGCCATCAGTAGCCCTGTGCACATTAGTCAACTAGAAAAGTGTCTAAATGTTCAGTAGTTTAATAGTTTCTAGGATATAATCAAATTAAGCAGCATTGGATTGTTAAGCAAATTCAAGACAATGGTTGTGTAATTGGAAATGTAACACTGATATTACCTTAGTCATATTTTTAACCTTTAGAAAAAGGTGTTTGGTCTGTGTGAAAGCAGCATTTTCAGCAAGTACTGTAGTATGTCAAGACACTACCAAAAGAAGGAAACTTCTCAACATGAAAAGATAGAAGGAAAAACGGAAAGATTGTACTTTATAAGATAAACTGGGATAAATGTCCTCTATTACCTTATTATTCTGCCTTGATGATGCACAATAATATCCACTGCAGTATTCTCTTTCCTTGGGGAAGGCTAGGTGTTATCTCCCTCACAGAAACAATGGACAAGTGTTAAAATATTGATTCTGGCCATGGAAGAGACATTTATTTCACTCTCATCTCAGGTCAAGGCTGAACCTTGACTCTATGTTTGCTCTGCCTCTGTTCTGTTGACCTTGGCCATTGTCCTGTTACTATCTAAGTATGGAGACCATTTTCTGACTAGACTCTTAACAATGGAGAAAAGGATGTGGTTTTTATTCTGAAATGTGCTTTGAAATACCTACTGTGGAGTCTGTGTGTGACTGTTAAATTATACGAAGTGTTGTAACTATATGACACAAAAAGGCAAATGTTCATATTCGAACAGTGTTAGACTACTTCTTGACTGCATGCTGTCCTAAAATTATTATAATTAAGAAAACAGAAATCAGATTGGCCCCAAAAAGGTAACCCAATGTAAACATGGAATGTCCCAAAGATGGTGGCTCATAAAACAAGTCTTTATAATAAGAAATCATAAAACATACTATAGGAGCTATGCAGAAGCAATAAGCGCGTAAGGTGTAAATTAACCTCTAATCGTTCAAAGTTAAATTTTCTACACTCACACAAAATGTAGCTCTGTGTTAACTTGATAAAGGAAAAAAAACTAGGAGCATGTTTGGTGTCTGAGCTTTGCTGGTTAGACAAAGGCAGATAAATGAGGAGTGCAAGAGTAAGAGGGAAAAAAAAGGAGAAAAGTCATACAGAAGGAAGGATTTCTCCCACATCGAGCCAGAACAGACTCAAAAATATACTGCCAGCACGAGACCACATGCTTGCACCCATCCCATGCTTTCAGTTTCCACACCAGTTAACAAGAGAGCGCACGTGTCAGATGAAAAGGCCAGACAATTAGATAAAAAGGAAGCCTGGAGTAAGTAATTTGTTTCCAATAAAAGGAGACTGGCACAAAAGAGTTTAACGGGCGGGTGTTGACGGTCTAGGAGTCAGAGGGTCAAGTGAGGAGGGGTGAGTCAGGGTCAGGCAGGTCAGTGTGTTGGTGTCTCCTGGGAAGCTGGGTCCTCTGGCTGGTTGGCCAAAAGCTCAGTGGGTGGGCTGTTGCTGTTCTGATCACCTGGGTCACTGGTGGATGCTGATGGAGTCACCTTGGTCTGAATGAGAGGGAGGAGGAGAAGAAGAGGAAGGGTTTAAAATGTGATTTATACATGCATGCAAGAAAACAACAACCACAATTAAATTAGAATCTATGATCAACTATTCCAAACTCAAGGTTTACATAGTAGTCTTTAATATACTTTAATCAGCTGAGACTATGTAACTTTTAAAGAATATGAGAAATTTGTCCTCTTACAAATAAAAAGTTGAATTCATAAGCACTTAAACACAACTCCTCACCCTTTAATACACTGAGAACTCTGCTGCTATAGTCCGATGTGACCAGTTGCTTATGGAGGTTAACTTTAACTACATTTATATACTGTAGGTAAGTGATCAGTTTTCTGGACTTGTGTGACATTTGCATTTCTATTACATAAAAGTATGTTTAAAAATGATGGCATTGAAACAAATTACTCAAAAATGTGGCTTTGGACATGAAAAGAAATTCAATGTACTGCTGTAGAGTGCTGTAATTGCCACTTGTGACCACAGTAGTCGCTGTTGAGCAAAAGATATAAAGCCACGCTTGAAATGTTGAGTAAAATATATTTATATATTTATTCTTGTTTTCACTCACACTCATGAGTCTTTGACCTCTAAGAATATTCAATAAATAAATAAAGGTGATGTTTACACTTGAGTCAGGTTAATGCACAAAAAATCTGACTAAATCAAAACACTTTATTAAGTTGCTAAATGGCAACTTGGCACTATTTTGGGTTTTTACACACATCAACAGATTAAAAGTATGTATGCTTAACATTGCGGCCAGCAGTGCTGTTTTTAATCTGTTACCTTCAGTGTCTCCACTTTCTCCTCAAATGACTTGAAAGTTGGTGCGTTCCTGTGAAGGAAGAAAGAAAAGGACAAAAAAAAGGTAGATTACAAGATCACAGGCAGAGCTACACTGAATTGTTTCGACATGCACTTAGACAAAAGTGTTGGACAGTGGACAGGCAGACGTGTCTCCACGGCAAAAGGGAGAATGAGGAGGATGTCCACTGTAATCACATCTTTTGAGGTCATGTCATCCAATACGCAACAGACACAATGTAGTATTATGTGAAGAGGCCCAATTCTTTCCTGTTCTGCTGAAATAGTGCTGAAGAGGTATTCATTTTCATAAAACAAAATCAAGAGAATGAAGGAGAAAACAGAGGAGGTGCTAGTCAGCATATTGTAATTTACAATGAGCATATCTGGAAAATGTTTAGTTAGATATTAGTTACTGTTGGAGAAAACAAACCAGGAGAGATGTTTCTGAAGGTGGGCGTTTCCAAACTCAGCTAATCGATGCCGACTTTAACAGCAGTCTGGCTAAGTGAGATTGGTAAATCTGCAGCTTCACTGATAAAGTGGCTCTTAGCAGTTATCGCTCTCAGTATCCTCAAGCTACAAAGGCAAACCCTCCTTGTGCAACACCTAACAAGAAAATACAGGACTAAAGCCAGTGGTGTGCTCCACATTGTTGCACAAAAAAAATTGCAGAGCCTTTACAGTACCTCTTTCATGTTTTACACAAACTAGTTTGAGTCCCCTTACCTCATAACAGGCATACTAGCAGAGTGTTGTAACGAGCGCATGCTGTCCGACAGCATTATGAAGAAGAAAGGGAGTATTAGTGGTGATCTTAGCACAGCAAAGACACAACAAACAACACGGCAAGACAGGCACACATATTCAGACACAACATACAATACAAACCCTCATTTCTTCTTATAACTGTTCGGTTTTCTACCAAGAGTGTGAATACTCTCCATCAGCTTTATCAGATTAAGAGAAAATATGTGCTAATCCTGTGTATTATGGGGTAACATCTTGTCATCGAAAACACACCCACCCACACACACTCACACTCCAAACACAAAGCACGTACACACACATAAGTACACCCAACCCTTTTGATCCATGTCAGGCCACTCCTCACTACCCCACCCCCCAAACCAGTTCTGTTTTCAGGCTCATCCATGAGGCAGCATTTCTCAGCACACTGCAGCTTTGAGGGGCCTAATAATCTTGTTTGCAGCTCATTAGTCCAGAGAGACGGATGGTAGAGGAGAAGAGAGATTAGGATCTAGAGGGGGGATCAACTGGAGCTCCAGTATATCTCAAATGGAACAATCTGTTGTTGCTTTTTAAGCCATGATTAACCAGGAAATATTAACAATAATGTATTATTAGATCTTACATGTCTCTGGCACTTATTAGTAGTATCTGAGAACGTTTTATTAGGAAAATCAATCCAGTTAATCTATGGCTACTATTATATACTGTATGTATCTCTTTTATTAATTAGAAGATGATTGTAGAGTAAGCTTTAAAATGTGAACTGTAATCTTATTAGCAGAACATTTCAAATTACAAGTTATTAATGGTGGTAACTAATGGGATACAAATGACGTTCTAGTCATTTATTTTCTCTTTTTGGTCATCGCCACTATTTGGTCTATTTTTGGTCATTTTTTGTGTTTTAGGGATCATTTTGACCTATTTTAGTCTGTCTTGTGTTTTTGCCTCTTTCTGATTATTTCTGCCTCTTTCTAGTCATTTTATGACCTTTATGGATATTCTTTGTCTCTATTTATTCATTTTTTCTTCTTCTTTGTTGGCGTTTGTTTGTCTCATTTCTTTGTGTCTTTGGGATCATTTATGTTCATTTGTGCCAATTTTTCCTTTCATTTTGGTCATTTTGTGTCTCTATTAACTGAGCCCCATGACTTTCAAACAAGAATATTAAAACTTACTTTAGGCTCTGGCCCAGGGACCTTTTAGGCCCCAGGGTCTGTGCCTGGTAAGACCATTAAATAATCGATCCATGGGTAAATAACAATAATAAAAAATGAATATGAATGAATATAAATATGCACCCACACTGATTGACTCCCACCGTCTCACCTGACATCCTCGAGCTTCCGGGTGATAGCTGAGCCCATGCTGGAGAAAGCGGCTGTGGCCCTCAGACTCGCTAGAGAGAACGTTTCAGATGTCCTCCTATAGCTAAACAAAAGAAGGGGAGATGAAGAGGGTGAGGGAGGAGTGATGGGCAGGAAAGAGACAGCATATAAGAGTGATGAAAAGAAATCAAAAACTGAAGAGAGGCATCAAGGGCAGAACTGAACTTACATGTATTTTTCATTTTTAAAAAGCCTCAAAGCATCAGAATGCAGCTCATTTCCTGTAATGTTAAACCCATCAAACAGTTTCACGCAGGCCACAGGAAGCCTGTCTTTTTCTTTGTTGCTCTTTTTCTTGACAGTGCTGACAGTTAACTATATTTGAAGGCATTCAGACACAGAAAATGTCTTGGTATCATACTAGCAGATAATAGGAGCAGAACCACAATCATATAATGCAGAAGTTGTGGATGTGGAGCCAATGGTCACATGGCCTCAAGGGCAAGTCTGTTGAAAGGTATATGATACAGTGTGTAATTAACTCAAATCAAAAGACAAAAGTCTTGCAGGCAAGACATCATAATGAGAAACTTAAGTAAGTGAAACGCTGCGTTGTCAGGCCAAACGACAGCAACTCTGGCGGGTGAGGACTTACGCAGTGGAGGTGGTGACCTCCTGCCAGGTTTTGGTGATGTTCTGTTTCAGCTCATCGAGGGGTGTGATGCCCAGCTGCCGCTTTATTTGCGCCAGCTGCTTCTCCTTGGCTGCCAGCACCTGAGTCAGAGTCTGGATCTCATCCTCTACCTGGACACAAATCACACACCCAGACACAGATTTGTCATATATTCTAAATCGATACTGTGTATGTTTAACTTTTTCCTGTCTTAATTGTGTGATCAATAGATCAGCAGAAATTACCTCTAAATTACTATTTTGACAATTATTATCAAAACCATACATTACCTGACTCTAGCTTTTCCAATGTATGGACTTACTAAACTATTATTGGCCAGACAAAACAACACAAACGCTTTGTTTCATAAAAAACAAAAGGTGGGGGTGGACACTTTTTATAGGCACTGTAAATGTCACAGGGTTACAGTTATCTTTAACTACAGGTCATGTCCATCACCTGATCCTGACTCCCTCAACCATGATCTCTTTATTTCCTTATCCCTCCTGACCTTGACCAACTCTTCCTGTAGCTCCTGCTGCTCCTCCTCTGTTAAGGTTGGGGGAGGGGATGAGGCACCTTCAGACATCACTGCATCTTCTCCCACCTCTGGCACAGAGTCTGGATGCTGCTGGGAACCTGAGAGACAAAATAAGAAAATGTTAGACTCATCCATGCTTCATCGTTAGCATATCACACATATGTTTAAATGTCTAAAGACGTGTTTACATGTACAGTAGGTGCCCATGTTTGCTGTGTGACAGAGAACAGATGTCACAAGAAGGGAGGCTGGTGTTGGCTGTCAAACACGAGCTGGAGGATGAGGAGATGAAAGGAAGCTGGAAAATTTAAGTGAAAATATAAGTAAAAGTTGAAAACTATAACAATGCTATTTGATGGTGTAGGAGGTAGCCAAGAAGGAGACATTTTTCATGATCAAAAACACACAATTTAATTTCTACTGTACAGCTGAATAAAGTCATCTTCCTCGCTGATATTATCACTCCAAACACATATACAGTGTACAGTATACACACTTGTCTTTAATTATACTCATATACTTATATATAGACTCAACTGTACCCATTAGGAGCATCAAAAGAACTTTCAAGATGGAGACATCCTTTGCTCAGACAGTATTAGAAAACATAAGAGCAGAAGGGATCTGTCGGTGAAAAGGACAACAATGGATGACAACGTTCTGAGGCAGGACTTAGCTGGAATAAGGAACCCCAGAGTTTACGTTTCCTTTTTATATGGTCTTTCCTAGTATTTCAAAGATACAGAGGAAAGGTAAAATACAGAAGCAAAGACAAAAAGAGAATAGTACTATTAAAAAAAAGGGGGAAACCCGAGAGATGAAAAAAACTGTGTAAGAGGAACAAGAAAAGGAACTGCAGGGAAATAATAAAGGAGGAGGCAGAACTAAAACACAAATTCAGATGAAAGACAAACTAACCCCGAGAACACATTTCATGATGACATTGGTCTAGTAAAAGAAAGTATGCAGCAGTAGCATAACACCTGTTGGAAAACAGTGTTTCATCGTCATCCTTTGCACCTGGTCACTTTATCTGTATTATTCTGAACATTGTGTGCAAATGTGACTTCAAATACAAATACTTCAATATCTTTATTCGTTCAACTAACCTCATATCCTTTCCTCCCACCTCATTCCAAGTACTTGGCACCCACTCTCTCTTTCACTCCCAAGTACTCTGAAATATTTTAGCCAAGAAAGCTGGGTGTTTGGCGAGGGCAGAGATACCAAAAATCACAAGAACCTGGCAATATATCTTCCCAGAAAGAGGCTACAGTGGAATTTTCTCAGAAGTCTCTGGAGAGGTGCTAGTGAAATGACATTTCTCAGCTTTCCAATCACACTGTGCCAAAACAACCTGAATGCTGGGCTCTTCCATTAATCATTTTAACATCTACTCATACCACAGGAATAAGAAGAGCTGATAGGATATGTCCCAAGTCCAAATATTTATATATCCAAACATGCTGAAGTGAGAAATCCAACTGGAAATCAGAGCTGAAGAATTTTACAGAGCAAATGCAGTAATTGGGTGAAAAGAACTACAGAGGAAATTCTTAATTCATAACTTCATTCAGTTATGAATTCATAACAAATTCAGCCCTGACACCACTGAAATGCTACACTGCCCTCAAGATCTTTTTCCCTCTCATATCTCTCGCTCTCTTGTCTTACATTTGACACATCTTCCCATTACTGGTGATCCAGCAGTGCCACACACACGCACACAGAATAAAAAGATACACACTTGCTTACAAAGGCTGAATTGTGTAACAAACACTTCCCCTTATAACGGCTGTGTTCTAGTCACTAACAGCACAAGTTGCCATCCTTATGAAACAGAACGTTATTCTTATATTTTGGTAACATTATGCTCCCGTTTAGTTTGCTTCAAATGCAGAGAAAGTCCAGCTCCACCTCAGGGGTGGTAGGAACCAGTTCCGTCGGCTGAACTTTGTGCTTCTATGTAAACTTTTACAGCTTTTTAAGCTGATTCATAAATCAAAAATATATTTGAAAAAATTACATGACTGAAATAGCAAAGAGCCAATAATCTATGTGTGAACTATAGACATATCTACAGTATATCTGATCGCCTACATTCCACCTCCAAACACCACAAAAAGAGGAGCTTTGTCTTTTTTCCAATGCAGCTTAGTCTATAATAGCCTACAGAGCACATAGTCACACTATAACTGTTATGAAGATGTTTCTGGCTCTCTCCAGAACCCCACCACCACCCACCTTTAACATGTGGTCCTGACATACTTGACAGTATAATTGTGACATATTCAACTGAAGTCCGGCTACAAAAGACATGAAGCATCTCGGTTAAGTGAATACATTTTTACACTGTGTATATTATGGTCACAAATTTTCAACATTTCTACAAAATTTTATCGAAATTTTTCTAAATACACACACAAAAAATGGCAACACCATAATTTCTAAAGCTGCAAATACACACACTAACAATCTTTAGCATCTTTTTTTTCATAAATATTCAAACATGGAAGATGTCTAATTATACTATGTTTTGAAAAATAAGTAGAAGAGTTGTGTACTGGAGAAGAGTTCTGCAATTATATCATCATCATCATAATCCATAACTAAATAAATTGAATAACATTTAGAAGCGGACTAAGAAATAAAAAAATGCCTGAAAGCTAAATGAAACTGAAAATTTGCAAAAAGCTGCTCTCAAACCACCACCAATTATCACTTGTTCCCTCCCCTTACAGTTTGTGTTCACCCACATTCTTCCCGTCCACTGAACCAAACCCATTTTTTGTCTTTCTTTCCTGCACACACACAGTCCTCTCATCCTCCACCAGGCCTCTCCTTTCCTCCTTCTGATTACCTCTGGTTTTGACAGCTGGTGAGCTGGGTGGCGTGTCGCCATAAGCCGGGGAGAGGTAGAGGTAGCTAGTGTTGACTCCCTGTTCAAAGTCAAACGGAGAGTGGTATTCCTCCAGAGGCTCCATGTTTACAGCTCGCAGTGGGTTGTTGATTGGGGCAACTGCCACCTCCCTGCCGCCACCACCACTACCTAAGCAAAACCAGCCAAGTGCTGATTGTCTGCATGTGATCCAGGCGCGTGCTGGCCAAATATGTGTCTCCCTGTTTACAGCGTCCCGGGCTCAGAAAAACACACACTCACTGTCCAAGTGTGCGTATGTATTCGTTCAGCTTTCAGGTGGTTAGAAAGTCAGAGTGAGAGTAGAATGAAGCTCGTTTTCCATTTTCTATTTCAGCATCAGGCCAAAACATTGTGAACCATTTCTTGCTTTCTTGCTGTTAATAAGTTACCTGTTCCTTCAGGCAGCTGCTGCAGCAGGCACACCCACTCTCCACACACCCACCCTCCCTCTTCCTCTCCTCCATAATCCCAAAGGTCAATTCTCAGTCCATCCTTCAAACATTTTGCGCAACCATTTCTGTTTTCAGATGCCAGCCACTGTTAGCGGAGCTAACGCTGCAGTGATATTGTGTGACACTCCAGTTTCCATACTCTCAGGTCTCTCTGTCCATTCACTCCCTCCCTCAGTTTCCGTCATGAAGCCTGTCATCCGAAGAAGAAATAAAAGAAGCCCCATTTGTGTGGGCTGGTCACATGGTGTGTATGTCTGTGCGTGTGTGTGGGGGGGGCATTGGATGAAAAGCATAATCTGCAGCGTCCCAGATTACAGACAAGCACTAATCCAGGGTGGCCAGTCCAGCTTGGAGCAACAGTAATGCTAGTCATCTACAATGGAGGGCAGAGGATGCCAGAGGCTACACTAGGTATTGTGTGTGTACTTGAGGGAAAGTGCTCTATGTGTTACAGAGAACATATCATGCACATGTACATGTGCTACTGTGAGTGTGTGTGTGTTCATGCTAGGTCTGCAACGTATGGTCATCTTCATTAGCGACTCATCTAAAAGTTACTTCCCTAATTAATTTATTAATACATAAATTCTCATTAATTGTAGCTGAGAGAGAAAAAAAATGCACATGAATGTTGTTGTGTACATTGTGTTCCTTCAGTCCTTCCCAGCCATTCCTCTGATGTTAAAAGCCAGACAAGCATGTTTATGTGATCGTCTTTCAGAAATACCCAGCTTTAAAAGAGACAGTGCTTTATCCTAAAAGTATTAAAGCACTTGAGACTATGTCAACTATGTCAAAGTAAAGAAAAGAAGTTTCCACGCTTTAAATTAAGTTCTTAGTAATATAAAATGTATTAAAAGTTACATAATTTCTATTTACCCCTCCTTGAACCACCACCTTATCGTGGTGGAGGGGTTTGCGTGTCCCAGTGATCCTAGGAGCTCTGTTGTCGGGGGCTTCATGCCCCTGG
>JAUMHL010000003.1:11002311-11019175 GCA_032362345.1 Sandelia bainsii
GGGTATCCCTGCTGAAGCTGCTGCCCCCGCGACCCGACCTCGGATAAGCGGATGAAGATGGATGGATGGATGGATCATTTCTATTTACAGAATGATAGAAATGAGGATGTCCAGTCCAAATCATGTATTGCCAACTCGCTTCTCATACTTATTGTATTTATATTTTGCGGTTGTATTTTATTTTGTTCAGAAGCTTTAAAATTGTGCAACATTGATTCTGAAGGCTAAAGGGCTAAAACTGCTGTTCTTCCTAGACTCAACTCTTTTGACACAAAATAATAAAGTGGCAAAATGTTTATTACAGTAAGGTAAAGTAAACGGACAGGGCTCCATACAGGATGAGCTCAATATTACCTCCACTCTTACACTGCTGAGCAGTGGAGCCACTGATTCATCACAGGCACTGGATTCATGTGACACTTGTTACAAAGAAAATGACTGGTATGCTTGAACTGGGTAAATTATAACACATTATGAATAAAGATTATTTAAAAGTTACACATTTGCTTTGAAATTAAAACTCCAGTTTCACCATGTACTTGAATAGACTGTTTGATATATTTGATTTATAAATCAAAACTGATAAGAACACCAAAAACAAGCCATGGAACCCATCCAGACTGTAACAAGTAACACACTGCCTTTTTCTAGTGGATAATGCAGCACAGCATGAGATCAATTATTCTCTATTCATGACATACTGTCACATGATTAGTTTAAAACAGGAGTCATGAGACATAACGACTGTGGCTGACGTAAACGTGCTCACTAAGTTCCATGAGATGCATCATGGGAAAACTGTAAGACGAAGGTTAAAGACTGGTTTTACCCCAGAAAGCTTCTGTACTGTAAATTGACAACTGAATGAATATCATATCACTGTTCTCCTTACTGTGTGAAGTGTAATTTCTTTATCTCGCCGATACATCTTAACAATATAGTTCATCTCACAAAGGTGTTTCTCTCTAATCTAGGCTCTCTGCAATGATGTAGACAAGCATAAACACTGAAATAGTTTGTTACAGTAAATATCTGTACATAAATATGAAGCTATAGCCAGCAGCCAGTAACTAACTTTTAATGTAGACCAGAAACAAATGTAAACAGTCTGGCTCTGTCCAAATGTACCAAAATCCACTTAACACCACCTCTCAAGCCTAATGAAAACATAGCGAGCTGGCTGCTAGTGTAGCAGTGCTTTCATATTTACAGTCACGAGAGTGGGGTTAATGTGACAGAATAAGCATATTACTCAAAAATTAAAACTATTTGTTTTAAAAGAAATGAACACGCTGACTAAGATATGAACTGTCTGACATGCTTCTTCTTCAATATAAGAATTTTGAAGAAGAAGCCTCTTTCCTTTGTGATAAGAGTTTCCCCATGTTTGTGCACAGACCCCCAACTGTCACATCATGGCTCAGTCCACATCCTTCTATTTCAACTGGATATAAAATGGATGCAGGAAGAGTTGGGATTACATGGTCTTTGAAATGTCCTATAATTTATTCTATTCATCTCATTACTATAAAGCACAAGTTGTTATATTATTGAAAAAAAACATTATCTACTGTTCTAACACATTGGGACCTGCTTTGTTTCAATCACATCTCAGCCAGGCTCGTTTTCAAAACATTCCTACTAGATATTATTCATATTTTATGAAATGAAAAGGCACCCTGTGCTTTTAAATTAAGGATTTGGACAGCCCTTTTCCATAATGTTTCTGTTAAGAACAACTAAGTTGAGGGGAAAGTAGCACGCACCTCCTATGTAGAGAAACTGTGTAAAATGTGTAACAGACAATAGAGGGATTTAGAAAATGGGTTCAAAAATTCTAATCGCTCAGGTGTCAGTAGTTGTCTACTGAGTAGACACCTGAGAGTCTGTAGTTGGTCTGATTTCTCCATTATGTTTCATTTGACACTGGAGACCAATTCTCACAGCTTGACTGACACCCCCCCCCGCAGAAACAATATGTGAACATATAACATTTGAAAGTATTATTTCATTCTAGTAACGCACACTTTTCAGTTGAGCAAGTCAGATATACACACAGCACATGACTGGGGAGATGTTCGTGAGAGCTGAAAGCATTCAGTTGTGCCCCATTGAAATCTAATAAGACAAAAATGTTTGTGACTGCCATGATAATTCCCATTAGACAACTGAGTTCAAACACAAGATGGGTTGATAAGCCAGGCTGATCCGAGTCAAAATCAGAAGCTACCAGGAAAGCAGAAACAGACCAAATCAAAAGCTACACGTCATGCCTACATAACCTTTTTTGTCAAGATTTAAAAAACTAATTGTGGACATGTCAACTTCTGTTACATTTCAGGAGAATTCAGATTAAAATTGTTCAGGAAAGTGCAAAAATACGCAAAGCCAGTTGGTAGCAAACTGAAATATTTTTAAGAAAGATTGATATGAAATTTTACAACACATTTAAAAAAAAATTAAAGTAAAAATAAAAGTTGCGTGTGAGACCTCAACATGAAAAGTGTTGCTTATTTCTAGTCAGCATAAGTAAAAATGCAAGAAAAGGTACTGAACCATCTCCAGTCCTGTTTCTATTAGAGCAAGAAATTCCAAATCAAGCAAAAGTGACTAATATGTGTATGTAAAGTCACTGCTTGAAACTTCATTCAACTGCAAGGGAAAGCAAGCACAAAAATGGGGACGTTTGTTATCAAAAGATTATCTACACACACAATGAGAGCACAGACTCCACTTGCCTGACAGCTCCTTTGAGAGACACTTAATATGTGCACACTAACCTTCCTCCTGCTAACCTAGCTCGTCTTCATCTAGTTATGAGTAGCGTTTCATCTGAAATACTGACAAAATGTTGTGAAGAACAACTAAACACTAACACACTGCTGGTGAGTGAGCAGGCTGAAATCCAACCGGTGACAGTGACAAGGCAAAGTATTATGAAGGATACAGGTGTACATGGTGCATACAGCCCAGCAGCAAAAGACAGTTGGTTGAAGCTTGTAAAATTGACTTTCAGTGTGATAGATTTAGATAGATTTGTTTTGCAAATATTTTTTTAAATTTAAATTTGTTGTTGCACTTGATGCTCCAACAGATGAGCCAGTAACTATAACAAAGACAGGATAAGTAAGTCATATTGTGATTTTGATGAATACCAGTCTACAGTAATACTAAACAGAATGGCTTTAACAGGCTTTTCACTACTGTGTTTCCAAGGCCATATAAGGCAATGTATAAAGCAGTGGGTGGGCAACCCATGCTCCTTGAAAGCCATCTCCCTGCTTGTTTTACTATCCCTGCCCTTCCCATTGCTGGCTACCTGGATCAGGTGTGTTCAGTCATTCAGAAACTGGAAGATACCATCTTAGTTGAGGGTGGAGGGTGTGGGAAGACAAACTAAACTGGTATCTTCCAGCTTTTGACTGACTAAACACAGCTGATACAGCTAATCAGCAGTGGGTAGGACAGGGATAGTTGGAAAACAAGCAGGGCAGTGGCTGAGGAGCATGGTTAGCCCACCACAAAAAACATGACACTACATTTTCTGCCTGAATTGCTGGTGCATCAGTTGCACATACATGGCTGAAAAATAACATAATATGGTGCTGGAAAACCTTAAAATAATATGCACATTTGTGTTTATTTCTTTGAGTTTTTGTGTGTGTTTCTTTTTGGTGAAGTGTACTAAATACTAAATAAATGTACCAAATAAGGCAAAGGAAATCTACATGACCAAAGAGGAACTATGGTAAGAGAAGTTGCACCTCAGGAAAGGTGAGTAAGAGTTAACTTTTCTTAATACAGTCAGGATGAAATATTTGCCAACCAAAAGAAGCAACAACAAACATGTAACACTGACTGCAGGGCAACTGTATACAAAAGTATTTCCAAGTATGTCCAAGCCAAGCACGTACACAGACTGACACAAGTGCCTGACTAACATAGACCCCATTCAGTCTGATCACAATAAGCATAAATAATCAAGCAGTTACATGTTTTGCAATATTTTTCACGTTTGCACAAAAACGTGCGACAGAATACAACATGTACACATCAGGACAGAGCATGTCTGCTCTCACTGATGGGAAATTAGGTCAGGGCTGTGCCTACGAGATGAACAAATAAACCTCAATCACTTACACAAGAATTGCAAGGTCTTGTTTTGTGCAAACAAAATACAAGGATAAAGTACTTCAGACCAGCTAAAGTAAGTCTTGCATACAGGCTTAATTCGATGCAAATGTTTCTGTTTTCTTGTACTGCAGCAACAACACATGCACTTCCCTGATACATAGCTGTAGGCAAGTGCACAAACCTGAGCAAAGACAAGGTAGGAAGTGCACAGGTATGAGAGCAGATGGCTGCCTTCCAGGACCAGAAATGCACAGGTACGTATAGGAGAGGCGGGGATGCAAAAATGGTATGTGGAATGCATTCACAGTATGTAAAGAGAGAAACTGCAGTTTCTCTCTTTACATTCAAATCCTCAGACGTCCCACACATATGCTGAGGCCTGTTTGATCTCACCAACAAATCTCGACGTCTTCCAACTGACAGAGAAAATGAACTGACTACTTTTTTTAAAAAATGTATGAAATCTAAACAATTCCACACCATCTAAACCCATTTTTAAAATAATTTTCTTAAACAGAAAGGGCGACTTCCTCTTTAGTGTTTACTGAAGTACCCCATCGGCTGGTTACTTGTTAAAACAGATAACGTGTAATATTCTACTTCCGTATTAATTTTGGTAAACACTGACACTCTACTGATGTATCCGAAATGTCCCCTTTTCCCCAAAAGACTCACCGTCGTTGTCTCTGCCACAAAGATGCTCTGTATCCGAGTTTGAAAAGTAGCAGACGTTTTCAAGGGGCTAACCTGACTAACGCAAAGTTTGCTAGTTTGCTTCAACTTTGATGTGAGACAAAGTCAATATATAAAGAGATATATCAGCAAATCATTTACCTTTTTCTGTAGCCTCCATTGTATATCAAGGCGTTGTTTCTGGTAGTTTTATATCCAGAGTGTGCAGGTTACTCACTTGTCTGCAGCAGACCTTCCTGTCTGTCAGGTTGCCAGGCAGCCCGCCGTGTGGGGTGGGGTCCGCTGTGACGTCAGCACGCAGCAGTGTAAACAGAGCCGAGCACGTGGATCAAGCTTTCGATCGTCAACAAGGCAGCAGCTCGACAACGACACGTCAGGAGTTTGCCTTTTTAGTGTACTATATGAACTTATAGAAAAATATGTTTAAAGTATCTGTAAAGATATCTATAAAAGTTGTAAATCCTTGAGAATCATTTTACTTTTTTTTAATCAAGCCCTTTTGTGAGTTGTTTTTGTAAACAGAGTTTATTTAGGTCTTCAAGTTAAAAAATAAAATAAAGTAAACACAAGATGAACAAATAAAGAAAAGCAATACACATTCATGCATGTGCAATTCTTGTATGCACCATATTTTATGCTGTACCTTTCCTAAAATGTAAAAGTTAAAACTATCAATAGACTATCTGTTGTAACTCAGAATTTTTCTTGTGTTTCTCTCTTTGTAAACTGTTTATGGTGGTTTTAGGATTTTTCTTTTTTTTTGCCTTCATAAAGAAGATGGAAAAACAAAAAAAAGCCCACAAACTTACTTCAAACATACCTCTGTTATTCAGTGTTGTAGGATACACTCTCAGTTAACACATCATAGAAAGGTTTGTCATATACAAAGTGGATGCTTCTGGTCCCAAGAAGAGGCAGTGACAGAGCAGCACTTGTGCTATCTCTAAATCTTATATTACATATACAGCTTCTTAAATCATAATCCATGTATCAATTATGTAAAAAATAAAACTAAATAAAGACTCAAATATATATTTTAACTGGTGTGATGCCTGCTGTAATTATATGCAGAAGATACAACAACAATGGAGAGAATGTTTAGGTTGCAGTTGCTTTCTAGTGGCTACATCTGTCCAACATATTTACAGAATATTTTAAATATGTCTTAATGGAATTATCGGAACTTGTAGACAGTGTTAGGTAGTTCACATTGAAATTGCCTATGAGAAACAATGTTAGGTAAGTATGGATTTAGTCAATGATTTATTACCTAGCTGAAAGCGTAAATGTGTCAGAAACCCAGTCACTGATCTTGCTTACTCTATTTATTTCATAGCTGAGAGATTACACACCATTCTATGCATTGCAGGGGAATTAAATTTGTCAAATCCATTCCATTTGTAATATCAAGTTGATAGCAAATGCTTACATGAGTAGGAGCAATATACTATTTATATGTGACATGTCTTATTACCCCCTTGGGTATTCAGCCATTAAAGTGTGTTGTACAACCCCCTATTGTAATCAAAACCTGGGTTAAATCCCACTGTTGTTCACACACTGTGTGCAAAGCCCTTAATTGAACAGTGTTGAAACTATACACCTAACTATGCCAAACATCACACACAAAGAGAAAAAAAAAGAGAGAGAGAGATGTTCACATGAAAGGATGCCACCTGCTGGAGCTAACCTCGATGACAGGGAACACTGGAGATAGGCCTACATGTTGTTATACAGTATTAAAATACTTTACTCTAGGCAAGGAGGATGCCTATGTCACATTTGAATGATTATAAATGCATGCTGAACTCTACACTTTTGATGAATTTTGATTATATCAAAACCCTTTACTATTTAACACATATTTTCTTTGATATATATATATATATATATAAACTGCAAATACATACCATACAGTACCATTGAGTTGTGCACTTATATACTGAATTAATATGACTCAAGACGTTCTACTGCTGTATTATATGTTAATATTAATGTTATTGAGAATGAATGTGCATATTTTTATCAAACATTACAATATTATTCATGTCTATATCATATCTGTATGATTACATATTTAAAGAGTACATGGCTTAAGCTGCTTTGTAGATCTTTATTGTCATATTTCGTGCAAATATTTTAATTTATTCTTTATATTTATTTATAGTTGGAAAAAACATTTAAGTATTACAGACACACTACAAGTTCTCATAGAATTCCTGTAGAAATATTATAGGAATATGATGGTAAACTTGTTCAGTTGAAAGACAGAAGTGGGGCACACAAGTCAGCATGTTTTAGTTAAGACGACAAGCAAAGCCAAAAGATGGAAAGCATGCGGAAAATGGGTGCAGCATTCAAACACAAAAGACCCCTCGCTGATCAACAGCACCCCCATCTTCCTTTAAAAGCCGCCCCTTCCCTGTCCAACCCCCCTTTCTCTGGTCGAGGTGCATTGTGGGGAGGAAAGTCGTTGCCATTCGACCTCTGCGGGGCCTGCGCGGACGCAGCGAGAACCCTGAAATTCATTATGCGTTTAAAACCTTTATTTATTTCCGCATAACCTACATACTCTCACCGGGAGGGCCAAAGCGGAGAAAAGAAACGACGACGGTCCATCTCTTTCGGAAAACACATCGTTTATAAGTATATTTTTGTCGGAGGGGGGATACTGTTGAGAAAGTGAAGATTGTAATATATATTAAGAAAAATGTCCGGTGAGAGAAACCGCAGGTCGCTGGCTTTCCGAGGAGGTGGATTAGCTGGGTTAACGGGTTCCAGCGGTATCGGTGTGGGGAACTGTAACAGCTGTGAGGCCCCGGCCTGTCAAGACCGACATTTTAACGGGAATAGGCCGGATCAAGAAGAGGACAGGGATCTGGGGGCGAAAGGACCATCGCAGAAGAGAGTGGAGGGCGCTGGGTCTGTCAGCGACAGCACGGAACCCGAGGCGGAGGAAGAAGAAGACCCGGAAGGGGGCAGCAGGATAGCCGGAGACGGCGGCGATCGTGTCGGCTCGGTGGAAGCGGGGGACGGTTTCAGGGAAGGGAGAAGCTGGACAGCGGGGAACGGTCCCAACGGCACCGACGACCAGGAGTCAGGAAACGGTGCGACGGGAGGCGAAACAGGATCCAGGAAATCTGGGGTAGAGATGAGACCGCAGACGCTGCTTCAGAAACACTCACTATTCCATGCTTCGTGGTTGCAAGAATTTCCATGGCTGAAATTTTGCCAGGAGACGGGACTCATGTCCTGTTCTTGGTGTCACAACATTGCCACTAAAAACAGCGACGAGCTTGTCGCTGGCAGCCGCAACTACAAACGGGCCTTGCTGCTGAGACATCACCTGTCGTCTGAGCACGGGAGAAATGACCCCACCAAACAGGTAACGTTAGCTCGACTCAGTGACGCTTTCGCTTAGTTACATGCGTTTTATATAAAAACCTGCCACAACGTTTGTCATAACAGATGTCATTATCTGTTTTTGTCACTCGTAACGACAGTTTCTACGACTTCTAAAACACAACAGATGCGAAAGTAGGCTAAGTTATTACTTAATCTTCACAATCCCTTCTTCTGGCTAATTAGCTAGCCTCAGCCTGCTAACCTGTGCTAACAGCTAGCCTACATTAGCTAACTAGCCGTTGGTAGCTTTGCGCTTTAGCCAGAGTTAGATGGCCAGCGACTGTAGTGGAAAGCCCCTGGCAAGATTAATGTCTACTAACCGAGTTACTGAATGACAAACCAGAATGAAGCACCTTTCAGTGTGAGTGACACGAATCTCTCTCTTTAAGTAAACGTCTAAAATGTGAGTATCTTTCTACTCGTCAGTCAGGTATGCACTAACCTGGTCCAGTATGACACCTGCTAGCTAGTATCACACCGGAGGCTGTCTCTCATAGTGAGGAATTACTTGCATGTTGCTATTAATTGGTTGTAATTTTAAACTTTTATAAAAAGTCATTAACACTTATTAGACATTGGTTGTGTAGTGGAATTTTAGATGCACACTGTACAACAAACCCTTTTGTTGCATCAGCAGCTGTCTTGAATGCTAGCTTGCTAGAGGTCACACAATGGCAAGGGCTCGACCCTGGCAGCCTTTGGGGAACAGCACCCCTACCCACCCCCCACCTTTTGGCCTCTCATGCAGTTCTGCTGGCTCGCAGTCCCGAGTGACCTCTGGCGTGTTTCTTCCTCCTCCCATTGGGGAGCTAAATTAGAGGCATTGTGCTAGAATGACCCCCCAAAATCCATAGATGGTGTCACTTGCAGGGTTGGACAAGAGAAGGAGAGTAAATCACGTTGCCTTGGGCCTGACAGCTTGCCAAGCCCATATGCAACCTTTTGAATTGGCTTGAATGAGCGAAATTGATCAGTAAATAGAGTGACATGGCATCACCTGACCTTGTCGTCCACATAATTCTGGATTAATGGGCCCTAGTGTTATGCCTTAAACATATATCTTATGATTAAGGATCCATCTTGAATACACAATGTTGAAACCATATATAAAACTAATTGTAAATCACTTCTCTTTATTTTATTGGCATATCAAGACTATGTTAGCCCAAGCTTGAGGTGAGTATAAAGTAATTATAGTGTAGTATATTGAATGTTTTTAATTGAAAACGATGAACTAGTTTTGTTATTGGTGAACTCTACTATGTTTATTGCATGAGCTCTTTTTATTGGTTCATTAATTTTATTGCAGTGTAGGTAACATTTCTACAGTAATCTTTCAGTGACCTCAGAAAAACAGAGAGCACGTATTTGCAGTCAGGTATCCAAGGATATTTTTTCTATTATTCTACATTAGGGAAAAAAACTTACCGTTACTTACTGTTCATTGTACATTTCCACCTCCAGCCTCATGTCCTGACAGTGGTCTTAGCTGTCAGGGGAATTAAGCCCAGGATGCTGTTTGCCTCTAATTTGTTAGTGAAGAGGATTGCACTACTACATTTAGTTCCTTCCTTTGTACATGCAGTCACTAATCAGAATGACTTAGAGATCCACAAACTTGTACACATCTCTAATTGGTAAGGAGAGCTGTAGGAGTGGATTAGGGGCTTGGTGTGACTTTGCCCTAGCAACAAAGACCCCAGACACTATACTGAGAGGTTATCCAAGCCATTTCCTCATGTAAGATAGAGCTGAGAAGATAAAGTTCCATTGCTGCACTACTGGAAATGTTTTAGGTCTGATTTATATTTAGTTTTCACTATGTTGATGTTCTTCAGTAACTGTTTTTCTCCTAAGACTGCATTTTGAATAAAATTGAAATCCTAATATTTCCAGTACTGTTGAAATAATGAGCAGCAGTGTATGTCAGGCCAGGAGCAGTACATTAAAGGGGAATTATGGTGTTATGAGTTAATGTCTTGTTCTATTCCCCCATTCCTGACGTTAGTCAGGCCTCTGCTGCATTTGTTAAAGCTAACTCAATTATCCCTAGCACACCAAGGCAGCTGTGGTAAATATGGGTCTCCTTGGAGAAGGGGACTGTTGTTCTTAATTCTTTAGACACTTTCCTGTGTTCAAACTGTTCCCTGTGCACTGGCAAAAGGTTAAGGTGACGCAAGAGACATTAATTTTCATTTTCAATGTTCGGATAATGCATGACTGTCAAACAAATGTTTTACCTGCATTGTGGTCTGTCTAAATTGGGTGTAAGATAAGATACCACAACACTATTGATTGACAGGGAGATGTTCACCTTCACAAGGACTTTTCACACCCTCAATTTAGCGCTGTAAGTAAAATGTGCAATATGTTTTGGTTTAGATGTATTTCATGTATGAGTGTGTATGTCGTAGTGTCTTCTGTGTAATGGCTACTGCAACACTGGAAATTCTCTTTGGGATTAACAAAGTATCTAGCCAACTATCGACAAAAACCACACTCCTTGTTAAGAGTCTCCCAGCACAGGGAAGGGGACCCACCCATTTCAGTCTGATGTCTGCCAGATAGATGGGATGTTTATTGGGGGCCACAGGTCAGTGGAATGGGCTGGGGAGGAGCCAGAGGGAGAATTCTTCTCATTGAATCCATCAGTGACTCTACCCCCCTTGTTTTCTTCTCCCCCTCTCAGCTTCTTCTGTCAGAGCATTGTTAGTAGGCCGGGAGACACTTGGTGCAGCCCTCCCACACCTTGGGCCAAATGCACACTGCAGTATTGTTCTAGCATCTAGGGACAGATGATTTGAATGAGGTGGGGGGGCATTGAGAGAAGGATACAGAGCATGTAGGGAGTTAGGGAAGGACCAGTGCAAATGGCCCCAGGGCTGGGCTGGTCATCGGACTGGGTTGCTGGTGGGTGGGGGGTAAATGAGTGAGGGGATGCAGACATATGTGTGTAAAAAATAAACAAAAACTGGCTCCAGTGGGTCATTATGTTGCATGGGGACACTGTTCTATCACATGATCTGTTAGAGGTGTGTCTGAGTGTTTGTCATGGATCTGTTGGCCTTAGGGCTTTGTGGTTTGTTTGGGTTTGTGGTTGACTTTTGTGGAGGGACTATTCTCCAATTTGCAGCATGTCTTGACTGTGTAGTTTATGCATCAGTAAGTTTGAATTTATTTGTTAAATCCACCTGTAAATAATTTCATATTGGTCATTCACTTTAGATTTTAAAGCATTTGTGTTTGACTTAGATCAAAGGATTCTTCTTTTCCAGCACCCGCTTGCATTCTCTTGTTCTTGATTTTTGCCTTTCATCCTTCCATCCCTACTATCTCTTGCTCAAATAAAACCTAGCCACGTCATGACTCGGGGAGGTTGATATTGTCCCCAGATTCTTTGTTGGCTCAGGCTGGTTTTGCCTCTAGCATCTGCTGTGCAGTGTTGGTCTGCTGGTTCTCTAAGCTCCCTGCTCACACGTGGCACATCTGGAGAAAGGATGATGCTGCTGATGAGACCAGCATGAGCAACTTATGAAGTACCAGGTTATCTTAGCCTGACTTAGTAAATGCGAACATGCATACGCAAAATAGGGTAAAAAAAACAGCCTTACAAAGTCTTACACCTCTCTCCTGTTGCCTTGCTGTTGTGCAGTCATGGGTTCATCGCTAGTTGGTCAAAATTATAAGAGGTCTACACTTTTCCAGGTACTAGAAGTCTGAGAATTCTTGTTTATTCGTTGCATTTTTAGATAGCTCTTTTCTGTTCAGTCATCATCATCTGACTGTAAATGCGTATTTAAAGCTATTTTTGTTGCCGGATGCTAAATATAATTCATCATAGGCTTTCATCAACTTGCAAAATTTAAACTTATAAGAGGAGTGGCCACTAACAGTCCAGCTTGAAAGCATATCCAACTTGTCTTGTTATGATAGCACTCTTACTCCTTCACCAGACCACACCAGTATATTCTAGCACAGTACTCAGCATGATGACCATGCCCCTCCAGAGGCTTTGATGTGTATATCATGGAATAATTTTTCTCCCTCTGTGCCTCACCCACATGCAGCCTGGCTATGTTCTATGCTTGCAAGTGGGAGCTGTTGTGTAATAAGAGAGTGATTGCCGAGTCCTTTCTCAAAAGACTGCAGTGAGTGGACAATGGCCCTCGGGGAGAACGCAGGCTATTGTGAAGGCTAAAATGGGGTGGCCCAGCTCCTTCAATCTACTGTGCTCACTTTTTGTCCCCCTCTGCTCTACATTTTCTCCTCCGCCCTTTTTCTCCAGGCTCAAGGTCTTGCTGTGTCGATCTCTGCTTCATGCTCTCACTCGTTTTCTTTGTGCTTGTGTTATCAGGCTTTTCCTTTTATGGTCCAGCTATTTCTCATCTCCTTTTCACACGTATTTCTGTCTGGTCCATTTCTGTTTTTTTTCCTTCATCAGAACTCCTCACTTTAGCTCTTTTGTCTCTCTATTTTCTGTCCTCTTATCTATCTTCATTTCTTCTGGCCTGCTAAGCTCGCCCAGTTTTGTCCTCTCTATCTCTCCCTCGTTCTGCCTTTCATTTCATCCCATCTCTCTGCATCTCTCCCCCTCCAGCTGTGGTGGAGGATGATAAGCCCCCCCTATACTGTCCTGTGTGCTCAGGCTGCCCTGGACAAGAACTTCAGTGTGGAGGGAGTAGTGGTGGGGGTGGGGGCTGGGTGGGGACCTCAGAGAAATGGATTTAATCTGAATTACTCGAGCTGAAACCCCAGCTGTGTGTATGTGTAGGCAGCTTGGTTTCAGTCAGTTTGTGTGTGTACATGCATGTGCGCACAGAAGTGATGGTGGTGGGTGGGGGCAAAAATGCAGAGCTCGAGCAATGTGAATTATTCTGGATTAGGACATCTGCTGTGCAATTCTAAAATGAGCCAGAGATGTATGCCACTGCTTGTGTGGAAAGCAAATGTTGTACATATGTGTGTTTCAGGTTTTTATATTGGGCTGCTTATTTGTTAGTGTGTATTTACCTCATCCTAACCTGTGTGGGTTACATAGTATAAATCATCTTCATAATATTGAGTTGTTTTAGAGAGGTGTTGATTTAATTGTGTGATAAAGTTGGGGGGGAAAAAGTCATTTAGCCCGCCCACATTGATTTAAATGGGGTTGACAAAAGAACAGATCATTTCAGTTATGTCAGTTGGGATTGGCTCCAGCCTCACCATGACCCTCTAACGGATAAGTGGGTATAAATTGTGTGTGTGTATATACTCCACTCACTTCTGTTCTGTACCAGCCCTTTGCCCTGTTAAGCGGGGGTTGGGGACTGGGTCTGTTACAGGGTAGTTCTATGCTTCTGCCAGTTCCCCTCCCATCCAACAGCAAAGTTGTCTGCTTTGGACACTTGCCAGCCCCCCCTCTAGGTCTAATTATAAAACTTTACTATGTGGAAAACCTTGAATCTGGGAAAACTAGTTTTTAGTCAAGCATTGGACGTAATAACCAGAGCCAACAAAACTAATAATTGTATATAAAAGTATATTCAGTAATTATATTAATATCTATCCTTGTCTAGAGAATATCTAAAACAAAGATGTTCTTTAGTATTGGTACCAATTAGGTGTATCCTTATGGGCCTGGCAACAAAATAAAGCAAATGCATCAGTGATTTCTTTTTAAAGGAAGAAAGGCCTCAGATGTTTTTCGACTAATAAAAATAGCCATAGAAATTCTAATGGACAGTAGTCTTTTAGATGCAGTCTCTAGTTTGAATCTTGAAAAATAGGCATTAATGATGGCTTCATTTCTGTGTTCTTTTTCTTGTTGTGTGTGTGTGTGTGTGTGTGTGTGTGTTTTAATTGTCTTGAATATCTGAACAAATGGAATATTTTGTCCAATTAAATTCAGTCTCTTTTTGCTACGCTCATCTCTTTTTTGTGTTGGTTTTTATTAGTCAGGTGAAGAAAAGCTCCACGAAATGTTGATATCTGGTTGACGTGTTATTATCACTATAACTGTGCCCTCTTGGCTTAGAGTTACAGAATGCAACAGGTTTTGACAAGTTTTCTTGAGCTGTAGAAATACATTCTCAAAAATTATTAATTTAAAACTAAATAAGCAAGCACACTGATGGGAAAGTGTACAAGAATTACTTAATCGATTAGAGGGATATGTAATACTACACAGCCTGAAAGTAATACACTTCTCATTGCCTGTCAGACCTGTTTCACCCCCAGAGCAGGTGCATTCGTGAACCCCGTGTGTGTGTTTTGCAAAAGACAAAGTTACAGGAAGGGAAAATCTATTTGTGTATAAGCACATTTGTGATGCTTTTGCAAATTACCTGTACATACACACAGCTGCAATAATCGTTATTTTTCTTACTCTCTCTCTCTCTCTCTCTCTCTCTCTCACCTAAAAGGAGACTGTGAGGCCCTCAGACAACGCCAGCCCCTCCACTAACTGCTCAGAGGAAGACTACCGTAACAAGCCCAATGAGAACTCCTACTGTTACCAGCTTCTCCAGGAGCTGGACAAGCAGCGCAAAAGTGGCATCCTGTGTGACGTCAACATTGTTGTCTGCGGGCAGGTGTTCCGCGCACACAAGAACATCCTGGTTGCAGGCAGCCGCTACTTCAAAACCCTCTACTGTCTGACCAAGAGTGAGGGCCAGGACCAGGCCACAGTAACGCACCTGGATGTTGCTGCTGTCCAGGGCTTCTCCGTTATCCTCGACTTTCTCTACTCCGGAAACCTGCTGCTTACAAGCCAAAATGCCATTGAGGTGATGTCTGTCGCTAGTTACCTCCAGATGACAGAGGTTGTACAGTCATGTAGGGCTTTCATCAAGGATGCCCTGAATATAAGCATCAAGCAGGAGGCTCCTGATTCAGTGGTGGTGGACTACAACAAGAGGCAGATGGTAGCCAGAGAGGGACAGAGAGGGTTGGATCGGAAACCAAGCACCTTCTGGGCTACAAGCATCCTGTCAAAGCTGTCAATCAAGGCCAGCAACAACCAAGGAAAAGAAATGATGGAAGAAGAGGAAAGCAGCAGGGTGAAGGAGGAGACCAGTGATATAGAGGTGACAGTGGTTGGAAGTGAGGGCTGTGCCCTGGTGACCCCTGGAGCCTCTGGCAGCTGGTCCCACCAAAACGACAACTCGTCTGATTCAGCAGAGACCAATGAAACACGGGCAGCGAGTGGCCAGGCGCAGGTCTTCGTCTGGAACGAGCCAGCCACAGGTGGCGCTGCAGCAGCACCGGCAGCAATAAAGCGGGAGGCACCAGACACTGCCGCTGGAAGTGGGCGGAGGAAAAAACAGACCACCACACGACGTTTTGTCTACAACTTCCCACCAGAGCCCGAAGAGGGATTTGATGAGGGGATGTTTATCCAGCCCTCAGCCTCCTACCCCAGAGAGGACTTTTCTTCCCTCTCCGAAAATGCGGGTAAGATGTCCGCACACTTACAGGGATGCTGGGAGGCTGTGGAGCGGGAGATAAATCAGGTTGTTGTTGTTGTTGTTGATATGAAGGGCACTTAGTTTCCCCCTGCTGAACACAAATCCTCTAAAGCCCACCTCCACATTTCATGTTTAATTGTTTAAACAATAGATGTAATAATTTACCCAGCAGGGGGTCAGTGGGGTTGAAGAGAATGTCCTTTACATGTCATGTGGCTTCAGTAGCTGATGCTCTGGTTGCAAGATTCAGACTCCAAAATTATGCAGAATTTCAATTTTGTACCAGCTGATCATAGTTAAGTTACTTGGTGGCACTGGCATTCTCAATACCTTAAACAATCAAATTATTGATCACAGCACTAAAATGTGGATTTTAAGCTCAGAATCAATGGTCTTCTCTAACACTTAACAGCAAGGAATATTTGCTTAACCAGCTTTTAACCTGCTCTGCATAGTCAACACGTGACTCACTCCCAGCTGTGACCTCCAGTAATCACTGGCTTACACCCACCCCGAGTGCTGTCTCAGCGCAGTTTTCACATCACTACTGAGACTTGCTCTGTTTTCTAACATAGTAACATTGGTTTACTTTTGTCTCAGTTGAATGATTTTGAATTAATTCAGTGAGTCAGATTGTTAACGTCATATTATACCATAGAAAAGGATTACATTTTGATATAGAGTGTTGGAGAGTTAAAGATAATTTATTCATGAAATCAATTACTCTATTGATTCTTTTTTTTGATTAGTTAATTAATCTAGCAATGATTCAATTGAAACTCTTGGTTATTTTTTACATTAGTTTATTTATGCTTTTTCTTTCTGATTTCTGACATTTATGAGTGAAGGAACCATTTCAATAGTATGGTACTATTTAGCGCAAACAAAGGTAAAGGTTTTGTGTACAATATTATGCCATCATGGGGTTCAGAAGGGGCAGGTCATATTTAAGGTGCAGTCTTTTGGGTTCTGACTAGTTCAGAAACACAGATGACCTACATTCTGTAGCAGTGTTTCCCCTACCATTATACTGTTGGGGGCGCCCTGCCCCCCCAACAGCACCACCCGCCACACCAAGACGGTCAAGTAAATTTTATTTTATTTCCCGTACAGCACCAGATCACATTAGAAGTCATTTCAGGTTTCCTTTCCTATAGAACAGGTCTGTACGTTGTTCTTTTATT
>JAUMHL010000003.1:11054739-11115845 GCA_032362345.1 Sandelia bainsii
GGGTGACCCTACCAGGGGCATGAAGCCCCCGACAACAGAGCTCCTAGGATCACTGGGACATGCAAACCCCTCCACCACGATAAGGTGGCGGTGGCTGTGAAATTAATAAAGTCAAAATCAATTAAAATACACTTATCTATTGCTTTTATTAAGTACTTCTCATGCTGCTGACCAAAACAATCTCCAGTTTAAGGAAATGGGCTTGTATCACACAGTGATGACGGAAACAGCAAAGTAGCCAATCAAATCCCCTCATTTCTGGTAGGCTGCATCCTCATTGGAGAAAATGTTACACACACTTCCTGAAGTGTGTATCTGTTGCAATACCAGGTCCCCAGATCCAGTTGGCGTTAGAGAGCACAAATTTCACACACACTTTACACACACATTTCCATACTTTGCTATGATTTGGGCCAAGTAAGAAAAGAAAAGAAAAGAGCCATATCAGGAGAGGCTCCTGAGCTATATAATATTGAAATCGGTGTGGGGCCCTACTTTTTGGGCCCCTAGTGCGTTTTGGGCCTCTGACCGTTGGTGGGCTCCCGGTCATCGAGCCCCACAACATAGCAAATGCAAGTGTACACACACACACACACAATTAAATTACTTAAAATCAGTGTGAGATATGATATATTCATATATTTTTCCTTTGATCTTGTATAGCTGTATTTTATTACTGTATTGACTACAATAAACTTGAGTGGTGTCAATGGCATCCAGACACGAAGCCCAGTGAGAATTAATGTTTTCCACTGTAAATACCATATTACCATTTATCCGGGTGCTGGATTTCTATTTCTCTTGACAAACGTGAACTAAATGACAGTTGCATGAATTTATGTTGATTACTCTCTTACCAATGCTGTTGACCAAGGTATTGCACCTAGCCACTTAACACCACTCAGCTGCACCACCATGAGCTGTTATGTGTCTGTTCAGGTGTCTCAAATTACTGGAGACTTTATGCGTACTAACCATAACTCTATAGATACATATAACATAAGATCTCAACATTTTACTGATACATTAATCAACATCATGTCATAATTGTTTTAATAATAAACTTTATTCAGTCTGCATTCTAGAGACAGGTGGTTATGAAAAATATGGTGATGTACATCTCTGCATGTGTAAGTGTACATTAACTATATATTGTATATGCATATCAGTTACACTTGAATGTAGCCCATGTAGCCCATGTTCCCAGTGTCCCAGTCTTTGTGTTTCTCTGTTGCTCTGTAATTTTGCTCTGAGTATTACATGCTTCCTTATTTTCCTTCTGCCTCAGTGTCTTTGTCTGTCCTCTCTGTCTCGCTCCCACACTCTCACACACACAACAAACACACCACCACCCTCTTAACTTCTGCCCAGCTCATAATGTCGTGCCTCATAAGAAGTATGCATCAATAGCCACAACAGTACTCAGACACACACCACACACATGCAAACATACACAGAGAGCAACCCACTGTCGCCTAAACAACATGCGTCCAAATGTTCATGAGAATTGCTAAAAGGCTACAAAGCAAATATGTGTGGTAAACACCAGACATTAAATCTGGGGTCTGGAGTCACTGCAGGGATGTCACAACTTTGATTCGTTCTCTGTCTCTTTCTTTTATTCTTTGTTTTTGTACAGTAGTGTCTCATCAAAACCCACTGAATACACATACTGTACTACTTCTTGACTGAAGCTGATCACCATCAAGGTCAAAACATATCATTGCAGTTCTGCAGATACTAGCGCCTGCAGTGACAGCAGTGTGCTCTGATTACAAACAAAGCCTTTCCTGTGCCTGTGAAACTCCTGTTTCTGTCTATTTCCATCTGCAGGGATAACAAACACAGTGTAAAGCACCCGATGCAAATACAAACACGGGCAATATTCTTGAGTCCGCTGCATGTTTTCACATGGCACGTCTGAAATACCATGAGGCCCTCAACAAATAACTAAAATAGCTGTAATCAAAACAATTCAAGAAGCAAAACCTGCACTCTCAGAAAGGATGTGACCATTTACCTAAGAAATCTGTTTGTGTTCATTGGAACAACACAGGCTTGTGTTAAACATCACACATTTTAACACTGTGTGATGTTTAAGATGTGTTAAATGGAAACATTCATCTTAAAAGTTTAACAAAGTTTATCATAGTGTCTGCCCATTGCTTCCTGTTAACTATGAACAATTTCCTGGTGAAAGAGTGGAAGAGAACTTGTATACACATGCTGACATTTATTATTATTTTTGTGTGTTTTTGCTGTAAGTGTAATGCTTTTTTGTTGGGAAGGTTATTCCTAGAGTGTTTGCTATAAATAGGTGAGTTAAAAACAATTCAAATGCCAACGGTTCCCAAGATTTAAATAATAAATACTGAGTTTATGAAGAATATAAAGACACATTTTAGTTCATTCACTTTAGTTGAATTTATCACCACTTGTTTAAATGCTACTGTGTTTCGTTAGTCATTCCTATGAAACCACACAATTTATTTGGAAGAGAAATCATTCTAAACATTCATCACAATTTGCTCACTGACTTCCAAGTTCCAAGTTTGACTTATATCCTAACAGTTTTCCTGTGTGTTAACGCCTGTTTGAGATGCTCTCACTTTCTATTTAAATTCAAATGTTTTTATAGCATGTTTGATCATTAGGCCTCTTGTGTTTCCTGCCGTTTCTGACTTTGTAGCAGTGTGGCTATTTTCCCAGAACTCAACAATTACTTTTTTTGAGTACAATAAAAGCAAAGGCCAAAGCTACGAAAATATGGCACACAATGGAACAAAATTGTATGTCTTTTGAGTAAAGTGCTTTTCTGGTAAGACATAGGTGTGAGGAGCTGTGCTGAGTTTAATGCATAAGACAAACTTCCCCACTGGAGTCAATGAAGTCTATATTCTAACTTCACTTCCTATACTCATATTAAAGCAGTTGTTGAACAATGTAAATCTTATTTACTGCTATCAAGTACCAGAACATTTGTAAGACAATGTGCTTGTACACGCAATATTTCATGTGTCATTATTAGAGTGTGCATGTTTGTGTGTGCACTGCTTTTCAGACCGTTTCCCATCCTTTCCTTTTTCTCAGTCACAGGCCTTGGGAAGCAGTCGTGGGGGGGATGTCTCACAGCCACTCAGTGTGTGTATTTGTGTGTGCGAGTGTGCCTAGCAGACAGCTGTGTGGACGGCCGGGAGCAGCCGTTACAGCAGAGACACACACACACACACATCCGTCCCATTTCAGCATCCCACCCCACCCTCTCCTCCTCTAATACTCTCATCACTACTTCTTCTCAGTAAAGGGAGATGTCTGCAGGACAGAAGGAATGAAGTGTGTGTTTGTGCACAGTTATTAGCTAATCCTCATAATGTAAATCATTAAATATCAGGTTAAAGACTTGGTTTAAGGCTATTGTACGGCTAGGTTTAGGAAAAGTTAGGTTTAGGCAAAAAGGGATTATGTATATAGTGTGTGAGGTGGGGGTCTGCCCACCAGACGGCAAAGCAGGGACAGCTTCACTGTGTGTGTGTGTGTGTGTGTGTGTTGGCTGAGACAGGGTCACATTACACGGTTGACTAAGTGTTCATGTGCCGTATACCATCTTGAGCATGTCAGCATGTCAGTGTGTGTGTGCGCGTGTGTGTGCACACGTGTCTTTCTATGGTTGTGTGGATGCATTTTAGTTCAGTACCATCGTTGTAAGGTGATGTTGGCCTTCAAAGAGTGGTTTGAGGGTTAAGACTTTAAGTTTAAGATTAGTTAGGATTAGGGTGAGGTTTGGCCATTTAGTAGTGACAGTGAAGGTTAGGATAAAGAGCTAGGGGATGTATTATGTCAATCAGTGCCTCACAAGTATAAGACCATTGTATACATGTGAAAAAAGCTGAAGTATTAAAGGAAAATCCAGTTGTTGTTTTTTTTTGCAACCAGGGCCATGTTGTCATCATAACATCATTCATATTGGTTATAATAGCAGTCCAGCAGGTCAACAGTTGCACCAGAAAGAAAAACAAATCTCAGACAAATATGCCAATATATTTTTCCCTTGTGACTGTTTTACTAAATGTCTATGTCATTCATTTATTGGTCATCTATTAGTTTGCCATGTTGACCTGACCTTTTAAACTTAATGTTTACCTGCAAAAAAAGTGTTGTATAATGTAACTGCACATTTTTATACTTGTAAGTGGTACACTCTTGCAAAAGTGTGGTCACTTATCCTTACATAGAGCTGTGCTAGCTTTTCTTCCCTGTTTCCACTGTCTATATGCTAATTGGCTTCTAGCTGTAGCTGTTCTTATGTTTTTCAAAATGTTAAATTATTTCTTTAAAAATTCAGCCACACATCAACGTTTCACAATGATGTGATTTTGAAAACATAATTTTCTCTACAATTTGTAATCTTAATGATTTACTGTATGTTATTTCGAAGCACTGACAGGAAGCTTGGTGTGGGAGTCTCGGGGTCCGGGCAACAGAGGGAGGAGCGCAACCCCAGTGTTAGTGTTGGTCCAGCCACAGGGACCCAGTAAAAACAGAGCTGTCAGTAGCGCTCCTGACTGCTAGGCTCTGTGTCAACCCACAGACCAAATAAACAGCAATCAGTGCTGTTCTAACAACTGTGTGACAAAATACACACACGCACACACAGCAAAGCCCAAAGCTTAGTGAGTGAACCCAAACTCAAATCATAGCAGCCACACACAGTGCACAGGAGATTATGTTTATGCATGCACACACAGACTCACACATGCATGCTCACAAATGCATACACACGTCACTCACAAGGCCAAAAGCAAACACGCTGGGGAAGTCTGTCTAATTAATGTTTTGAATCTTGCCTCTGAGTGATGTAATGACAACACGTAAGTCATACACTCTTAGCGTGGTGTGTGTGTGACTTCCCACAAACCTGGGTTTGACTTGAGGACAAGCATCTCACCTGCAAAGTTTGCATTGTTTTATACTTTATACTGTGCAATGTAATTCATATTATTTCATTAAAAAATGCATATTAATGTCATGTGGTGACTTAAAGAGTATGACAGGAACATTATTATTGTTTACAATTATCCATCCATAAAATCATAAAGGTTACATTGCCCCAATCATGATCAACCAACAATGACTACTGAATGTAACATATAAACATAAAGTAAAAATGCAACCTAAGAAAACCATGGATAAAATGATAAAAGATGTTGTTAAAATTTATGTCATTCTTACAAGAGTATGTTTGTGTGGTCTAATCAATTTTAGGATAATAGATCATTTATTTTTAACAATTTCTGACTATTATTTTTTTCATAGTTGAATTATAAATTATCAATTAAAAAACCCTAAAAGGAAAATTTATAATTTGGTTTAACAGCTAAATATCAACAGTTCAATACCAGTTAGTGCTTTGCTGCATACATTACAATGTATAAGTGATAATACATATTGCACAATACAACATGAAACATTGTACAACAATATATGTTGTACCATATTGTGCATAAGGTAACACATTTTCTAGCCACCATTTCTTTCTAAAGGCAATGTGCAAACCTTCCCAGTTGACCTGTTTGATGTGACACCTTTCATTACCATCACTACCTTTCACATCACAATCAATTCTGAGAGACATTTGTGGAGTTACTTCAAAGGAATGCTAAATTCTGACTAGGTTCTTAACAATTTTTCTTTCTTTCTTTAACAGAGACCTCGAGAAATGTCTGAACAGGGTGTGCTGCATTTTCATGCAGGCCCCATGCACAGTGGAGGGATCAGACATCAGAAGTCCAAACTAATAGATCTGATTGTTTCAAAATGTCTGTACAAAGCCTTTGAGAGGCAGCAGACAGACAAAAAAGCTCCCAAGATCCCTCTGTGATTGAATAAGCACAAGGAGGGATTGGTTTTGTAGCTGCCATAACGAGCCTGTAGACATGACTGAAGTGGTTGCTTCTAAATAGGCAGAGCAGTCAGACAGAAGAGGTTTGGCCCAAGAGAGAACTCTAAGAAGAATAGCAGATGCTGAAGATGAAAGAGCAGCCAGGCCTTTACTGGAGGGGTCTGTCTCACAGATACTGACACAAACACATAAGCATGCAAAAACAACCTCTTCTCATGTGTGTCTTCCATTCTTTAACGTGCACTCTTCCCCTTTTTTAATCTATGAAAAATCTGTTTTGTGATTAGACAATTTCTATCCTCCTCTGGAACTTAATGAAAACATCCAGTTTCCAAGGCCTAAGGCAGGATACGGAATCTAAGCTGCAGCACAGATAGATCTCTGGTCAGGTTAAGGGTGACAGAATGAAATGTTTGCTTGATACAACATTGTGGTCTCAGTTTTGGTGTATTGGTGTATCTAATAGTTCTTCTGACCATTTTTCTTACACTGCAGGGCAACTGACTTCTAAAAATAAATATTCCACAACGTCAGCATGTCATCCTTTTGCCTCACCTCACATGGCTCCCATCTCATATCATCATGTACTGACAGTTTTGGGGGCATTTTATACACCCAAAGCTCTGTTTTGAACTCACTTTTTGTGAGTCTTGAACATCCGCAGATCCCTGCAGCATAATCCAAGATTGGATAGGCCCAAAAATGATACATTTGTGTATATGAAATATAACAAAAATCTTAACACAAACAGGCAAAAAAATATTATTGTCCACAAATATTGTTTTTACTACAGCGACATGCACACTGCTTTTACTTTTGGGTAAAATACACGTAAATTATATTTCATGAACTTCTTATTAGCAGTAAATCTTCTAAATAAATTAGTAAATAGCTGTCAAATAAATACAGTGGAGTAAAAGAGAGTATAGTGCCAGAAATATATTTTTACTACATTAGGCAGTAGGCTTTTCCCTCCACTGTCTCCTGTCATTCCTGCTGTAGACAGGCATGCAGACAGGGCACCCTGGTCATGGCACAACAGGCCAACCACTGGGATCGACCATTTCCGCTTGTGTGTCTCCTGTTGCGGTCGCTCCCCTCCTACACACACACACACAACCGCCTCACATAAATATAAATACACACCACTGGTCCCCTCTGGAGAGATCAATTTCACGGGATCACACGGCGAGCTCTGGTTCCCAGGCGCTCCTCACGCGCTCTGCAGACGTAGATGGTTCCTTCACACAACCTGACTCCTGACCCTCCATCATTACCGGGGTCAGAGGACCAGCAACCCCTCGCTGCAGCAGGAGGGAGGGGGCAGCTCTCTCCCAAGACTGCAAAGACACTGACGGGGGGCTTGTTTTGTTCCCTCTCTGTTTATATTTCTTCAGGACAAAAGTTGGCAAAACGTTAAAAGATGTTTCAAATGTTCAGGCTTGTTATCAAATTAGTGAGTAAAGATGAGCAATTACAAGTTTGTGTGCATGAGGAGCATATGTGTGCAAGCACATTTGAGAAATGATTGAAAGCGGTTATGTTTTTCTCGTCACATTTCAACATAGCCTACCATCATCTCAGGCTCAGTGATCACACTGCAGCCATTTCAAACGAGTCTGATTCAGTCTGAGTCAGTCCTCAGGAATGAACCGTGAACTTCTTACACTACTCGTGACCAGTGTCATATGCCAGCAGATTTTCCTTTCTCTAATCTTAGCTGCTACTTCTGGCCTGTACGCTCTCCATTAAATGAAATGTCAAAACAGGACAAAATTCCCTGTTTTCCAAGGCCACAAGGCCACAGTGAGAGTGCGACTGGGTCACAATTTCACTGTGAATAATCACCTCAAGCTGAGATGAAAGTTAAATACCTGCCTTTGTTCTCTGTGACTTTCTCTCACACTCTTCCCTCACAGTGACCACCCACAAGGAGTTTCACTGACTCCAGACATGAGTCACACCCAAATCTCCCTCAAAACCAGCCACTCTGCTTCGCACTTTACCTTCACATTAAAGTCCTGTGAATATTCACCAGCAGGTACTTTAGTCTGTTTCATTTAACTTGACTGGATGTGACAAATGGGAGTCAGATGCAAAGTTCTGCCTCCAATCCACCTGTTGAATTTAGATATCAAATAACTGAGGATTAGACGACCATTTAGAAGATCACAGAGGTGCAGATAGAGCCCAGTGTGTCAAGTCCTCTGAGTTTCCTGTAGCTACAAATTCACAGAAATCCACTGACTTTGTCGAAGAAGACATTGTGTTGATGGCAGCATATGTCTTTCTAAAATCCCAATATTATCACAGATGTGAATAGTGTTCTTAAATATTTTATAAACTTGCCAGTCTTATTTTGCCTATGTCCCAACTTTTTGAGTGTGTTGCAGGCAAACCATAAATTTGCCTATATTTACAAAATGCAAATACATTGTAATTTTGGAACAGTCCCAATTTGTCTGGAACTGGAGTTTGTATTATCAACATATCCATTTTGTGCAAAATGCATAGAGTGGGTTATTTAAGTTGATTTTGTAAATTATGGATCTCAAAATAGCATTTAAAAACCACACATTATGAGGAGCAAAACGAGCTGTTTGTGAAATGATGAAGTCATCATTCGGAGCACAAAAGAAGAGGAAAGAATTAATAGGATTTCTGATCACTGAGCATCAAGAAAAAAAAATCTCTTTCTATTCTGTGTGTGACAGATTCACATGAGGGCGGCCCTTGAACACTTCTCATAGGAAGACAAGACAGAGATGAGTGTCAGTGGGTCAACATTTGACACATCCTTCACTTCCTCAGTATTCACACACACTAAGAGACGTGTTCTGTGTATAACCATCGTGAAGCGGAGGGGTGAAGGAGAGGGCCCTGTTTACTAAACTGACAGGGGAACAGAGGGTGACAGACAAGGCTAAACAATGAAACCATGATCAAACCCCCACCCTCCTAAAGCACAATACTAGGGTGTCTCACTCACAGAGAACTCTCACCCCTGCCTCACAACCAGCCCCCCCCCCCTCTTTTCTCTTTCTCTCACCCCCTCTCTCTCTCTAAGGCACAATGGTCAGGTGTCATGCATCTAGAGCAGAATTAGCCATCGCTTCCTCTCCCCGTCAGGGGGAACAAAGTTAGTCTTCCTCAATATTCCACACAGCTCTATTTATAAACAATAACAAGTCTCGCCCTCCACAGGGTTTCCCCAGAAAGCGGCTTGACGTATTGTTTCAAGCGGAAGAACATCTGTCTGTGGCTAACCTGCAGACGCCGCAGCTCTCAGTGTCTCACTCACTGCAGGCCACACCTTTAAAACTGCACTGTTCTCTAACAGTGAAATATTGAAATCATCGTTCAGTTTTTATTTCTTGTTTATTTCACTTGGGATTTTACATTTTGTTTATGTGCTGAATGTTTTAAGGGCTGAGTTTGACACTAGAAAAATGTTTTTTTGATTTAAACTTTCTGCTGATGTGGAGGATGTATCTGGAAGCATGTCATGCAAGTCAAAACTGTCAGTGCACATAACAGACTTGATAAAGCAGGAGACATCTTCTTTCTGGTGCAGTAGTGGTGGTCCAACTTTTTAAAGGATTGTGTAAATTTGCTTTGAAGAAATGTAATCTTTTACGTTTATCAAAAATAAATTATTTACAGCATTTTTTATAGAAACAGAACCTGCTTTTTGTGGGTCTGTCTTTACTGATGTCCACAGTTTGCTTACATAATGAACAAGGCAGTTTTGTGAAACTTTTAGCGAATGATTTTCCAGTATTTATGAAATGAATATAAACTTTTTAACACTTTTGTAGGGTTGTGTTTGTCACTTTTTTCAGAAACCTAAACTAAAGTGAACAAAACATCCCAAATCAAAGCTGAATTTTATAATGAAGTGTATTACAACATGTTTTCATCTGGCAGATGTTGGTTGATTAATTACATCATAACGTGTGTGAGTTCTTGTACAAAGGAACAATAATAAATCTTTTTAAATACCTAGTTTGAAAAGTTTTTATATTAATGAAATTAATAAGGCTAATCATTGTTTTGTAAAACAAATCACCCTAAATGACATAAAAAATACAACTGACATGAAATGTGACTGAACAACAAATGAAAAGTTTCACCTGTATGACAAATATTACCTTTCTGGAAGTCAGCCCACAGTTTGAGTATCATGTGGCTGACACCATCAGGGACATTTTAGCATTTAAGCAGTTCACCGTTTAGCGTGACTGTTTGGTTAAGGAGTAACTGAGAGTTCCTGATCGTGATATCAACACCATTCATCAACGTCACTCTGTCAACACTGCAGCCTGGTTTACTATACACTCACTCAAGTCATGTAGATCCACATAATCTCTCTGCAGGAACTCAAATACAAACAAACCGATACAACTAAACACCTGATGACATGTGGACCATTGTATAAATATGTACAGCAGAAGTAATTATACTTGATGCAAAAAATATGTACAGCACCGAGGTGAATTTATTGGTGAAATCCCCCTTTAAAAAAAGCTTCAAAGTCATAACTCCAACCATTGCCTTCTGGTAAGACAGTCTAGACTCAATTTATGTTTGCACTGATGACATGTTATTGCTGCAAAAAATGCAGTTGTGGTTTACTAATAAACTGAAATTCAAAACATTTTTTGATTGTACACTAAGTGGGAAGACGAAGTGGAAACGTATCATTTTCTGGCCAAAACCTCAGGACAATCCAACATTTAATTTCTAAATAAATGCCTCGATGTCTCCTTTTTGAACTGACGTTAAACCAAATGTATTGATATTCAGAGTCTGAGAGAATCTGGCAGCTTCAGAAAGTGTTTGAAGGACACATTTACCTATGACTTTAGTCTCACAGCTAAGTACTGGTCCCGAGCGAGGAAAGACAGAAAGAGGATTAAATCCAGGAAAACGAGACAGAGGAAAATATGTCAAAACGGGAAATTCGACATAAAAGAAAAAGATAAAAGAATACAAGAGTGAAGAGAGCAATGGACGTGAACCATCACAGCCCTGAGTGTTTTGGCCTGGGGTGTGATTGGGTTTGGTAGTCTAATTTTGAAGTGGGAGAAGAGGGGAGGAGGGGGAGGGTGGAGATTCGATGATGTCGTATTGCGGGCCCTCACCTTCAAAGGGCGGCCCCTGAAAAGTCCTGCTAATCACAACATGTGATGAGACCGGTAGAACAAAGACAGCCGGGCAAAAATAACAGCGTGGGAACTCTGGGTGAACTTGAAATACAACAAGAGGGCTTCCCCCCGCACCTCTTCCCCTCTTCTTCCTCCCTCCTTCTCGCCCTAGTTACACATACTCACACACACACAGAGTCAGAAACTAATGTTTGTGCACACCTGTGTTTATTGTGATAAAGGCTTCAGGTTGCATGAACTCGGACGTGTGTGAACTCCTACAATCCCACTCCCCAACACACACACACACGCATACACAGCTCACCAATAATCAGTTCGATGAATGTGTGAGTGCGTCTGTGCTATGTGTTGTCCTGATATAAGCGTAGCCTTGCACAACAACAATAAGATGAAAACAGCCTTAAGTGCTTCCTCTCATTCATATAAACCAAACAAGGCAGCCTCCTCTCTCTGTGATGACTATTATGCCTTTGGTTGCCTTCGGCTCTTACTGATAAGGATCACCGTATCACTTTGTGTGTGTGTGTGTGAGAGAGGAGGATTTGTGCTGACTGATCCTTTAATTTAGGTACAGCATTGCCTCAGAAAATGAATGGCAGTGTATTTAATTCATTTTGTAATAGTGTTTTCATGTCTGATTATGATCCAGGGTTCTCTTTTTCTTCACTTCATGTGCATCCTGCATGCATTGTCTTTCCAATTTGTTGCCTAGAGGGGATATTTCACAGAAGATATCATTTATTAAAGGAGATTGACCTTCACTGACATTTTGAAACATAGTTTTTGTTTTCAGACACTTATTGTGAGGTAAGACAAAATGTCAGCATGCTGGCAGCACAAACTGGTTTCAGTGTGGATTGCAAACTATGAAAACTGTCCTAACAAGTCAATGTCTTAAAAATTATTTCCAAAAAAGTGTGGTTACTTTAATAATATTAATAATAATAATAATAATTGATACTTTATTAGTCCACTAAGGAAAATTCCTTGTGGACAGGCTGCCCTTAGGCTCCAAGGGTTTGGGGTTCAGTGTCCAGGAAACGGGGAGGGTTCCTGCGGTGGTTCGCTTCCACAAGTTGGTTTATAATAACTTTACAATGGCATCATTTACATAAATTAGTTCACATCTAATTGTTCTTTTTTATTGCATGTAGAGTTCTGTGTAAACCATGTTTTAGCTTTATGAATGAAAGAAAATAAGTACTTTTCTGTTTGTGTTTCTTTCTTTCCAGGAATTCTCACATAATCAGACAAAGCACACTTAGCATCATGGAATATTTCAGTATGTTGAACAACAACTGGCTTTTATATCATACTGATTATATACTGTAGATATCAGATCTAGGCAGCTTTGTTGTATTTGCATGTGAAACTTGCATGGCAGGTCAAAAAATGCTTTAAAACACAAGCCATGATTAGTAATGTGCTGTAACGACAAGATACAAGTGGTGGAAGAGGTAAAAAAACAAAAACAAACTACACTATTAAAATACTAGTAACAAGTCAGAGGTGAAATGCTGAAGGAAAGTCTTCCTTATATTTACTGTAGCCTGCTTGTGTAATAGTTATAAAACAGTTATTTTTCATTACTGCAGTTTTATGTTGCAATTGCACATTCTGCTTACACACAGTTGTTAAAAAAAAATGTGGTAGTTACGTAATTTTATTCTATTCTACTGAATGGCTGTGTGTTATTTAAATATGCCACAGCCGAGTCCCTGGGAGACCCTCCGCTTAAGAGCTCTATGGGGTAACATGAGCCCTGCATGTATACAAACACACACAGCAGTTATGTCCCATTATTTGGGAGTGTGGCCATTATAGGAGCCATCAGACTTGTGGTGGTGATGATGTGGAAACTCCAGGAGAAAAAGGACGAGGACGGCTTTGATTGCATTATGGTCTTTTGTTGAGTGCTGAGTCCTTGAAGTCCCCACAGCGTCTTGCATGAGGTCTCTCTGTGGGGTAAGATTAGACTTGGTGGTTTCCTCTGGTTGCGGCTGTGCTCCCTGTCTCTCCTCCCGGGCTGAGTTAGTATTGGATTACAGGTTCACACGCTCGCTCGCAGACCGCCCGTCGCCCCGACCAATTGCTCCATTCATTCCAGCGCCGGAGACGGCCGTCGGCCTCTGATTGGTTATCAGCGCCGGTTAGGGAACTTTCCCACGGCCAGCGCGTGCTGACAGCCGGCCAGCCACTCCTCATCACCACCGGGACACACACGGGGGTGGAGGGGGCGGGCGTGGAAGGAGGAAGGTGGGGGTGGGGGGCAGTCAAAGACCGAAAGTCCATTGGACCACTGTCAAAGTTTCCCCAAAGATCCTCTATGTTTGAAAAGAGCAATCACTACCTTATGTCTACCGTCACATACGTTAACCTTTCAGGCCAAACTGACTGTGAGGGAAGAATGAACAAACAAAAAATGTTAAAAAGCTGATGAATCAAAAATATCTGCAGGTAACAAAAGTCGCTCATATAAATTTGATAAAATCTGTGAGCCAATAAAGACGACGGCAAATAACAAGAACATGGTAACATGCATAAGGCTGTGATTTATTTGACTTTATAATGAGATAACAACCATAGAGTTCTTATCCTGGAAGGTCAGACAACTCCACATGATTAGGTCACTTAGGATGGGGGGGTTGAGCTTTTTGTTTGTGTGAAATTCAATATTAAGCAGCTTGTACAATGACACTCACTCACATCCACTTCAAAATGTTCTTTCACTGAGGTTTAAACAGGTTTTAAGGTGCTGAAAGTAAAGTTCGTGATTGTGCAATTGGAGTCTCTAAGGTCAAACAGGTCCGGTTTCAGCTTTTATGTCAACGTGGACAAAAAGTCTTTAGAAAGCTCAGACAATTTTTAAATCTAACTGTAACAGCAACTGTTAAGTAAGATTATGTGACATTATCACTATTAAAAAAGGAGGTGATAATGATGTATAAACTGCTGAACTTTGATTAAATATCTGAACAAATGCAGCAGTGATGGACCGAAATACTTTGTGGACGATAACTGGCGTCAGATGTCACTGATACTTTCAGCTAAAACCCACAGAGTGAGATGTTCTCATTTTTTCCTCCTCTCTGACTTGTCAAAGCGCACCGGGATGTGCTTGGGCCAACCGTGCTGTCACTCAAACGCATGGCCGCGCTGTGATTGGCTGCTTTGGCCCGGGCCGCCGCCCCTGTTGGCCGGCAGCAGCGTTGAAATGACACCGTGGGAAAGCTGAGCGCTTCAAACGGAGGCGCTCCGGGCAAACCTGGACAGACGTGCATCTAGCAGACACAACAAACACACCGAAGGACTAACTTGGACGAATAAAAATGAAAAGGAATCACGATTTTAGCTCCTCGGACAGTGAGCTGGATGAGAATATTGAGGTGGAGAAGGAGAGCGCAGATGAAAATGGGTAAGTTACTTGACGCCTGTTTTCTGTTATTCCTCTCATGTGATTCTGATTAGTGGATGGATGAGGCAGACAGCACTATCTTTACTATTTATATTTTGTAAACCATTACAAAATCTAAAATATATAGACTGAACTTTTCTGTTGCATTTTTTTAAAGGAATATGAGCTCTCCTCTCGGCTCCATGTCTCCCACTACATCAACTCAGGTGCAGGCGAGGAAAAGGCGTCGAGGAGTAAGTAAATTTATATAAAACTCTGTTTCTGCACCCGGAGATGGATTATGTGTCTACACTGTGTCATGTGTGCACATTCTAGAAATTAAAAAATAATATGTATCCTGTCTTTTCTCAGATAATTGAGAAACGGCGCCGTGACAGGATCAACAACAGTCTCAGCGAGCTCCGCAGGCTGGTTCCCAGCGCCTATGAGAAACAGGTAAGAAGCAAGCAGTAACTACAACCACTTTAATGATTTAGTGATTTTAAGGGTAAAGAATGAAACCACCCTGTTTATGCTCTTTTGGATTATTAATGTCTAACTGTCTACTTTTTGTCTCCTATGCGCTGAAGGGCTCAGCCAAACTGGAGAAAGCAGAGATTTTGCAGATGACTGTCGACCATCTGAAGATGCTTCATGCATCTGGAGGCAAAGGTATTTTTTTGTAATCTGTTACCTGTTACAAAGAAATGCATTGTGTGTATTTGGTTCTCGTTTTCTTGGCACCTTAGCATTAAAATCTTAGACAGATGTTGTTTTCAGCAGCCCAGAAGTCTGGGGCATATTGATTCATGTTAGACAGAGCTCTTTCAGTTTTGGACGAACTTGTTTTGTAATGATCAAGTCATGTGATTTTTTTTTAACTAATCCATTTTCTTCTTGTTTTGTCCTCAGGTTACTTTGACGCACATGCTCTGGCAATGGACTACCGTGGTTTGGGTTTCAGGGAGTGCCTGGCTGAGACAGCCCGCTATCTGAGTATAATCGAAGGCTTAGACAGCACAGACCCTCTGCGGGTCCGTCTGGTCTCCCACCTCAACAACTACGCCAGTCAGAGGGAGGCTCATTCTGGCCTCAGTCACCTGGCATGGGGTTCTGCGTTTGGATCTCCTCCTGCCCACCTGACCCACCCACTCCTCCTCCAGCACCAACAGGGAGCACCTTTAGCACCTTTACCTCGCAGTGCCACCAGCAGCCCACAAACTCCTTTGTCATCTACGTCCACTTCATCCACCTCTCCCTCTTCTTCATCATCATCATCATCCACGTCAGTTGCAGAGACTCACGTCCCAGGCAGGCGCAACAGCAGCGCCACCCCACACTCAGATCAAGGCCCGATCCTGGTCCCCCCCACCACTGTCACACCTACCACTGTCCTACACCCTGCCTTGGTCCCCTCATCAGCATCCAAGCTCTCCCCTCCTCTCCTGTCCTCCCTCTCGGCGTTTCCCTTCCCCTTCAGCGCCTTCCCCATCATTTCCCCCACCACGGCCATCAGCCCCCCAGTTCCAACATCCAGTGTGGGCAAACCCTACAGACCCTGGGGTATGGAAATAGGAGCTTTCTGACTGAAGTGAAAACCTCAGCATAATCTACATAGACTCAACTCCCTACCCAGCCAAGCTGGACTTTCAAGGACAAGACTTTATATTTTCACTGCTAAGAAATTACTATTTTTTCTATGGTGTTGACATCCCACAGAGAATATACCTAGCTATAGGATGTTTATTTCCTTGCTAATGTATTGTGTTTTGTATAGAAGAAAACAGTGAGGAGGGAGACCACAACTAAAAAGCAACAAGAATGATTTATTGTGTTGATTGATCTTTGTTCCTGCCCACCCCCTTAGAAGTTTCACTTGCTGTTTGTCAGCCTATCAGGAATGGCTTTCCCAGATGGTCAAGCAGTCTCTGCCTGTCAAGTTCCTGGGCGAAACTGCCCCCCTTTGGTCCCCCCTGAGCTGAAACACCCAGTGTTGATGTCGTGGTTACAGAGTGAGAGAGGAGTGTGAAAGGAGGGCTCGAGGTGGTTGAGAGTCACCCCCTTTTCACAGCATTTTATGGGGTGGAATAACCAAAACCAGGTGTTTGTTTGACTAAATACCAGGAACAGAAGTTAGCTACCAGCTTGATTGAAAAAAAACGTAACCATGATTTATCTCTAATGTTCATATGGTGCACCATTGTTTAAACTCGCTTCCTCTCTACGGTAAATCAAAGCTTCACAGTTTTATCAGTTTTCTTACCAGTTTCTTTCTTTTGCTGTCATGTGAATGATGTTAAGGTGATTTTATTTTATCGCCTTTCTCTAAGATTTTTTCTTTTATATCTGTGTACATTTTCAGTATTGGTCAAAACAGTCACACCAAAACAAAGCCAGAAAAATCTGTTTTTTTCTTTTTGCCTCTTTTTTTAAAGATTCTTCTTCATAATTTCCACCTGATATTTTGGTAATATTACATTATATTATCAATTTCTCCTGGTAAACCTCACTATGAGTTTGTATATTTTATGGTTCTAAATGCACGAGTGAGCACTCACGAATCATTTTTTCAGCGTTTCAAAGTTGTTGCTAGTGGTAATGACAACTTCCCTGTAATAAAAAAAAGTTCTGATAAATCACCTGTGGCTTTATCAGTGTGTTTTTATGTGAGTGAATGTGCATTAGCATGCCTGTTTATCAAGTGTGTGTGCTTTGAATGCATTTTTGTGTGCATGTACCGTATGTGCCTGCAGTTGTTTTTGTTTGAATGCGTGTGTACTCACAGTACGTGGTGACGCCTGGTATCAGATGAGGCTGCTTGTTTCTCTCAGCAGCCCTCTGTTTGTGCACAGGAAACCATTAACAAGGAGGGGATATCCTGGACAATAGCAGCCCGGCTGGCCCCATGTGCTCCGTGGGAACTAGAGGAGGAGGAAAGAAGGAGGGAGGGAAGGTTGGAAGAGGATGGAGTAGGAAAGGAAGGAGGGATGGAGCATACGATAGGAGATGGAGGGGCAGGGAGAAGAAAGAAAAGGAACGGGGGATCAAAGGAGAGAGAAGAAGAGAGGGATTCAAACTGTGAGAAAGGAAGTGTGCAGAGAACAGTTTTGTCCCTTTGCCATCGTTTCAGCTTGCACCAGCTGCACCTTCTGTTCTCAGTTCCTACACGCCGTCCCCTCTTCTGCTAGACCAAAAGTTTCCTCACTCGCCTAAATATCCCTCACTCTTTCACATGTTTCTCTAAGATCTCAGCTCTCTCCTTCCCCTTTGAGCTATCTCATCATTCTCTTTAACCTTTTCCTTTATTACTCAGGATGATGCAGGGCCAGGTGGTGATGTAAGCTTCACTGCAGCTGAAACCACAAGATCAATGAGATTTTTAATGAAGAAAACTTGTCTTTTGTCTCCCCCAGCAGGTTGTAAGTGGTACTTCATCAATGTAGATCACAGAAGGCTTGTAAGGCACAAGTAGCAATAATACTTTGCAACAAGACTCTGATAATAATAATAATTGTTGTTGTTATTATTATTGTTGTTGTTGCTGTTTTATTATTACCTATCAATACTGTACATTTGTACGGAAAATCTGAATCTGCAAAGAACAGCTAACTGCAAAAACAGTAACTAGCTGTTATCTTACTGTAGTGAAGTTAACAATGTATTTGACCTGGCATTTATACTTCAGCCCCAAAGCATTTTAAATCTATCTGGAAATATTCAGGTACACCCACTCAAGTAAAATAAATCAAAATAGGAATGTGCATATGTACATTACAGGTAAATGTACTTAGTTACATTCTACTACTGCCCAATGACCTGGTTAACATCACCATGACATCATCTGGAGGAGTTTTTCAGTTCAGGTGATGTCATCTCCTTGATTATACTGCAGAGGTGGTAGTCTGGGTCAACCTGCTCCTGCGTTAGACTGTTTTTCAGACCGTGAACCCTAGGAAGATTAGTAAAGTCAACCTTCAACACATCATTCTAATCTGATATATTGTTTTAGGTGTATCAAGATTGGAAATCAAGTGGCACTACCTGAGTGCTACACTTGACAGATAACTGACTACAAAGTGAAAAAAGTCACTCTCTGAGCCAGTTTCATTCACTGAACCCCAAATCTTTATTAACCACTGCTTGCTCACAAAGATAGATGTGGAGAGGGGGGAAAACACACAAATGGACAGAGGAGAGAAAGAGAGAGAGAGGCAGGTAGGATAGTCCCTGTCTGTGGTGAACTTCCGACAGTTGTTATACATTGTGGTGCAGTTATTTTATACTTCACCGGATCAATATCACATGGCACAAACGTTTGTTTATCTACCTGCCCTTTGGGGAATACACACACACACACACACACTCACACACATCTATGGGCCTACTGTGTGTGTGACCAACAGGGTCCAACCTCAGCCTTCAACACTGTTCTGATACTCTGACGCAGATGGAAATACTGTGTTCATGAATCATTGTTGCAGTGATACCTGTTATGGCTTAAATATCTTTCTTGTGCCTGTCTTGGAATGAGGTGCAATTATTCCAGTAGTCACTGATGACATTGAGCACTACTCTAGCCTCTATGAAATGGAGAAAGGTGAAACATTACATTACATTATATAGTATTTTCTCCGATGTAAGATTCACAGTAATAAGTCTGATCTCAGGTGAAGATTTTTGTACTCGAGCAGTCCTGCACTTTAACCTCAGTTGTGTTGTATATTACAGTAACACGTGATTGAAATGTGATTGGAAGCTTGTTTGTTGAGTAATATAGGACGACCGCTATCGGTCAGGGATGTTATGAGCTTTCTGGTGCCAGATGGACAGAGTTTAGCGAGCTCCTCCTGAGCTCTGTGCTATAATCAGCTAAATGCCTGCCCATGCCGAGAGCGTGTGAGTGAGTGCTTCTACAGTATGTATGTGGAGTGATGAAGAGGTTGCAGACGGAGGGAAGGAAGATGAAGATGGGCTCATTAAATGCTATAGTGTTCTCCTGCGGTACAGTCACCATCTACTTCGCAGGAGTGGATGAGCAGCAACGGCTTGCAGTCCCCACAGAAAAGCAAACTGTCCCCTTTCCTTCTGCCAACTTTCCTTTCCTGCACATGTCCCTTGGTAATGGGAACATTGGCATAAACTGCATGGAAAATCATTCTGACCAAACACAGGTCTGCTTCCAGATCTGAAGGGTCAAAAGTGCCCACTCGAACGGACGGAGGGAACAGGGCAAGCATGCGGACCTTGTGAGGACTCAACCAGTCACAGCAAACATCAGCTAGCTGGCAAACTCACAACAAACATCTAAGCCTGTCACCACACAAGAGAAACCTAAAAAAAAGATTCTCTGGCTGAAATGAAGAAATCAATAAAATATGCAAATGAGCAAATTATTACATCCATATATATGCAGGGAAAGGAAACATATACAAAGAAATGGCACACTGCAATCAATACTTTTGCTGCTTGTATCGTACTGTATATAACAAAAAAAGAAGTATTTACAAATACCAATACCCACTGTTACTTGTCAATTGGATTATTTTTTTCTTATTATTTGAAACGGAGCAAAAACATTCTTTTTGGGAAGAGTGGGTGGGAGAATTTTTTTTATTATTATTTTAGCAATTTTTTCCATCCCCAACCCCATTTGAACCTCCCACTGTCTTGGGGTGGTGTCTCAGGCTGTGGTAGTTTCATAATAGCATCGGGGAGTCTGGTGGGTAGTGGGGAGAGGAGGACATGTGGGTTAAGGTGGGGTCAGGGTATGGAGGTGTTCTTCAGGATGGGGGGGGGGGGGGGGGGAAAGGTTGGTGGAACGTAGATCTTGTTGGGGCTTCTCACGCTGCCACTTCTTCTCTCAACTCCTTGTTCTTGCGCACCTCCTGAGCGTGCCTCTCCTGTAAAAACAAACACACAGAGTGAGGATGTCATGTCTTTCTCTGCTGCCAGCACAGCCAGTTTCTCTTCTTTGGCCTCTGCAGTGAGGACTTCTCTCCTCACCTACTCAAATAAATCTTTGTCTCCCACCCTCCAAGCAGGACAGCCTTTTTGTCTTTAACAAATCCCTGCTGTTTTTTCACATCTCTACTGAGGTCAGGACTATCAGCCCTCCTGAACCTTAATCTACTGTATATATTGTGTTAATCAGTATCTTTTTTTATTACTTCTTCTATTTTTTCCCTTTCCCTCAAATTTCCCACTCACAGTAGAAGTCTGAAACATATATTTTTTTGCAAATGTAAAAATAATAAGTCATACCTACATTTACAAAGGTTTGTCATTCATGTTTAATATTTTGTTTGGTTCCATAAAACTGTATGATATATGTTATAGCTTTAGATTACCACTGCATCTTAAGTCTTAACTACCTTCTTAATGGTGCAACCCAACTCAGTAAATCAGTTTAAAACTAGCTGCTTTGGTCTTTACACACAAACTTACTGTTGAGTTTACAAGTAGTTGGTGCAACACAATCCAAGGCTACAGCAATCAGTAAGGACACTCAGTAGTTTGTGGGGTTTAGTAACCTCTGAGCATATTTTATAGGCTGATATCAGTATTTTTTTCAGGATGAAGACTAATTAGTAAGTTTTTATTTCCATGTTTGTAAATTTGATGTATAGATGTAATTGAAATGATAAAAATGTTATAAATTCTCTAGTCAAAATTGTCACATCTCTAGGTCTAGGATGGGACATGGATTTCTGAAAATCCTGATCCTCACCCTCTCCTGCAGGCGATATAACATGGCAGTCAGATAGGCCTGCCGGTTCTCCTCACTCTGCTCCATCTTAACCTGGAGCTTCTCCTCGGCCATGCGGCTGAAAGTGCTGTTCTCCTCCATGGCTTTCAGCAGCACATCCCGCTCATGGTCCCGCTTCTCAGCCAGGGCCCGAAGAATCTGTGCCTCCTGGGACTACAGGAGGAAAGGAGGGGGACGAGACAAAGAACAGCATGAGAGATTATGTCAAGGGGGAAGGGTCAATAGCAAGACAATGATTTACTGAAAACCTCTCATTAATTTGCTTAAAATTTAAGTATGAGTGAGAGCTGCTCACACATTACCAATAAGTATAACCATGTCTGGATGTAAGTAAATTTCTCTCTTTACCTCATCATCCTACAGCAGTGGGCATCTGGTACTAAACAAATCTGTTAAACTATGATATTGATTGGGTGATTGATTTGTTGGTTGGTTACTGGGTTTGTCAGCTGCTTTCCTGTATTGACATTCAAATCAATGAAATGCATGAATCAGCCTAGACTAGATATTTCAGGCCAGATTTTCAGTGTGAGGCACAATTGACTAAACAAACAGATGTCAAATTATATGACAAGGAAAGTCTAGTTGTAATTACAGCATAAAAATAATATTTAAATCTGTTTAGGCTGAATTTCTTCCTTTGTTTTGGGTCAGACATTGTTCAGTTTGGGTATAACTAAAAGGTTTACTTCAGCTTTTGGTAGCTCTTGGCACTTATTAAAATTGTATATGGCAGCTGGGTGCAATGAAATTGATTGGAAACATCCTTACTCTTCTCCGGTCCTCAGCTGCCTCCAGTTTCTTCTGGATGTCCTCCAGGGAAATGTCCCTTTTTGGGGGACTGGTAATGCAGTGGGCAACATCAGACACCGGGGAAGATGGCTTCAAGATGACCTCAAAGGCCTGGCCTGAGGCTCTCTTGTTAATGGGTTTGATGTCCATATCTGCGTGTGTGTGCATTAATGTAAAAGAAAGACAGAAATCAAACCTTCAGCTGGCTCAGTTTGACTTTTCCTTTAGATGACAATAGAATTGTTTCTCATTTTCCTTAAGACGTACCTTCAAAGTCACCCATGATGTTTTTGCGGCTCTCAGGGTACAGACAAGAGCAGATGAGTGAGAGAACTGAAATCTCCTTCATCTTCTCTTTGTAAGCTGTGGAGAGAAATTGAAACATGACTGTGTGTTTGCTTGTTGCACACTTCCAGCTGCATGTACACCGCTATCACAAGAAATGTCATTAACCCACTAACATACAAAAACCTCATTAACCCACTTCTACCTCCACAGGAGGTCCTTGATGTAAACATGATTTTTTTTTTTTTTGTTATAATTACTGCCCCAAAAAGAAAACTTCATCAAAAGATGTTGGTGGAGCTGAAGTGCCCTGGGTTTTGTGGAGATTTTGCATTCTTTGTTTTCACCACACCACGAGGGGAGCAGCATGCATTTGTCCTTGCTTGGCCTCATTTCCCCAACAGCTAAGATGCTGCCGTCCCCACGGGATTCTGCACACATTAGCTATGCATTTAATTTTGGTCCATTATTTATTAATGCAGCGAGACCAACACCCCTATTTCCTCTCAGTCGTTTTGTGGCTAACACCAAAAAAACATCAGAGATTAGTTGATGCTTTTCAGGTAATTTAAAAGCAGCCATGATTTATAAAATATGGTATGTTCAGGCGTTTTTAAAAAAAATCTTTTTTGTCTGTGGCTTATGGATAGAAGCTAATAGCTGAGGGTTTAGCTTATCAGCATAGCACAGTAATATGACTGTCCACCCTGATCCATTTATGGTCCAAAAAGTTAATAATATTGGAGTGAAGCTGGCATCAAACTATATGGGATGTATTTGGCAACCTGCACCCTGCTCAATATGGTGAGAATAAGTGCTCCAAAGGGCAGATAGAAAAAAAAAAGAAAAGAACAACCAACCTTGCCTAACCTTGCTTTTTTTTATTCCTTTGTTTTTGGCACCTTCTACTTTGTAATGTGAGCCTCAAGTCCAGTAGCAGCAGTCCCAGCAGGGAGAGCAACAAAAATATCTGCAACACACTGCAGGTTATGAAATATTCTGCTTCTGCACATAGCTGCTGTGTTCTGTCAAGGTACACTCCCTCATTGCGCATATTTGCATGCCAGCTGTCATAGTACGGCATAATCCATCACCCAGAGCTCAAGGCCTGTAGGGATGAAGTGTGCCACATTGATTCATGATTTGCAGCAGACTACAGTAGCAAAGCCAGAAATGAGATTTACTGTGAAAGAGCTTCTCCACGGTGGAGCACGGTGTGTAGTATGATTTATCTAAATCCTCTTGCTCATGCTTATTTCCTTCTCACTCTCTCTTCTTCTTCCCACTCTCTGTGTCTTGCCTTTTGCCCTGCAGACTGGCAGACGCCACAGTAATGTGATCAACTCTCAGATGTAGCTTTCACTATTCTCTGATGGCCTTGTTAACGTCTTCCCTGAGGAGGAAGTGGAAGAGGGCGAGAGCACGGTAGAGGGTGAACAGGGAGAAAGGGTTTGAGTAGGAATGGAGATAAAGGTGAAATGTGGCAGCAACAGGAAAATAGTGCGATTTCTATTAGATTAAGGGGAATTGAGGATAGAGAAAGATGGAGAAAATATTTGGCTGTTTGGGTGGGGTTTTGACACCTTCCTTTGATATAAAGAAAAATCACAGACAGGGGGATTAAAAACCAGCAGAGGGCAACTCACAGTGGGATTTGGAACCACCAGCCACTGCCCCCAGGATAGCCTAATGGAAGCAGCCACCTCAGGTGGATAGCACTTCAATTTGTAATTAGCAGACTGTACCAGTCCTCCTGACAAGAAGGGGAGAGCAGAGCTTTTGGAGGGTTGTTACAGGCTCATTAAGTGCTGTGTATATGTCAAGATCCCAGCAGCCATTTTCTCCCACACACAACCCCACCTGACAGCCGAGGACTCCAACAGTTAACAGTTCAGTGTAGCATGTCATTTGGGTTAAGTGCTTATGGGGCAGATCAGCAGAGATTCCTGTTTCCAAGTTGTGGATGAGACCTATTGTATGTTTAGTAATGTTTTTAAACATGAAAACCGTAAATTTATAATTTTGTGTTGTAACTAATGATTATTGTCATATTTATTAATGTGCTGACTATTTTCTCAGTTATTCATTGGGTCTGTGAAAAAGTCACTGTATATCTTGTTGTGTCCCACTAAAACCCAAATATACTCTATTTATAGCGAGCAAAAAAGTGCCAAATCGTGACATTTGAGGAGCTGAAACCATCAAATGTTTGACATTTTAATTACTGCAAGCATGAATTAATTACAAAAAAAGTTGTCCCTTTGTTTTATTGATTAATCAATAAATTCATTAATTGCTGCATCCTTGTGCTTGTTAGTTTGCTCTGATTCAGGATGAGTAGAGTTTGGATTTTACTATTTTACTACCCTGTATCAGCGGTAATTTCATTTATCTTATTTATTAGGTTATGTTGGAAGATACGCGCTCACCGTGAATTGAAACTGAGCTGCGCCTCTCTAACTCAGATCCTTGGAGGTATTGCTTTTATATCCCTAATCAGAAAAATATGAGATTCTCTACTGTGCAAAAATATGAAATTGTAACTGAATTTCTCCTGAGAGAAAATATTGTAGTAATAAGTTCATTCCCAGTAGATCAGACACATAAAAATGATAAGTGACCTAGAGTGACATTCCAGAGCATTAAGTGTCCAATCGTCTGTTCTGAAATGTTGGCTGAGTTTGAAAGATACTGGATCAGATGCTTGTTTTCAATATGAAAATAAGACAAAAATAATATTAGGCAGGGATGACACCACTTTAATGCTTTCAGTTCTCTCCAGCAGGCTGGTTTCAACCAGTCAGCTCTGCATCCTCCTGTCCCAACCACAGACACGCAGCCAGCGAACCGCACTTCCTCTTTCAATCCATCAGCCAAAGAGCACAGACCATCAGTATCTACAGTACCTCCTCCCCCGCAAGCATCCCTCTTCCCCAGAACCTTCTGCATCTTCATGCCCACCATTTCATCAGTTGCTGATGTATCAACAGTCTCATCCTCTCTTTCTTATTCCTTCTCTGTTTATCTCCTAATCTCTCTAGACCTCATGGGAGCTTCAGCTCTGCATTAGACAAACACCACACCTATGTTTGGTACTTTTTTCCCCCTCATTGTCCTCAGCCACAGTCTTCCTCCGTCTCTTCATCTTGTCTGAAAAACCCAACCCCCGCTATTTAAACAGCAGAGACACTTTGGGCGGAAAGACACAAAGTGAAAAAATAATATGAAAACATATCGCTGACACGATTATGAGCAAAGTACCTTTTACTGCTGTCCCACACAATGTGACCGTGTTTATCACAGCATTCTGGGTGCAGTAACCTCATGGCAGGAATGACCTGGCATCTGTATTATGTCTGTATATAACGTTTTACAAACAGGCCACCTGGTAACAATATAGCACCTAAATGAGTTAGTATGTTGTTACTGGGAAATTATGAATGTATTACTAAAAACTGGCTATTTAAGGGAATGTTCTGGCACCCAGATAATCAAGGGCTGGTGCAGTCACTCACTGCAGGACTGACGACAACTTTTTACAAAACCACACCCTTTGTCTGTTCAAGGAGTGGCTACAACTAAACATCATTTCAAATGAATCAATAAATGCTTTGGCTTCTCAAAATGCCAAAAAGTGTGGAAATGTTTATCAAGCATCAACTGTAAATCTTTACATTTGAGAAGCCGTAACGCAATATAAAAAAAAAAAAAATGTCTTTGAAAAATTACTTTATCTAATTACTTTACTGATTATTAAAATAGTCGTCTGTTAAATTTCTGTTCATTTCTGTCGACTGACAAATCAATTAACCAGCTAATTGTTTCTGCTCTAGTCCATGTATTCAAATTGATGATAATAATCAAAATATTAAAAAAGTAAATGGGTTTAAGTCAAATATCAAAAACAAAAAGGCAATAGTGTTACGTGTTTCCATAATTCACCATAAATATAACCTGTAAAATAAAATAAACAATAAAATTAAAACTATCTGCTAAAATGTCTAACTGTCTGACTCTCAGGTTGTGACTGATGTCACATCTTCGTCTTAAACAGTCATCTGAACCAGTAATGAGAGTGTGCTACACTGATTTACGGGACTCAGTGATAAATCAAGGGTTTCATTATGGGTCCAGGAGTTTTATGCACATAGCTTATAATGACAATAGAGATGGAGATGATTTGGACCCAACTGGCTGCCTGAAATTGATAGTATTCTTGTCTCAGATGCTTCTGTTACTGTGGACAAAGGGACTGATTTAAGGACATCAGTAGGATGACCACACCTAATTGGATATGACAAGACTGCATGATATGGATCAAGAAAAGAGCCTAATGCACATGGGAGTAGTTGAGAGCTTTAGTTTTTATAGTTCCTCCCTGTAGCTCTTTATTACTATTGTATGAAAAAGAAAAATTTACATATATACAGGTGTATTTATTTTTGCATTATAGTGCCTAAATACAGCTGATGTTCATTTACCCATGAAACCTCAAGCATTTGTGCTCCTCTCCTCTCCCTCCGCAGGTGATTCTGAAATATAATACAGCACTACACTAGGTTTCCCTAAATAAAAGAGTGGAAATGAACTCAGCGACCTGCTGAGTGCTGACTGGCACGATGACTGCTTTCCCCCCAGAGTGTCTGCTCCCCTGCCCATCCCATTCTGCCTGTCCACAGCTCAAATGATGGAGGAGAGAGGAGGAAGGAGGAGGAGAGAGGAATAAATATAACAGTCAGCGGTTAGTAGAAAGTGTCCCTCAATGCAGTCACCATGCAGGACCCTTACTGCTGCCTGTCTACATGCCCCTCCATCCATCAAGTGCAGAATCAAAGACTGTTCCCTCAAATAACCACACACACACACATTGCACTTCATGGCTACACCCCCTTAAAACTAACACACCTTCGTTAACGCCTAACACCATTATAACATTATTTTTCACAACACCTGCAGTGCACCTCTACAGTAGCACTAGTAGTGCTCAAAAATCTAATCTACGACGAATTAAAACAAATCACGGCTCAGTGACACAGATACAAGGCCTTGCTCCTGCGTGAACACAAAATCCCGTTGTATTTCTTCATATTTCTACTAAATAGTGTCACGCTGTACAAAAGTCGCAACTGTGGACTGATAATAATGCATTTATCGAACATAAAAGCCAACATTTACAGGCAATACCCTTCCTAACAGGATTGGAGTCTGTTGTTCCTGAGACGACATTCAGTTTCATCGCCAGTCGTAAATTCTTCCCTCGACTGCAAAGCTATTCTGGATAAGGATGCTCTCTCTCTCTCTCTCTCTCTCCTCCGTATCTCATTCATGCCTATAGCGGTCACCCGCAAAATTGCTTCAGCGGGCTTTACACTGCAGTTACATAGGATGATGGCCTAGTTTTGATAAGGAGATTTGTCACGGTGAAATATTTCACACCCTGGAGAGCGGCTGGTTTGCTTTGAAGGGACCGGAGATGTTGGGTGGGGTCGCTGGCGCTGCATTATGCTGCACGGCTCTGAGTCAGGCAAAAAAGAGGCAGGTGCGGCAGGCAGGCATCGACCAAATCCTGCCGAAAAATCGACTTTCTTGTGATGCTATGGCTTCTTTGTCAGTAAATTCGTTTGCTAACAGAATTTTAAAAAAATGCGTCACTGATGTGGCGAATTGAATCCTAAACTACCTCATGTTTTTCACCAGTAATTAAGACTTCAAATCAGACGAAAGCCACAAAATCATTCTTATCACCCCTAACAATGCTGGAGAAAGAAAGACATTCAGTTGTAATTCTTTCACTTAATTTTTCAGAAGTGACTTGTGAAGGAGTTTGGCCGCTCCCTCTCAGCATCCCTCAGCATCCTTTTGTGTCATGGGTGTCGCCACAGCCTCTCAGCATCCCCAAACCTGCGAAGGTGCAGTTATTTCAGAAAACAAAAAATGTAAAAGTATAAAACTCACCAGTTGCGATCTTAGCCATTTCTGTACGGTGGTATCGGAGCGCGTTGGCCAGAGGAGAGTGCGTCGGTGGCTGGATGAGAGTCTTCTCGGGGTGAAGGGACTGCTGGTAAGGCACTGAGTCAGCAGAGACGGAGGCTGCTGGTGCGCCTGGTGATCTGTTATGAGCTGGATCAAGTCAGCGGGAAATAACTAGAGCAAGACCGGAAGTGTGCAAACCTCGCTGTCAGAATAAAAGAATCAATGTGATTTTTTTTTTAGTAACCGGAATGTTGAAGTTAAATTGATCTAGGCTATAGAGCAAGCTGATTATCCCTGGTTTTTGGACATTTGGTCAGATAAAAAGTGCAATATGAAAACATTACCCTCAGCTACAATAACTTACTTTTACTTACTTACTTACTTTTTCACAAATTTCTGACAATTTGTAGACCAAATTGATTAAAATAGGGTCTAATCAACAACATCTGGCAGATAATGATGGGTATGCAGGGAAGGATTCGGTCAAATATAGAACCTTTGGTTGATGATGGTGATGGAGATTTTTGGTGAGGTTGCGCTGGTTACATTTAGCTGTGGAGGTTTTCTCCAAGAGGGACAATTAGCAGATAAGCAGTTCTCAGAACATTGATGTAATGGTTTTCTCCAAAATGTTTTTTTTATCAGGCTGATAAACATCTTATTTTTATTATTTATTACAACCTACTTTTTAACACAGCTTGAAAAGGTGTGTTTTAAATGTGCTTTTTGAATAAAAATGTACTTAGCTATAATAGATATAAGCTATATCCAGGCGGGCATCATTAACATTTCATCTGCACCTCGACTAGTTTTATTTGTGATTTGGCACCACAGAGTCATCCATCACCTTTTGCCATTCAGTGCAACACACCCAAACGTTGCATTAAAAGGACGTGCCATGTTATAAATTACTTTTATTTTTAAACTAATGGCAGGAAGCCTCGACATATAATGTGATTGACTTGACACTGGCTCAGCAGGCTCATAGACATTTGCGTGCTGGCCCCCATACTCCCTGGACGCGCCTCTTTAAACCACAGCCCTGATCTTAAGTCCCCCAGCATCGGTGAGTTCAGGCCCTGCTTTGAAACCTGACCGTGTGGGTGTTTCCCTCTTTGTTTCTCAGGCGATGAGCAGGCACCGAATCTCTCTCCATGGTTCTGAAAGAGGAAGGAGGATTTCAGGATGGATGATTTACACTTTACATAGCCTACTTTATATTTGATATTTTCACAGCATTTAGTTTGAGGTTGCTCTTCATGATGATGATGATGATGATGATGATGATGATACCACTCAGGAGAATCAGACTGAAGCAGATTTACAAGCTGACGCCCAGTCCTCATAAAGCCTATTTGATGAAATCCAAAACATGCAGTAGTGGCCTATAAGCAATACAAGCAACGAAACAGCCGACTCATACAAGGTATCAGCTCTTTTCAATTGCTGAAAATTCAGATGGTCACATAACCAACCTCCCAAATAAATGGGTGGAATAAATTAAACAACAACCAGTAGGTGGCAGCAAATCTCAAGCTGTAGGTTGTGGAGAGAAACTAACAGTCTGTAGTGCAGAATGATTTACTGGACATTCATACAGATCAAGCTCCATTTAGACAGTGATAAGCAAGGCCTGTCATAATGCATGTGTGTCTGCATCTTCCGTATTAATATTACAAGCAAAATAATACGGAAGCCACGGATGGAAACGTGAAAACTCTCAATTCAATATAATGAATAAAGCTTCCCAGACTGTGAGATCTCATCCCACTTAGAACTTGTTCTCACAGGGAGGCGATATAGTACAGTCAGGACAGAGCCAGCAGCACACATGCGCAGGTTTTCTTTGAAGTGCACCAAAGTTATTTCTTACACAACATCTTGTTAGTTAACGTTGAGTTTTTTTTGTCACTTGTCTGTGTTTGACTAGTTTTATTAACTTTAACGACTGAATCTGTGCATAATGTCAAACAGTTTAACTATGAAGGCAACACAGATTATCTACCACACTAACTCAAACGAATTTTCCTTATCAAAATGCCTGCGTGTGCACAGATAACGCAGCAGTTACACTGCTATTGTTTATTTAAAGACATACACAAATGTCACGAGTGACACCAGAGACCCTTTAAAAAGTCACTGATTAACCGAAAGAGAGACTGTTTTTAGTTGTGCTTTGTGATTATGCTGCAGATGTGAGCACAACAATTAAAGAACAAGTGAATAATTCAAGTTCGCAGGAGAGGAAAACTATTTATAAAGCAAAACAAATTACAAAAGGCGAAGAATTGTATATACTACATAAATAAGATTAAAATGAATTTTGCTGGTAACTTCCTTTGAAATTGAAATGATCTACAGGTTAATCACACACCTTCTGTCCTAAACAAGAATAATTTTTATTTATTTACTACTTCTCAGATGCAGAATATTAATACAAAATATGATCACCTATCTACACGACCAAGTTTGCAGTACATGAAGAAGTTTACATGTTAAATGTTAAATCCATTCACAATAAACAGTTTTTAATGTGTAGCACACAGCATTGGTATTGGATTCAATTTCAAAATAGAAGAAAGTAAACGAATATTTAATATTTTTATAATGGAATTTGCAGAAATAAGATTCCTGAAGTTGCTCTGTCCTTGAATCTCTACGTGAATTCATCTTAACGAGGTTTGAACCATTCAAATTTCTGCAGAAATCTTATTTATGATGATTTATTTCGTGATGTGATGCAACACATCTGGATCGGATGTGCATATTAATAATGTTATCAGCAGCATGAAGTTCAACAATGTTTCGAAACAGCCTACTTTGTATTTTGACGCACAGTGATGGTGCCCATAGACAGTAGTTTCTCAGTGGAGTCTAAGCACTGTGATACTTAAAGTACATTTTACATGCATTTAGTTGCTCTACTTCAACTTGAATAAAGAATATAAAGTGGTACTTCTACTTGTAGTGGAGTGTACTTGTAATTGCACAAGTTGGGTACTTGCACTTTTACTTGAGTGTGCGCCTCTGCAGCAGATCACTGGTGATGTCACTGAAAGCGCATGAACGCTCCTCGCTGCTTGTTTAAGATTTACAGTAGAAACAACGCTACAGATGAGATCATTCACAAACACTGATGCTGCATGGATCTTTAGGACGCTGTGTTTCACCAGCAGTGGGTGGTGCCAACCATCCTGTGGCTGTTGATGATGAGGAGGAGCCACAGCAGCTGTAGATGTTGAGACTTAGCTAAAGTTAGTCACACACACATGTGAGCCTCGGTACATGTGTAGCTGCTTCTTCCGCCGGAACGAAGAAGACACAGCAAAGGTAACTAGGTCATCCTCTATTTTATGTTTATACACACTTCGTATTACACTTTTACAGCCTGTCGGCCGCTACAAAATGACGCGTAGTTGGGTTGTTTCCCGCTTTGCTACATCTCAGTCACAGACCAACATTAGCATCTGAAGCATCATGCGCGTTGTAGCAGATGGCTGAGCTAGCTCAGAAAACTTCAGAGTGGACTGCACAGACACCACAAAGCGACGCTAACGAGGACACTGTTTATGTGGAAGCTAGTGTTAGCTGGTGAATTAATGTTAGTGTGGCGAAAGACGCCACGTTAACATTAATCCACCTTCCGGTATCCTCCTCTGGGTCTTCATCAGGCCGGTGCTAATATATCAGATCCATGAACGACGAGCGGTATTTGTGTGGCGGAACTACGGCAGCAGGTGTCGCGGTCACTGTGAATCATTGTTATATTTAGATGCATGAATTTATTTTAAGTTTAAAAATATGATCAGTCAAACACGTGTCAAACACAGTGTGACCTCAAACTATCCACGTTTCACGTCTCCACCCTGTGTGCGCGCAGGTTTTTTAAAGTGGTGACACACGAGAGGCGCATGTTTCCTTCATGTGTGCGGAGCTGAAAGCGTTAACAAACATACAAAAAACACATAGGAGTATTAAAGTAGGAAAAAAAAGGCTTAGTCAACTATGTGGCCTGAATTGATTCCATCAGAATAACGTTGGAGTATTTTAAAGCTGAAGGTAAAGCAATATAACCCCTCAAGCAAGGAACAGCTGAAAATAGTAATCTGAAAAACAGCAGGACGGCGAATGAGAAAACATGAGTTGGTTAGTTCACTGACTATTGTACAATTAAAGGCTTGCATTGTTTCTCAGTTTCACCGTCGTCTGTTTGTAACAGAGGATTCCTATCAAACAGCAAGTTAACCTGCTTCACCTCATTTGTGCTGCTGTTTTGCAAGAAAGACAGGTTTAGTTAATAGTGGTTGAGATCACCTTGGTATGAACACAGTGTTCTGAAAAGGTATTTGCCACCTTCCTGACTAAGTTATTATTAAAGGGGCAGATACTTTTTCACAGCACTATATCAGCATCATTTATCTGGCGTGTTTTATGCCGGCTTTCCTCAGTGTTATGGTATTTGATTCCATTGGTTGATCGTAACAAGCCACAGCACTTTCACTGAGTGTGCTTGTTGCCTTATGGGAAATCCTAGTGCAATAGTACCAGCAAGTTAAGTCAGGCAGGTTGTTCCGGGTTAGCGATGATAGGTTTTGTGAAGGTACACTGCCTTAGAATTAAGTTAAACTGATTAATAATAGAACATCATAACTGTGTATTAATAACACACTGTAAAAATATCAGTACTGAGAAAATGTAATTCCACGTTGCTGCTGATTGGTTGGCTGTGATTTGGACTTGTTGTTGCCTGCAGTCAAAACCGATGTTTGTTGAAGCAAACAGTGGTCGCACTGCTGTGACAGTTCAGCACTGGATTTACTGATGCACTGTTTGCCTTTTTGAAAACTTCTATTCAGTGTCTTGTTCTTTACTCACTGCTTCTTAAATGCATGAATCCCGAAAGGCAAATTTGAACCCATCCAATGGCTCATTAATTTGCAGTTACCCTGTTTTCCTATTAGATGACATAGGGCTGTATATCTGTAAAACACTGAACCAGGATCACTCATTCATACTCAAACTACTCAGGTATGTAAAGCACTGCTGTGAGACTGTCTCCTTTTTTTTCTTTCAGATTATCTCAATGGAGACGTACTCCTCCGTTACAACAATGACTGTTTGAGACGGACAGAGTTTGCCCTGCAGAGACACTCCCACCTTCCTTTCTCTTTCCTTGAGTTCACACATCTCCTGTTCACTTTGTCCAGTGTTTTATTGTTCTGTTGTTTAACCTCATCTCAGTTTCTGGTGCTGCCAGGAATCATTCTGTCCTATTTATCACTCCCTTGTCACTTCCCCGTTACCTCCTGAGTTAAGGCTCAAGGCTGTAAATCCGTCACAATGGCTGCTGAGGCAGACTCAGCATCTCAGGGCAGCGGTGTGCGGCTGAAGCAAGAGATTTCCCTCCTCCATGGGGTCTGTCTTATTGTGGGAAATATGATCGGCTCTGGCATCTTCGTCTCACCTAAGGTAGAAGTCTGTTCTGAGTTGATTTGTCCTCATTGATTACCCTGAATGATTTCTTGCTCTTTTGGTAAAATTTGAACTATTATTCAAACACAATCTTAAATAATTATTTTATTGATGTAATAGTTTTGTTCTTGAAACAAGAATTGAGCAATCATCTATATTTTCGGTTCGTCTTTGTGTTAGTTCGCTTATCTTGGTGCTATTGTATGCTGTGCGTTAGCGTTCGAGTTGCAGCTTTCACACCACCTTAAACAAGCTGGAGAGAATTGAACAGCATCAAACAGGTTAGGAGAGCTAGGAGCTATACGCACACCCTCATCTACCTCAAGTGCACTGGTCTCAGAGGATCTCACCTGGACCCTAAGCTCCTCCAGTCTGGTTAAAAATACGCTGTACCTCTCCTTCCTACAGAGCTTGTAGAAACCTCACCTGTGTTCTGAATACTGGTGGACTTTACTATCACTGACTAGACCATTTAGTCATCCCCCAACTGTTTGTCAGTGTGGGATAACAGTTACTCTCTTGCTGATAGCAAGACCATCCAGTGGGTGGTGAAAACCACCTAACAGATCACAGGTATTCAGCTGCCCTAGAGGACATTTACCAGACATTCTGCTTGCTGCAGACCGTAGACTTTTCACCCTCCTTCCGTCTGGTTCGCTCTACAGCAGCGTCCACTCCAGAACCAGCAGCCAAAAGAAGAGCTTCTTTTCCTGAGGCTGAACTGCTGAACTGGAGACCTTGACGCCAGCTGCAATACTGCACTACACACTGCACTTTCACTTGTTATGTAAATTCTGCATTTGTGTAATTTGTATTTGCACACATAATACATGTGCTGCTGTATTTACACTACACTATTTCTCCACTATTACCTTGCAGGGAGTTCTTATGTACACAGGCTCATTTGGTTTGTCCCTTGTAGTCTGGGCCATTGGAGGGATATTTTCTGTGTTTGGAGCATTATGCTATGCTGAGCTGGGTACCACCATCCGTAAATCTGGAGCCTCCTATGCCTACATCCTGGAAGGTTTTGGAAGCTTTTTGGCTTTTATTCGGTATGTAGTTGTTTTTCCCTCTTTGTCTGTGCATACTTTTTCAGCACACAATAGAAATCCTTATCGTAAATGGTACAGTGCTGTGGAAAAAGTATTTCCCCCCTGTTTTTTATTTTTTTGCATATTTGTCACACTTACATGATTCAGATCACTACACAAAGATAACCTGTATAAATACAAAATGCAGTTTTTAAATGTTGATTTCATTTCTTAAGGGGAAAAAACTGCCCAAACCTGTCTGGCCCTATGTGAAAAAGTAATTGCCCCCTTGCTAAACCATGGATGAACTATGATTAACTACAGTTTTTGGAAAGCTGAGTTTAATTTCTCTTGCCATACCCAGGCCTGATTACTGCCAGACCTGTTGAATCAAGAAATCATTTAAACAGAAGCTGTCTTACAAAGTGAAGTTCTATATTTACTTGCCTTATCTCTGTTTAATAACATTTGTTTGACTGTCTGAATCATTTAGTGTGACAAACATGCAGAAAATAAAAACAATTGGGTAGAAGGGCAAATACTTTTCACAGCACTGTACAACTATATTCAGTTCAACAGTATTCATTGTCATTTTACTAAAATGTAACTGTTCATCCATTAAAATGATGATGTGTTTAATTTCTTCTGTAGATTGTGGACATCATTGTTGATAGTAGAGCCAGCCTGTCAGGCAGTCATAGCCCTGACCTTCTCCAACTACCTGGTCCAGCCCTTCTACCCTACATGTTCAGCCCCTTACGACGCCATCCGCCTCATTGCTGCTGCCATCACATGTAAGGTTCTTCCTGCACCAAACACACTGAAACGTTTGAGTGTTTTGTCCACTGTTCATAGTGATAGTGACTGTGGACCTATAACAGCAGGAAGATTTGACCAGAAGTAGGAGCTTGTCATGAGCAAATTACTGATTTTCAAATGTTAGATTAACCAGCAGTTGCACTTTAAAAGACTCAGTGCAGCAAAATGATGTAATACAACAGTTTTTAAAACACATGACGGATAAGCCACTTTTCAAGTGTTTTAAGGAAACACTGTTAATATAATCTCTATTGTTACTGTTTACATTACTACTGATGCATGTTAAACCACGCAGCCTGTGTTTAATTAGATGACACACTTTTATGTGGTGAGCTGTGGGGAGTTTTCCTGAATGTATCAACTGAATTTATTTTGTTTGCACTGCACTTAGGAGGGTAAACGTGTAGTAGCTATACTTAATACCACTGAGGAATTAAAGCAAAACAGCCATGTAAATGCAGGCCAACGTAAAACCTGTTGGGTTTGTTTGTGGAAAGCTCCGTGACTGTGTGCCAGGTCTGTTATGGAATGGTATTGTAGAGAAAATGGGATGTCGACTCAACAAGATCAACAGGACAACTGCTATTTATTATGAAGGGGGAAAAATGATCAGTTCTTAAATATGTCTGTGAAGATTCTCAGTCATCCAGGTGAAGTTGTCTGGAAGTTGAGTCATGGCAACTGGACTTATTTCTTGTAAGGTTGAAACGTTTCGCTCTGCTTCATCGGTCAGACCGACGAAGTTCTGTCATCATTCAGATGATTCCCACCTTGAAAAGGAGATTCATTGTGTCCATCTGCCGGCAGGGTTTGTACTGTTTACATGCACTTAACTAGGTTACACGGCGAAATCTGGTGATGTAATCAGGGAATGAGTTTACATGCACTGTAGTAACCTGGTAACTGTAAATCCACATATACATACAGCAGATGAGTAATCTGATATCTTCTCTACCTAGGACTTATTTAAGAAGCACGACTCTCAATTTTTAACTAAATGATTACCTAAGATGCTGCCTCCTGACTCTTTGCACAATGAACAAAAGACAGGCAGATGGACACAATGAATCTCCTTTTCACAGTGGGAATCATCTGAATGAAAAACAATACGTGGAGAAAATCTACATATTAAGACTTCTACAGGGCACTTTCTGTCTGGACTGAACAAATTCAGGTCAGAAATCGGGTTTCCCTGATCCCCTTTTTGTTTAAATGACAGTTTATAAATCAGCGTACTTGAGAAAGCCGGCTGTAACCTGGTTACTTGGGTGAATGCAAATGAGCTGGCTGCAACATATGTAGAACACATTTTTCAAGTTGGTTAATATATTTCCTCAGATGCCTATTACACTTAAACACTGTTTAACTTAATTTCTGATATTCATCATGTCTGATGTAGTATATTCAGGTCCTATGATACATAGGAATGAAGTACAAATTATTTTGCAGAAATTAAATACATCAAGAAATATTTCTTTCAGAGTTTTTATTGGTTAATTTCTGTTTTTTTCCCTCTCTATCAGGTCTGTTGACTTGTGTAAACTGTATGAAAGTGAAATGGGGTGCTTTTCTTCAGGTTGTCTCCACTGTAACTAAAGTCTTAGCCCTCATCTTCATCATCATTACTGGCCTGGTTAAGTTGGGACAAGGTAAGATGTCCTAGAAACTTTTTTAAGCTTTTAATACAGTTCAGTTAGGTATATTCTACAACTGAATATAAGCTGCATACAATATTAGTCTCTGAACTTTTAAAATGAAAATGAGTTTAGCAACATCTGTATGAAATTGATGCAGGCTTTGACCAGAACTTCAAGGACTCATTTAAAGGCTCCAAGTGGAATGCTGGTGACATGACATTGGCCCTTTATTCAGCGCTCTACTCCTATTCTGGCTGGGACACGCTCAACTTTGTCACTGAAGAAATCAAAAACCCCAAGAGGTAAGAAGGGGTGTGACATTTCATAAGCGCGATTGTTTTTCTTCTCTTGGAACTCTTTTGTTGTAATTAATTGCTTACCTATTACCTATTTCAATTTTAAAACCTAATATCTTACTTGTGAATTCCTCAAGCCCACACATTACTCAGCAGGAACCTTTGGCACCACAGTTATAATTTTTGGAAACCTTTCTCATTTTTCTTTTATAGGAATTTGCCCTTGTCCATCGCTATTTCCATGCCCATTGTTACAGTGATCTACATCTTGACCAACGTAGCCTACTATGTCGTCATGGATGTAGACGAAGTGCTCAGCAGTGAAGCTGTTGCTGTGGTGAGTGTCTGAAGGTCATCCGCGTAGTGCAGCCTCCCTGTGCAGTAAAGTAAGCCGTATGTAGGCAGTAACTCGTCCAGAAGCCTGACCATGTGCATACTAATGTCTCTATTAGTACATCACAGAACTTCAACAAATTGACAGCATCTGCTCAGCCTCACAGGGGCAGTAGGTTTTGATCTCTCCTTCCTGTCGTCTGCTGTCATCTCTTTCAGACTGGCTGGCAGCCACTGGAACTAATATCTGGTTCAGTACTCTCTTTTGGTTATCTGTGGCTGTAGGAGTTGAGATGATGATAGGAACCTCATAAGCATAAGGACATTAGCGCCCCACACAGGAACATGGGGATGTTGATGATGCGATTACTGCACTGGAGGCAGAACAGTTATGTTCAGGCTTGTTGTCAATTATCTTCTGTTATTGGTGTATTCGGTCTACTGGTTTACTAATGTTGAACTTGTAGCATGCCTCTGGTCATCTGTCTGGTGAGTGTAAACTGTGTGTCATGTCGACACCCTAACAACACTTTAAGTATGAAATTGTGTAATACTTGGTATTAAAACGTAGCTTTGATTTTCCAAGTGGTACTTTTTAGTAGCATAATATGCCTCTTTACTATCACAAGAAGCAGATTTCTATGTATATATGTATATTCCATGTATATGTTACCATATGTCTCACAGCTGCTGTAATTTACAGTATCACTCTGAGTAGGCGTGGGCAATGTAGCCTCAAAATTATATCACGAAATCTGCGATTATTGCAGCCTTGCCTATATCTTCATAAATATCATAATCTCTCGCTCATTCACTGTCCCTGACACGCTGCTCTGGCTCTAGTCATCTGCCTTTATCGTGGGCCGTATGATTATGGCACACCTCTAACCCTGAGCTGTTGTATTTTGTGTCTGTGTTGCCTTTTATTTATACCTTGTGCATATATTGCCTTCACTCATAACTGTAACAGACTAAAAGCAGAAGTTAGAAGATTCTGTTTATAAAAGGAAGTAGTGGTTCTTTGTACTGTGAGTCCTACTGTTCAGGAACTACACCTTTATAGTGTGAAATATACACGTACCTCATAAGGCAAAAGGCAGTGAACTTACCAGGGTGTTTTACTAGTGGTAGGTCTCGATATCGGCACCTTGATCGATTTTAATCCACACACTCCAAAATCGATTGTTGTTCCTTTGACAGTTGTTTCCTTGAATATAACATTGTGTAAAGCAGAGCAGTATAATTTACAGAAACTCAGTATTCAAGTGAAAGTGCAAATACTTGCCCAGAAAAATACTCCACTACAAGTAGAAGTACCAATTTAATTTTTTGACGTACAACCTCTAAATGTTACTTACTTAGTATAAAAGTAAAAGTACTCATAAGAAAACTGTTTTTTTAAGATGGTAACCAGTAGTTGTTGTTTTTTTTTTTGTTTTTTTTACTGATAAATGCTTACCCACCCCCCATCCTGCATTTTAATACTGAGGACCACTGATCTTAATCCATGATGATAAAGACTTTGTTGAATGTCTGTTCAGACATTTGCAGATGAGGTGCTGGGCTGGGCTCGCTGGCTGATCCCTCTGTCTGTCGCCATTTCCTGCTATGGAGGCCTCAACTCCTCCATCATCGCTGCCTCCAGGTCAGTTAACACAATTGCAGCTAGTCTGGTAAAGTATTTACCTTTGCATTTTATGTGTTCTCCGGAAGCCTGGTTGTTTGGTTAAAATGTCAGTTTTTACTTTTCACCGCAGCCAACAATTTTTTTTTCTCTTGCAGGTTGTTTTTCGTTGGTTCCAGAGAAGGCCACCTACCTAATGTCTTGTGCATGATCCACATTAAGCGTTTCACTCCTATTCCAGCTCTGCTTTTCAATGTTCGTATCACATCTTTTACATAACAACTTATCACATTGTCTTAAAACAAAGCGATGACTATTAATGTGTGTTAATAATTTTTTTGTGTATGCCTTCACAGGGTGCCATGTCTCTGTTCTACCTGATTGTGCCCGACGTTTTCCGGTTGATCAACTACTTCAGTTTTAACTACTGGTTGTTTATTGGCCTGTCAATAGCCAGCCAGATCTACCTTCGCTTTAAAGCTCCAGATCTGCACCGACCTGTCAAGGTAGCAACATTGATACAGCATGAGTACTGACATGCAGTTTGAAGAAACCACGCTCAAATGAAACCTACACAAATCTTAACTGACTTAATAGTAAGATAAACTGTTTAACTATTACCAATCAAGTAATCTTATCACCCCAACCTAACAAACGACGTCTCGGGTTGTAAAAAGGATCATTCCATCGCAAAATTATTTTATCACATTACAAAGACTTCTTGAATGCAAGAACACTTAATAACACTCCTAAGGAATCCTGTTATTTCGAAAACATTGCCTGCAACTGTATAGCACAACCGACCCCTAAAATAATGCCGACCTGTATTTGAATTCAGTTGCTACTAGCTATGCAGGATTGCTTTAATGAGTGAATCCAACATCTCTTCATACCACATTAAATGTCCAGGCAATTTCACATCATATCATCCGCAGCCCACAAGCGTCTTTAGATGCTGTGGGTGATCAGGAATCTAATTGGACCCTGAAAGTAACAGGATACCAATTAAAACTTCTGTGTAAACAAATGAGATGCCGTCTGTAGTATTTTAAGCATTCTAGACCTTTATTTACATGTGTTTACCCATCAGCAGTAGCTCACTCATGGACCGGAGCACAATCGGTGATGGCTTTAGTTTTCTGTGACAAAGTTAAGAGTCTGACTTTTTAACACTGTTTATCTGTAACCATAAGTCAACACACTGCACACTGCTTGACCAGTTTAAACACAATTAGAGCTGTAAATAAATTAAGTGAGGAAAGTGTTTAAACTGATGTTATGTTACTGTAATTGTTTAAGGATTTTATGTTTACTTTTTCTCTCCAAACTGTTGCTACCTTCATCCTTCTAACTATTTCCTTTGTTTTTGTCTTTGTCATTTCCCTCTTTCTTTCCTCTCTTCACTCTCTGCAGCTGTCTTTGTTCTTTCCAATCGTCTACTGCCTGTGCAGTGTATTCCTGGTGGTGGTGCCCCTCTACAGCGACACGATTAACTCTCTGGTGGGAATTGCCGTGGCGCTGTCCGGAGCACCAGTCTACTACGTTTGCATCTACTTGCCGCACAGCTCCAGACCAGCCTTCCTTGGCAAAATGCTCAGTAAGATGTTTCATGTCATAGCAGTGCTTTTATCAGGACAGTAGTTGTTTGTTTTGGAGGGACTAAACTTTTGCTGCCTTTTGGAAGAATTTTCTATGTTGCTCAGACCTTGTGACTTTAAATTTTTGGTGCATATTATAGAATTCATGAATCCTGAACTTTACATACCAGAGACCTGTATCATGTGTGATTTTCTGTTGATTATAATCATAGATTGGTAATGATTCACTTAATGCATTAATAGCATTTTAGAATCTGGGAATTTATAGGTGACAGCTATGAAAAAACAGGGCAGGTAATTTATCAAGCAACTGACAGAGAGTGGAAGTGAAACTTTACTTGTTGTGGAGGGTTGGGTTTGTAGATGTAGAAGTACTCTGACATTAAATTGCACATATTTGTTCTAAATTAACATTGAAATTGTTTCCAAATGACTCCAAACATAGCTTCGCATTTCTGTACAGCAAGTTTTGGTTATATCAGCCAGTAATATTGGCCTTGGTGATTTATTGGTCTAAGTCTGATTCATTCAGTTTGTATTTTTGTTTTATTTTTATAATTTTATAATAATTTTACTACACAAAGATACACATTAAAATAATAAGTTGTCTTATTTAATTTACATTTCAGTCCATTTAACCTTTTATTTATTATCAGATTTATTGAATATGACAGCCTAAGCCAGAAAGTGTGCAGTTGTTTTCAATGTTTATCGTTGTAAAAAAAAAAAAGATAATAATTATCCTCAGTTATTTTACAACAACAACTTTAAAATGTATTTGCATAATAGAAAAAAACATTTTTGAATAGTCTGGACTGAGACAGGGGAGGAGGCAAAGTGATCTGATCTCCTGGGCTTTTAGTTGAATACCCCTGCTGCTTCCCCTTTGAGTGCACGTGGTTGTGTTGTGTGTTGTCAGGGATAACAGTAGATTACATGTCTTAACTTGTATATGTAGCAGCTGCCACAGACTTGAGATTAGTGTTGTAAGTGTGTTAGTAAAATGTTTCAACTAGCAATGCTTTATTCTGTATTTGCTCTAACAAAAACACCAGTATCTGTTACGAGCATTTCTTTTCTGCTGTTTCTAAAATGAGTACAACTCCTGACTTTGCTTTCTTCTCTCTCTCACTGCAGATAAGTTGTCGCTGTACACCCAGAAACTGTGCATGTGTTGTGTGGCCTCGCCTGATATTGATCTGGACAACATAGAACCTGAAAAGATCGAATGATGGCGCAACAAAGGACAGTAGAGAAGTATTATATAGGGAATATGTAAAGGGGGTGTATGAAGGAAGGAAGCTGTGAGCTGCAGACAATCAAGAGAAACATTGATTGATTAAAGGAAGAGGAGCAGAGAAGCTGGACACATTAGCTGACCTCACCATCTCCTCCTTTTCTCTCACATGAGCCATATAAATAAGGGAGCAGGATTTTACATTAGCTGAATTAAAGTTATGTCCATGATAACCCTCCAACAAACAGCACTGTGCAGCTTAACTCTTGTGAAACTCACTCAAGTGCTAGTACACAATGCAGTGTTCCATTGTGTTTTTCTCTCCACATAAACTAAAACTTACACGCACGCACGCCCCACACACACACACACACACACAGATAAGCTGACTAAAAGCTTTTGGGTGACACTGCCAAGTTACAAAGGAGTTGCCTCAGCAGAGATGCCTGTGATGATTTTAGCGTGTTGAAAATGACTAGGTGGTGGATAGTGAACATTTTTAATCAAATTTTAAACTATTTATGACCTTAATATAATTAAATAATATACTTTAATACTAGTAATTAATAAACAAAAAAAAGGAAATTTTCCATTCTTTTTTTTTTCCTTGAGACCCCTACCCCTCACATTTTCTTAGGTTAGGAACTTTTTTGCTTGTGCTGAACATGTGCAGACCTCAGGATCCTCTCACTGCTTGTCTGCAAAGTATTTGACAGTTTTACATAATCATCAGGCTGTGTTTTAATTCTGTATAATCATAAATCCATCACAGCACATCCAGCTGTTTGTTTGCTTGTGAAATGTTTTTTGGTTTTTTGGCCATATGTTTTGATTGTATTGTCAGGGCTGTACAGTATATGATTTTTGGTGCCTTCTTGTAGTAGCTAATATTAACTTCCAGGGACAAGATTTTCCCAAGAGTCTGTCTATAATTTGGGTGGTTATAGTTATGCTGTTACAGTCGTTTGTTGCCTTGTTCTCTATTTGCAGTCATGTATGAGTACTTGTGGCTGAGACTTGTGTGAGAGGTGCAAGTTTTGGGAATCGAGCTTGTGGTAGCACGAGATTTAAAATCAATTCACTATGCTATGTCTAGCCATCTTTTTCACTGCTACACTATGTTCTGCTACACTTCAGCCCTTCAGGTTTTAGCCTTGTGAAATTACAGTAAATAAGGATGCTCAAGCAGAAATAATTGAAACACTGATTCGTTAGAAAGGTGAGACACAAATATCTTTGCGCTGCTGCCAGACTGTTCAATGTATCTGGATTGCAGAAGACATACTGTAAATTCAACAGTTTTGAATAACGTTTTAAGTAATGTGCTGTTGTGATTGTATCTCAAGTTAAGCATATCGACTCTGTTAATACGAACCTCAGGATCAACCATGCTGTTGTTGTGCACATGTTACACATTTTTATTTCTTAGTTTTTTGTTTAACCCATGATTCTATTTCTGTTTTCTTTTGAGTATATCCCCAACTTGAACAATTGATTCAGTGTGTGTAACCACATGTCTTAAAGCGGCTGACAGTTTGACCATCTTTCTGCTCCTATAGTAGTGAGCCTGTAGTTTGTGTTGTACTGTAGTCCTAATGAGCTGTATGTGCCTTCTGTGAATGTGGTCTGCCAAAGGTCCTGTCTATTTTTGATATTGTAACACAGTTTTTGTGTACAGTGTAAAAGCATAGTCACATTGACATATTACTGTAGGATTTGCCAAACGTTATTCAGGTTATCTTTTGTTTGTTGTTCTAGTTGAAGTAGTTTCACCAGCCAGTTGTTGAAGTTGTGAAATGATCAGGCCTTAGATTAAACCGTATTTAGTGTCTTCATGAAAGAATTTCCACAACACCAGCCAACAGAAGCACATAGATATTTGTTTAATGTTGCTTTCTTTGGAGTCAAAGTCATCAAAACCAAACTATACAGTTGTCTGTGGAGGTGTGTTGATAATAGCAAAATTATTGTATCTGCAGTAAATAGAGGATATTTCTATTATCTATTTCCATGCATTGTCACGTTATGCACTTGTTATATGCTCAGAAAACACAATACTTGAATGCTGAATATTTTGTTTCACTGGGTACCAAATTTGAGTTTTGTTACGTTTCATGCATTTGTGAAATAATGTCTGAAGTGCTTCCTTTGTCCATTGTGGGTATTTATGTTTTTGACATAAACAAACCAAATGGTGAGATGGGCTTTTGAGTGCAGTAGGTTCCGTTTGCCCACTCCTGACTTTGTCAGGACTGTGTTGTATCTTATTTGAATTAAAGCAAGTACAGAACGTTTATTTGTCTACTGTTCTCTACCTGAACTGAAAACACAGGTCTTGAGCCTCAGGTTGTAGTGAGTGGCACAGTCCAATCAAATTAGAACCAAAAAACTTGCAGTTGCTCTGAATCACAGCAGTTTGGGTTCTTATACCCTTTTAACCTAATTCTTCAGAGATTTTAACAGTTTTTACAGAAATAATTATAGGAAACCCTTCAGAGTGCTTCCAAATACATTACACATTTACTTCCTGGAAAAACAAACAAAATAATACATTAAAAATTCTCAGTAAGATTAATTTTGTTAACTTTCCTGACCATGATCTAGCTATGAATCTTGCTGCAGATTTCTGTTGAAATGCATCTTATTGATTATATATAAATACATTTCATCTTAGATGTTAACTTTGTACGTAGGATATTTGAAATGATAGTTTGCAAAATCTCCAGGATGAACTGAATGTTGTTTTATTTTTTGTTTGCTTTATTACTTTGCAGTACTTGAATGAACATTTGATCCTGGATAAAACTGTCCATGGCAGTCTCCCTTCTAGCCTCCTTAGGTGGCTCGCTAGGCCCCTCCTCCTCACCATCCCTCCACCTTGTCTCCCTTGGGGCTCTGTCCACAGGCATCACATTTCATCAGGGTGTGCACTCTCAGATGCTGCCAGTTGATATGTGCTCCTTCCCAGGGAGAGACCTTACTCAGTCCCTCCCCAGGACAGACAGAGTTGGGTTCCACTGATTCATGCATAAAACATAAAGCCGTGGAGGGGAAATGTAGCCGAGCACCACAACAGACACTGTAACTGCTCTCTGTCACAGAGTGGAGGAGAGGTCGTAGATAAAGTGAAGTATAAGCTTTTAAAGCTTCATTTTGTAGTGGTGCCACTGATGCTCTGGAGAGAGCATCTGTACTGGGGATGGGTTGAAAAATTGGGGTTGATGGGTGAGTGGCTGCTACATACTGGCACCAGCTTGGCATCATGGAGCTGCCTCGGCGGCCGAACTGGATACGACGCAGGCCCTGGAGGCCTTATGTCTGCCGCAGAGAGTTCAACCGTAAGTGGAGAGAGTGAGTGAGAACATCGGTAAACAGTTACTTTAGATTTATCATGTACAAATATGTGAACAACTGTGGAGCATTTTAGTTTTGATCTGTTACTTTGGCTTTCTCTGTTCCTATTGAGTGTGTGACTGTATTTAATTGTCCAAGTGCAGCTGAGAACACGAGAAGCTCCCAGTGAAGACATCACACTTATCTTAATTTTTCTCTTACAGTGTGTACCTCATGGTCTCCACACTGTAGATAATATACTTTTTAATCTCTTGTTTCTAAAGGTACTTTGGTTTTTAGGCATATAAATATACTACACAGCTTCAGGGTTTGTGTTTTAAATTGCTAATGTGCAAGCAGGCACCACGAACATCTCAGATTAGGCTGATGTTTGACATGACATTATCGGTAGTTCTTCAAGCTTTATGCACCAGGCTATGGTGGAACTTAACTGTGTTATGTAAATGTAAAAATGTAGTTGTAATACATGTACCATGTTACTGGGTAATTCCTGGATGATTCAGGTTCACTCTTACACCTTAACCAGCAACTTTTTCTTACAAAATCCCATCAGTAAGAAGGTTTCTCTCTGACATGCTGGAGTTTATTCTGTCTTGACAAAGTGGTTTTGTCAGCCCACACTCTGTTAGGGGAGTCGTGTTTATTAAGCAGCAATATTTAATTCTATTTTTGAAGCAGAGATGAGAGATGACAAAGGAAATGTGTTTCCTTAGGCATTTCATTTTCTTCCTGATAATCAATTCCTTTTCATCCACTGCAGATCGTGCAGAAAGAGTAAAAGCTCTGAGTTTGTTTTTGCCGTGTGTGTGATTGTGATGGACTGTGTGCTCAGCATTAAGCTGTTTTAACCATAGTGGCAGCAGGCAGGTGATCGACTGAGTGGTTATGACAAGGAAGACCTGAAATGCTGATGCTTTTAGGAGAGCATGGCCTGTGTAATTCAGTTTGTCTAGATGGTATTTGATTAGTGTTGTTTATTGGACCTTATTGATAACTACCAGCAGACTGCCGCCACACTAAGTGAAGGGAGAAAGAACACAGTAATTTATTAATGATAATAATTGTACTAAAATTACATAAAAATCGAATCAAATGAAACTGACATGTTAAACTATTAAACATTTTCTCCCAGTTGTTCATAAATACCTTAAAATGATCTGTTGAAATCCTCTCTGTCCCTCAGACCATTTCCTCTACTCTTATTAGTGGTAATAGACAAACAAAATTAGAATAAACTAATGACTTGAATAAAAAATACAACCAGGGACAAAGACAAAAGATCAAGCTTGCAACATCAATTATCATTTTTAAATTAAATAACCACAACATGCTTTGTCACCATCGTTAAATTATCCATAGGGACACACTTTTCAAGTGTAGTGCCTGCATGTTTTAAGTTTAAGGAATATTTGGTAAAATAGTGGCATCTTAAATTAAGTTCACAAAGTGCAGAAACATTTGTGACTGTTAATAAAAAATAAAACCACGCCCTTGTTTAAATTGTGTTAAAACACTTTGCAGTTGCTGGGTTGCAAAGCCTGGAGCTCACAGGACAAAACTGAACTGCTCACCCACGCTGACGCAGTTTGCAGACAGATATGTTCTGTACTATAGTATCTAATTAGGCTTAAGCCTATTTTCGCTCTTTAGTTAGCATTGTGTAGCCATTAAATATAGTTGTTGGTCACACAAAATGTTCTTTACCAATCTAAAATAACATAAGAAACAATCTCAAGTGGTGAAAGACTCAGAGATGTAGCATTAGGTTTAGGTGATAATCTCACTGATTGTCCAGCATCTGTGTCCATTCTGTTAGGAAACATGTTCCCGTCCAGACACGTGTTTATCTGTCAGTTCTGTCCCTTTTAAAATTTTTAAATTTTAAAAGCGGAGGCTGAAAGTTACTGATTGTTTCTTCAGTAAAGTGGATTTGTCCGCTGCCGACTCACTCAGTATTTAGTAATAAGAGGATGTACAGTAATGTTGTAGAGGAGGTCATCACAGTAAAGGCCTGGAATGTATAATAACTGTATTATATATTTGAATGGCACAAAGTTACAAACACTGTCAAGCACAATGTATGATAACTGGATAAAAGTTGTATTACCACCAATTTTGTTTTCTCAAGGGTGATTTTTCTTTTGTATTTTGTTCCCCAGTGGACAACACGAGGATGATACAGTCCTTTATAAAGTCAGTTGTTTGTGTAGATAAACTGCAGTTATAGTGAGGATGTCCTGTGTTGACACAGGTTTCAGACTATATAAAGTGTTTTATTGTATACCAGTGAAGTGAATTGCCTCTTATCATCTTGATTATACCAGGGTCAGTATTTCTTTTTTTTCCATGCACACATTTCTTCGTTTGGCGTTCAAGGCGCTGAGTGAGTGAAGAAAGTCCTCTTGTTGATTCAGCTGCTGATGGTTGTAAAATTAACTGTTTTATTATGTATTTCTGAAGTTTCAAATCATAAATCACTCTTGTGTAGGTATTAAATACATTTCATCTCACTTACATATAAGTTGCAGTAGCCTTGGCAACCGCTCACTTAAATTTTGTGAGTTATTCATATCTCCAAGTGTTTTTCAGGGGTGACTCACTTTGACAACCCACTCACCCTTTGCCTTCAGGACTACATGCACTATGCTGTTGTTTTTCCACTGGAGTATGAAATGTACTGACTCAGTATTTTCTGTGCTGTATGTATCGGAGCATCCTGCACTTCTCGTGTATCTTTTCATAACATTGTGATGGAATGAAGAAACACTGTTTACTTTATTATCATACTAGATTTTGAAGAGTTTAGTTTGTCTTTTTGTGTGAAGCTGTAGTCAAAAGTCAAAGTAAACTTTATTGTCATCTCTGCTATATACTGTACAGGTACACAGAGAGACGAGACGACGTTGCTCCAGCTTTAACAGTACAGAAGTAGTAGTAAAGTGTAAAATAAATAAATAAATAAATAAAACTGTAGGTAAAATCCGTAACCATAGCATGTTACAGTATATATTTCTTATTTTGCTGTGTAGGGTTTGTGTCTGTGAAGAGTTACTTTGGGGACTGAACCCGTGAGCTTTGGTGTATAAGACTATTCTTATATCCTGCTGTGTTTGCCCTATAAAAGTTAGTAATAATAATTCTGCCCAAATATTTATTCTAAATCCCCCACGACCCTTAACAGGACAAGCGGTTAGGATAACAGATGGATGGATATTTGTTCTAACACATTATTATGCAGTTTTTTGACTAAGCCTTGTATTCCCAGTAGTCACCAGCAGGGGGCCTCCACAGTTTGAAAATGACTCACTGTCATGACTGACTGCTTTCAGGTCATCCAGTCAGCTCACACATCCTGTACCTTCCCGTACTGAGCACAGAGGGAAGTGAAGTAACACCACGGTTGCCCTCTTAACGCTGTAATATATTTAAGATGATGAAAACTGATCTTTTGCAATTTATTCTTCCTGTTTCTGGCACCACGCTGAGTGGAAATTGCTACTCAAAAGATGATCTGACTGATGTTATGAATAATACAGAGATCAAAAAAGAGAAATGTGCTGAGAAATGAATGAGCTTCACAAAACCACATGCACAGTCAAAACTGTATCTGGCTCAGGCTGTCGTTTTCTACTTTAAATGGAGCTGAAGGAATAACGGAGTGATTAAAATAAAACACTTTGGCAGATTGTGTTATTCTGTTTCTGTGACCTGCCTGACTCATACACATTTCTCTTCTCTTTTATTCTGTTGTTGTCATCCCCCCTCCCTCTTTCTGAGCCTCTCTGTCCCTCACCTCTGTCCTTCTTGCATTTGCTTTATTGCTTTCTTTCTCATCTCCCCTTCAACCTCTCTGCTCTGTTCTCATTTATTGTCCTCATGCCACGCGACCTTCCTCTCTCCCCCCTTCCCTTCCCCTTTATTTCTCTCCTCCCTCGCTTCACATCTTCATTATCCCCCTCCCTGTAATTGTGTTCACTCTCTGAAAATCTTCCCACTCCATAGCAACGCGCCTCCTCACTACTGTAGCCTCTGCTGCCGCTGATGCAGGAGGCAGTGCCGGGATGTAAAAACTGCATCAGAGGAGATTACATATTGCCTCGGCTCATTTTCCAGTTGTCTGCTGTAGCTGGGAAATGATTCTATCTCTCTCACTGCTCACTCCTGCTTTCTCGCTGTCTTTCTTCTCATTTCTTTGAATTCAGACACACTTTCTTCTCCCTCTTTCTTCTTTCTCTCCTGCTTATCTGCGTGTTTGCTCGTCCCTCTTCACCAAGAAAAGAATTCAATTCACAAGCTTTCGGGGCACATGTGACTGTGGAGTCATGATGTCCCTTTCTCTATAATTTTACACACAAAGTCAACAAGCAGGGCTGCTGCGTGGGCTGCTTATGAACACAGAGAGAACGACTAATGGAAAGAGAGAAAGCAGGGAGTGAGAGACAGAGGGAGGAGAGAATGCAATAAAACACTGCCTGCATTTTCAAAACAAGTGCACTTCTTACAGTTATTTATCACTGCTGTGGCTCTCTTTTCCATTTGTGTTTGATACCAGGTCCTTCATAAATGCCAATATTTCCAGTCATTGTCTCTTATAAATACAGTCATTATCTGAAAATAACTACAGGTAGGACTAGTGGTGCTGTAGGTAAGTAGGGATGGACTATTAAACAGTTTGTGGTTTGGTCTAATGCATAAGTGGCTCAGGCAGTATGCTGGTTATCTTAGCACACAGTTAGTAGGTTTATTAGTTTTGCAGGTTAGTTAAGTAAATAGGAGGAGATGCTTTAAGCATGAGCCTTGTTAAGATGAGGAAGCTCAGGTAAACTTCTTGGCTATTGCTTAGTGGGTTGAGCAGGATGCTGTGTAGTTTGATCTAGCTACATAGTTGTAGTCTGAATACATGCTGATGACTTGTGATATTAGAGTGAACTGTTTATGGAGGGTTGTGAGTGTGTGGATGCAGGTAAAGAGGAGGGTTGTCCCGGGACACTGAAACACACTGTTGAGCCTTCTCAGCATAGTTTTGTCCTGCATCTTCAATGTATAGTTTAAGTAGCCTACTGGAATTGATCTTCTCCCTAATATACCTTTCATTGTTAATGTGAACATCAGTGTCTTAGTGTAATGCATATAATTACACCTGGGATTTTCTGAACTGTCTAATCTTTGCTGAACCAACCTGAGAGTTGTACAGTTTTTTTTAAAGGCATGACTGGGGATTGAACCCACAATCTTTGGTTTAAAAGACCACCACCTTACCAATAGGCACAATGCCTGTTATGTTGATTCTATAATACGTTAAAAAGTGCCCAAACGTGTCTAAAAAGTAATTATTCAGTCCAAAGTTGTAGATTTAGGCAGTTGTGGCTATTTTCTAGACTAAAATTTTGTTCCCAGTAATCACCAGTAGGGTGGAGGTAATAGGTGCCATGACTCCAGACAGATTCAGCAACAAGCTGTATTTTATGTATTTAGTCGGTTGCTGAGTAGTGGTTATTGATGAGGCTGGTGGAAATATTCAGTGACAGTGTCTGTGGAGACTCTCTGTCATCCAAGTCATTATAACCCACAAGTTATCCCAGGTATTTAACCCTCGTCATTAACCCTAATCCTGATGATGATCGGGTTGGACAACATCCCACACATGACCTCAACAACCCTCAAGGTGTCAGAACAGAAAAGGCCTTTTAGAGGAGAGATGAAACATGTTCAGGAATCTCAAGCAAGTCCAGTTGCCACAGATTAGGATCTCTGGGCTGTCGTGATGGTGGTTGGACAACTGAGTGGGCCTGGCTCTTTGATGACGTTGCCTAATAAGCCCATTGGGTCAGCCACTGTAGCTTAACCTGAGCAAAAACTGATGATTTGAAATAGACTTAAATGGTTTGATTCTATAAATATTATCAGCCAACAACCTCACTGCTCAAATACCACTGAGCAAGACACTAATACTAGCAAGCTTCAGGGGTGCCACACTTCAGACTGACCTTGTTGTTAGCAAACAGAAGCAGTGAAAGAAAAGTTCAGGTTGACCTTTTCCTCTGACTGTTGTGTTCGCTTGAGATGATGAGTACTGTATTTTAAACACTTCATGATTGAAAAACACCACAGCCGGTGCTATGAAAACGCTCAAAGGTGTGCTGTCATTAACAAAACACAATTAACTGTTGAGGTTAATTTTCAACTGAACCACTTACTTTAATATCCCACTGCAGCAATACAGTATACTAGTATACTTGGGCAGCTATATATATAAAGCTAAGCTGACACAGTGTGGAATAATAAACCTGAATGTTAAAAACTGGATATATATAAAACAACTCAATCCAATGTCCTCTTTCTTTTCTTGATATCAACTGGTTTTGTTCTCTTCTTCTCCAACTATGGGTTCTCATCCCAGGATTTATAGTGCAGTTGCCAGATCATTTAGTATCTGTCTTAAAACATGTTGCTATCAGTGACCAAACACACAGCACAAACAACCAAAGATGCTCCCACCATCTCACGATTTCAACCTTTTCACTGAGAAACAAATTAAAGGTTCTTACTGAACAGCATAAGGCTGACTGGTCAAACTTTATGCCAGTTTCAGCGTTTCAAGGCTGGAAGATCTGGCATCTTATGAGTATATGGCAACACTCGCTCATGAGCTCATGGTTCCCATGTCACTGGGTTTGGACTGGGTTGCTGGTTTCTTCTTTGTGCTGCTCAGTTGAACTCCTGAGTTTTCATGGTGGCCAGGATGTGGCTCTATAGAGTGTCCATTACTCTCAGAAGGATGCCAAACTAAGATAATTGTGTGTGTGTTCTTGCATACAACAGAGAGAGATGCTGGCTTTAGAGAAACTCATGCTGGCTTCACTGATGAGAAGAAACATTCAAATGCTGATGAACCAGAAAGAATGATTCGGCTCTCCGGTGCTGTGGGAGAATCTCTGCCTCAGCTAGAATAAATTTCTTTAAACAAAATTTCAAATCTCAGCACTTTCCGAATTGTGACCTGACGTGCAAATAATCTACTAAAGGGATCATACATTTAAGCCTTGTTAATTCATTCTTTCAATTCATACTTTTAGTAATTTAGGCATTTTAATTTAAAAATACAGTTCTTTATGATGGAGTTTTTTATTCATAAATAAAGGGACATGCATACTGTACGACTCAGCCTGTAAAGTTGTATAGTTGCTCAATGTAATCTATGGCATTTTTTAAACTTGAGCCATACAAGGAATTAAAGTTATGTAATCTTGGCCTAATTGCTGTGATTTTGACATTTTACATAAAATATATCTTAAAATATAGCAGAAGTGGCAATAATGTATTGAAACTCTGATAAAGCTTTAAAAATGTGAATGCCTTAATGATAAATCACATCATTACCAGCAGTTTAACATAAATATATATAGTGAGAGTGCTGCATCTTTAATTCAGGTCTGTTTGGAATAGCTCAAATAAGTGTAATTGCAACCAAAAACAAAAACTCCAGTATCAGAAAGATAATTGATAAAATTGACAAAATGTAGATGCAGTATGTAGGTCAAATATATTAACACATTTCAGTTCTCAAGGGAGGAGGACAGATGTGTGGTCACAGCAGATGTCATCAACCTGGAGTGATCTGATGCAAAGCCACAGTGGAAAATATACACTTATATACAGAGAGAAGGATTTATTTTACTTGAGTTGTTTTTTAAGATTCCCTCATGCACGATGATGACCTGTCACTACTGTTTCCAGCTCCACTCTCACTGTCCTGTTTCTCTGACCATCGGAGCGGAAAGGCTACATGTACTGTAAAACGCTGGACTGTATGACCAGTTCTGTTGTCCTCAGACTGAATAATCCTTCCACCCACTTCCTAACTGTGACACCCTTTGTGGCTTCTGTGGCACACGTTCATTGTGTTGTACTCTCACGGAAGTACAGCCGCAATTGGACCTAATGTTATTTTACACACTGTTGCCCAACCTTCCTTCTGTGTCTCCACCCTATTTCTCAGAAGCTGAGTTGTGATACCCTCCCTTCCTGTCCATTTGGCAGAATTTGTTTCAGTCTATAAATGCATCCCATCTCTGCCTGCTCACTTTATCCACTGAATCCAGATGTTTGAGTTGATTGTATGTGTGCACATGCTGTAGGCCCACCTGTTGACTGTTGGAGTAGTGCAACGTGAAACGAGGTTTGCAGTTCAAACATCAGTACAGGTCACAGTCATGGGTTAAATAGGCTACTGCTCACTACCTGCCATCAACTACCCATTATTTTATGGTTTTGAAAGTTGAATTCCGCATTCTGTAGCCACCAGGTGTTGGCTGTAATGAAAGTTGTAGGATACAGTGATGTACTGGGTGGCGTGGGAGAGGAAACTGTGGTTTTCAAAGCTCTTGTCACTCTGTTGCCCCACCCTGCTGCAACCCTCCCAATCTGGTTTATGGATCTCCCCATCAATTCAATTCATCTTTATTTGTATAGCGCCAAATCATAACAAAGATCATCTCAAGGCACTTTACATAGCAAGGTTAAGAACCTTGCAAAATATAAGTATATATACAGAATATATCCATCAGGAAAATAGTTGTTTGTAAAAAGAGTATGAGTACCTACAGTTGTACAGTTTTGTGTCTGCCATCTTGTTACTGCTGCAACTTCTTAAACAGCATTTATGCAGTTTGCAGAAATTACAATCAATGCTCAGTTTATAGTTAGTTAGCTATCTAGGTTTCAGAAAGGTTAGACAAAAAGACAACTACCTATTAAACTCTTGAAAGCTCCACAGCTGCTTTTTAGGTTACAGGTTTAGCAAACGGTTGGTTAAATCAGTTAAATCCTAAACCTAATCACCTGAAACAAATTCATGAATCACTGCAATTTTATTTTTATGAGCCCATTCTGCAGATTATTTCGAGCACATACATTTGTCACCGAAGGTCACAGAGACAAATCAATATAAGCCTGTGGTCTGCTGATTCATATGGTTCAGTGCTTCAACTATGTATTATCCTTTCCCTCCAGGTGTACCAGCAACAGGGTACAACATGTGCACTGTCTCTGCAGTGCCAGTCTGCACAGCTGGCATGCAGCGACTGTATTGCTGCCATTGTCTGATGGCCTCTATGCACTCTGGGACAGAGACAAAAAGGCAAAGAGTAAATGAGTGAGAGGAAAAGGCACAACTGTGGAAGTGAGAAAGACAAAATACAATAGCAGCAGGGAGAGACAGGGAGAGAGCACAAAAATAGAAATTGGTGACAACACAGAAGAAGCAGTAAGCTTTACACTGACAAGGAGGTGTCTGCTTGGATTATGCTTTAACATAATGTACCACAGAGTCAGGACGTACAACCACATAAAGATGAAAAGATATCGATATGCTTACAGTAGGTATTTCTACCAGTTTTCCTCCAGCAGCTTTACTTTTGGCTTTTTATTAACAAGGCTTAGGCTGTTTTCTTTTACCTACTAGGCTTCCTTCTGCATAACAAATGGGGCAATATCTTCAAACAATCACAGGCTGTGTGTTTATCTAGGTGGAACTTAGTTTACATGGTTTGCCTGAATAATGTGAGTGAATGCTGCTACAAAACTGGAAGGCTTGAACTGATATAGTTTGAAATTCAGGCCTTCTTTGCAAATTCATACATTCTGATTCTCTTGTTTGCACAGACTAATCTTCTGGTTAAATCCCTCTGCCTTAAGAAATTTAAGAGGTGTTGTAATCAGTGAATTAAACTGATTGCCCTACGCTTTATGTGGAAGCCTTCAGTTTTATTGATTCTAGCCATTCTCAGATCTAAGAATTTGGAGAGCTGTCTGTCCTGTCTTGTGCCAGCTTTTATAAAGTACAAGAAACAACAAGAAAACAACAAGATCCACTCTGTGATCTCCAATTTTCTTGATTAGATGACACTGCAGGGAGCTGAGGCTGTGAACCTGTGTTTGTGTGTCTGTCTACATGCATGAGTACGTGTGAGGGGGGCTACAGTGCAGTACATTATGGCCATCTTCTGTCTGACACATGAAACCATAATGCACTGCATGCGCACATGCTAACTCTCACACGTGCACCTCAAATGAGTCAGAAAGTGCCATGGCAAATTGGATTTACCACGCAATGCCCTCATTATTGTTACCAGGGTAACGAGGCACCCCTTCACATTCATCCCATTTTGTCATCCTTCTTAGAGGGAGAGAAAAAGAGACAGGCCCGGGTGGAGGGAAGATAGGAGAGGAGAGATGATGTCCAAAGAGTTGTCTTTTTACTAGCCTTGTCTTTTTTTCTGTCTTTACATTGCATTCGCTCTGACTCCCACTCACACATATCAAAAGTTGACTGAGTTGACCTGAGTCAGCATTCTCTGAAAAGGCCATTATATTTCTTTGCTTTCTTTCTCCTTTTCCCTCACCTCAGACACAAAGTTTTTCAAGTGGTTTTCTCATCATTATTCTCCTTAAACTTCCTCTTCCTGTACACTCAATTTCTCTGAGCTGTCTGGGCCGGGGGTGACGTGATCTTTCTCAATTGCCCTGTACTCGGAAATCCAGTTTCCACAGGACTTCATGAATTGGCTATTTGTGCAGCAACAATGTCCTAAATCGTGTTATCTGAGTCATATACTGTACTGTAACTACATTTTCTTTTATTCAGGGAAGGATCTGAGTAAATAACTGAACGATTTGAGTTGGTTGTGAAACTTACTGTCAATGTTTGCAGACCAAGTTATAATTTTTTCTATAACTCTGCAAGAAGTTACCTTGATTTTGTGTACTTGTATATATGATGAGATTTTATGGTTCTAGGGGTCATCCAGCCAATTCAGAAAAAAAATGACAATAAATTATTTTAATACCTAAATATGTATGTTTTTCATGTAGGAATACTGTTGTCTGATGCATTACTTTCTCTAGTTTTCTAGTATTTTTAGCCAATGTCGCATCTGTGCAAGAGGTTGCGTACTTGCAAATTAGCTCACACCGCAAAATTAGCCAGGATGCTAATGAGTTACTGCTTCCATGCTAATAACTGATATTTTAATCCGCAGTAACAGGCGGTGCACTGATGCATATTGTCATGGCCAGAGAAGCGAGTGTGTAGCCGCCTATTCAGCCTCTTGGGATACTCATCATCTGGTTCAATTCAGATGCCAAAGAGCTCCATTGTTCAACCTCATTCAAACAACACCATTGTACTGAGCTTTTGCACTACCCATTGCAATGCTAGACAATTGCATGTGTTTAGTGCGTGTGTGTGTTTGCATTGTCTGTTTGTCTGTGTTGTGGTTTATGCAAGAGAGTTTAGTGTCGTTACATTCATGTATGAGTCTCTGGTTGTGTGTGTGCATTGTGCGTGTGTGTGCATCCCAGCAGCATGCGTTTGCATTTCCCAAAGCAGGGGGTTTTCTTTGCCTGCAACAACAATATACCCAGTCATTGAAATGCAGCAGGGCAAATGCAGCCCAAATGTGACCCCGTTTTCTGGCGCTGCTGTTGGTGAAGTATCTCATGGTCGGGCGCTGCTGCTGAGAAGAAAAAAAAGTTGAAATGATGAAATATCTGTGATAGCTCTGATTTGTAACTTTTTATAACTACATGCACCATTTTTGCTGTGAATAAGTGAACTCTAGTTTTAATCTCAGAACTGTCGTGCACATACAGTAAATGATGATACTGTCACCAGACCTTTTGATGATTATAGCAATGAACAGATGGGAGTGGGATGTAGCTGCATAAGACAGTGGGTTTTGTTTTGTATGTGTCAATGATCTGCATGTGAGTGAGTTTTCAGTTTACTTCTTATATGACCAATGAGTCTTTTCCCAGTTACTTCCAATTTGTATATCATGTGGTTCATGTCACAGAAAGTATTAATCATATGAATCCTTGTCAAGTTGTCTGATTGTGAGACAACTGTGGGGCAATACTATATAGCACCAGTTTGTGGGAATCATTTTACTGTGTTGATCACTCTGCATCTGTTTGGTTCTAGATTATTTCACCACTTTGTGTAATTTCCTGTTGCTGTTGGGAATTGCTTTAATAGCTTCTCCACTCCACAACATGCTCTTGTTCTCTTTTTCTGCCACTTCCCATTTTGGATTGATAAAATCTGTCAACACAATTTCTTTCCATGCTGTCAGCTGGGTGGTTTCTTCTCCTTTTCCTTTTCCTCTGTTTCTCACACCATCTTCCTCAGTGACCACAGACATATAAGAAATCCACTCAACCTGTAAATCTGTAAGCATCACAGTTAAACCACCCAATTACACAAGACCGCTTTCAATCCAGAATACATGTTCTTCATGTGTATTCAGAGCCACATCCCACCTCCTGATGGATGTAATGTATCTGAATTGTCTGGACTAGCCTCAGTGAAAATTAGTTTTTCTCCAGGTTCATTCCCTTGAGCTTTGGCCTGAAAGGGAGGCAGAAGCAGGGGAGAGGAAGTCTGAAGGAAAAGTGATAATGAATTGACTTGAGGCCTAGTTTCTATTTTTGTTGAGGATTGGTTTGTCTAAATGGGATGTGAGTCAGAGAAACAGCAAAGTGAAGACAGATGGAAACATGATGTGAGGAGAGGAAGAAAATTCTGTGTCTGTCTGCGTTTTTGACTTCTTCATCTAAGAATAAATTAAAGGTCAAAAAGAGACAAGACTATGTTAATTTGCCACTGGATGTGAAATGCTTGACAGAGGCTTGTAAGGGGTCTCGTGGTGATGATGCTGAAAATCTCTTTAAAAAACTGATTTCTGATTCACAAAATAGTGTCACTCTGCTGGAAAGTTTTTTTGTCCAGATGTACCAAAACAGTCTCAGTGATTAAGCTACAAATGCCAAAACCGATGATATTCTAGACCTATACATTGTATATGTAGTATTGTTATATCATTTTTTGTTGACCTTATTTAATCACAACCTTTAAATGAAATGATTGCACTGAAGATTAGCTGAGTCAAAGACCCAAGAACAACTTTTTCTGAACATTAGCCACATTGCAAAAACTTTGCCTGGTGTTGGACAAGATTGATCACATTTTTATCTTTGAATGAAAAATGTTCAGTCTTCGCACCATAATGATTAGCAACTGTTTCAAAAATCTAAATAAAATAAATACATTATTATATATAAAATTATGGAAATATGCTTAATATGTGTAAAATAAACCTCAATTTAAAGAACATAATTTTCATGATCTATTATAAAAACAGTCAGTGGCATTTCTGGCTGCCAACTTTCTTTGTTTAAAGATGTGCAAAGTGGGAAAGTCTGAATAGGTTTTGTTCCAAATAGATAGAAGCATCTTTAAGGTTTCAGGAAATCTTTTAAAGGACAAAAAGTTCTGTTCAAAGTTTGGTTCATATTTATGTTTCACAACGCATATAATGAGTTGTGTGAACAGACTATAGCATAAAGCAAATGTCTCAAAATTAAAAGTTAAGTTTACGTGAGAGGGACTTGTTTGAATCTGTCTCCGTTTCACAGAAAGTCAATGGGTTTATTCACTGCATCCTGAGCATGAAGACATACAGCTGCAACAGACAACACCAGACGTTATCAGTGATACCAAGGCCCCTTCAGTGTGGTTCAAGTGGAAAAAATAGAAGGAGCAATCAGTGTGCTCCCACAATTCCTAGTGAGCTGTGAAGGAATGACAAGTAGAGCCAGCTTCACATCTCACAGGGAATGCGCACACACACACACCTTTTCTCATCTTTTTTGCATGTCCTCTCTGGCTCAAAATACATAATCTAATTTTTCCAGTTAATCACCAGCCACTTGAGCTGACTCACTGTAGAGAGCCGTACTGTGCACATAGACACACACACGTACACACACATGATCCTCCCCATACTGTACACACACATGCACACACTTACTATTACAAGTGCTCTTCAAATAGCACACTCTCACTTCAGCTTTGCACAGGATGTTATGAAATCAGCACTGTTGCTTAAACTTAGAGAAGGTCGCTGGTAGTCCTCTCTCTCACCCACACACACACTTCACCTGGCACTTACACACACACATCCTCGTGCCAGGGGCTGAAGCTCAGCTCAGTCCCAGTCCTCTTCTGCTCCAGCGAGGAGCCTGCCGGTGATAGGACTGACGCCTGAAGCGAAGAGGCCAGGCCGGCGTTGATTTAATTTTACAGCCCAGTCACTCTCTCCCAAGCTCCGATTAGTCAGCCAAGAGACGAGGGGGAGAGAAGAAGAGGAATAAAAGGAAGAAGAGGAATAGTGATGGCTGTGACCGACATTTTAGAGAATGACCTGGATGAGATAATGCGTGAAGAAGCAGAGGATGTCTTCTATGAGGACGGTAGGCTTGCCAAGGGTCAGTTGTGTGAAAGCAGGCGTGGGTTTACAGGTGGGCTGCAGGGCCTAGGTGGCTGCTTGAGTCTGTCAGATTGGTTGGTTTGTGACTTGTGGTTGGGATCAGGGTTAAGAAGAGGCTAAAAATGATGGCTTGAGGTTGGCCCAGGGGGATCTCTTCAGCTGTGTAGGTGGGGTTGTTTGCTGTGTGGTTGAGTAGGCTTCGAAACACTGATTCTACAAACACCAAATATTGATTTATCTTATTGTGGAGGAAGACAGGAATGTATGCCACTAGTTAAAGTCGTTAAACATCAGCTTTTACATGCAATGATTATAATAATTAGTCAGTGTAAGGAAATTATTAGATTATTAACTAATGGGAACTACATGCTTTTAGTTTCCAGTTCCCCTTTTTCAAGAGCTCTGTGCAGAGTTTGTTTATCGATTTTTCAACTTTTACTCTTTTTAGAAAGCAGAAAGGAGCTGTGCCTTTGCAGTGTGGGGGCGTTCTTGTATAACAGGCAGATGTTTTTAACCAAGCATTATGTACCACAAAAAATCTTTTCAATATGTACTTTGTGTGAGTGTTTGTTATTTTAAAACCAGCTGTAATCATAACCTATGGTCAGTTGAAGCCTGGAAGAGTGATGAGCAGGAGAATTACAGCAGGACCTGACTGATGATTTTTCATAGGCAGAAAAAGGGAGAAATGATGTGTTGTGTAATAACTGAATATTGTTTACAGTATTTTGTGTAGCCATTTAAAAACTAGATCTTGGTAAAACATTATGGATAATAATGCTTCATAGATTAGGACTCATAACAACACTGTGTATCATGTGAGACTATGTTTGAGGCTGATTCACTTCCTCACACATTCTAGTGGCAAAATGGTTGGTTATCTTCCTGTGTGACTTGTTCTTGAATTCACAAACACTTTCACTAACACACACACACACACACACTCACTCTCTCTCTCTCTCTCTCTCTCTCTCTCTCTCTCTCTCTCTCTCTCTCTCTCTCTCTCTCTCTCTCTCTCTGTCTCTCTCTCTCTCTCTCTCTCTCTCTCTCTCTCTCTCTCTCTCTCTCTCTCTCTCTCTCTCTCTCTCTCTCTCT
>JAUMHL010000003.1:11115945-11159879 GCA_032362345.1 Sandelia bainsii
TCTCTCTCTCTCTCTATCTCTCTCTCTCTCTCTCTCTCTCTCTCTCTCTCTCTCTCTCTCTCTCTCTTAGAGCTCTACAAGTCCTTGTGTATTATCTTTTAAATTGCTCAGAGCAGCTCTGTTTAATTTCACATCAGCTGCTTCCATGGTGTTGATACATTTTGACATATATAGTATCTGACCTCCCCACATGCTGTAAATGTTCTGCAGCAGCTCTGCTAATGACAAGTGGACAGTGAGCAGGAAGACATTCCCAGATATTTCATCATTTGGTGTGTAATGTATGTTAATGCCTCCACTGACCCACTTCTGACTGAGATACACCAATGGTAGTGTGAGGTTCCCTTTGAACAACACAGCCAGAAGGTAGGCAGCCAGATGACTCTCTGCAACCAACCAGCCAATCACAGTATACAGATTTGTGTATCGACTGGCCAGCAGGCATCAGTGTTTCTTCATAGATGCAGCTGAAGATTGCAGAATATGGATGACGTATATTTTCTGTACTAATTAGCGCTTTGGATTAGTGATGGGAATTAGACTGTGTGTTCTGTGCTGAATATTCAAGTGTTTATTATTGCTGACTAATGCAGAGTTACCATTGGCCTATTTTCTTTCTAAATCATTAGTTTCATTATTAGTGTTGGATGTGCAAATCTTTGCACTTTTCTACCCACAAAATTTGAATTTCAAGTTGGGTGAAGTCAGCAACAGACTTATACAACAGTCCCCAGTCTGGTAGTTGAGTCCCCAGAAGTAGTGGTGGGATGACATGAAAATGTGTTCAGATGATGCCTGGTGCAGGATTATAGAAATTTCTTTAATCTGTATATTTCTTGTTAAGTACACATGAAACAATATTAGAACGGAAAATCTTCAAGTGAACTGCATTGCATGGACATACAAACTGTAGCAAGCTGTTACAAGACATGACTTTGTATTTTAACAGAGTCAGAAAGAGTTCATGCTAATGTCAGCATGCTAAAATGTTCACAATGTCGCTGACAGTAGACGCAATGTTTACCATTTCAGCTGAGCTTGTAAGTATGCTCGCATTGGCTAATTAGCACAAAACACAAAGTACAGCTGAGACTGATGGCAAGGTACCTTCAGGAGCTGTCAGCAAAGTTACAATTCATTTGTTGCACATGTCAACTCATGTCTGCATCAGATTTCAGGGCAATTCATGCAATAGTTGTTGAAATATCTTGAGTCAAGAGCAAGGCTAAAAAATGTTAGGAAGTACTGCTTCTGTGCAACCTATTAATGGTTTTGGTGGTGTGTAGCGCCCTGTGATGGACTGGCAACCTGTCCAGGGTGTACCCCGTCTCTCGCCCAGTGACAACTGAGATAGGCTCCAGCACTCCAGCGACCCTTTAGTGTAAATGTGGTAAGGATAATGGATGTATGGATGGATGGTGTGTAGTATGTGTAGTAGGTGTAAAATGCAGCAGATAAAGGTAAAGATAAAGATAAGGCAAGTACCCCCCTGCTACAAATATAAGCATATATATGGCACTGACCTCAGTTACTATAATAAAAAAGCAGGAGATCAAATGTATTTGCTGTCAGCTCTACACTTTTAGTTTTATGTTTTATATGGAATAGTTAACTTGTCATTCTTTGTTGCTACTTGTAGCAAACTAAATTATGACTAAGGAGAACTGCTTTTAGCCCTGCAGCAGAAATGTCAGAGTGCTTGAACAGAGCAGATACACAGCGACAAGCATTCTTTCTCCCTCCCCTTTTCTGCCGTGACTCCACTTCAGGTTGTGTAAAATAGCAAAAAGCCTCGTTTAGCTTTATTCGGTGGGAACAACGTGTTTTAGCTTTATTCTTGCTTCAGTCTGTGTTCCTTCTTTTTAGTCAAAGCAAAAACTACTTACTTTGCAGAAATAGGAAGGACTTTTTAAGGCATGAGATTTGGGGCACTAATTGACCTGATTGTGTCCTCTGTGTTTGGGAATGTGGTTCCTATATACATATACACATTTCACCACAGAAGTATGAGTATACTGAGTTGGTCGGTCGGTCACAGAAACTGCAGTCCTTAAGGGTCCTAAAGTGGGTTAACAAGCAAACACAACTCTGCTTTCTTCCCTTGTTATCACACTTTACCACACGCACACACATGCATAGCCTCCTGTCTTAAAAGACTTCTTGGAAACCAAATGAAAAAAGAAATATATTAGAAGTTCACAGCAGCTTCATTGAGACCAAAATAAACATGATGGCTTCTTTACCTACTTCGTCCTTAGTGCTCATGTGATTTGCAGGGAAGTAGCTACAGTAACTAAAGCAAGTATAAGGAAGTAGTGTGTCGTGGTATAGTAGGCCTTTAATGACAGTAAAAATACAGTTGTATATGAGATCGATGGTGCTGTGGTTGAAATGAGGGTTCTGTGTTTGGTATCTAAATAAACCAGTGTTTAACTAACTGGGTCAGACCAAAAAGCATGAAGAGCAGCTTTCAGGCACAAGAGGGGAGCTCCTGGGAACACCACAGGGCTCTGGTATCACAAGGCCTTGCAGCCCCCTGACTGTTGACACTCAAAGTTTTGCAGGAAGTACTGGAACTCGATTTGCAGTTTCACCTGTTAAAGTGGACTAAATTATTTTCATCTGATCCAGTTTGTTTATTTGCTGTCATGCAGGAATCTTTCATATTGTTCCTGCTCCTTATTTCACTACCAATCACATGACACAACCACTAATTGCTGTTTATTTTTTCATTGATTGGATTTCTGAAAACTGCCTCTGACACAATGTCAATCACTCATATTTTACAGGAGCTTCAAGTTTAGCCACTGTCAATTTGCATAAATCTAATGGGAGGGATTTGTGTAATAGTGTGAGATCACACTACACCTGATTGTGGTTGAAGCTTTGATGTGTTGTTTTTTACCTCACAGCTCTTTAAGCCTTCACTTCAGATTTAAGGAGTGAACAAACATACTGAGAATGTAGGTTCATGACACAGCATGCGGGGTTATTTTAAAAGAGGCATGTCACAAATACCTAATTTACTGTAGGTCTCATTTCCAGAACAGGAACTTTTCTTGCAGCCCGCAGAAGTAGTAATATGGCAACATTCCTCTGGCAATCTAAGAAAGAACATAGAGACATTAATATGAAGAAAAGGCATCAAATTATAGCCACATACATCCTACTTGAGAAGTTAGGTTTGTCAACCTGCTAAAAGATATATAACCAGATTTTTTTACACAACATTTAAAAAACTTTTATTTTGAAAGTTTTGATGAACATATCTTATTTAACTTGGATTAGCGTTAAACATTTTATGTTATGTTACTAAAATGATGCTAGCCAGTATTAACATTAGCCAAGCTGATTTGTAAACTGAGAAACAATCGTTGATGGTGCTGTTTCTAGTGTAATGTATTTAAAGTAGGAGAAATTTACAGGTAGCAAGTTACAAGTTAGCAAGTTACAGATAACTCGGTAGTAGAAGTAGCTATAGCTGCCAGTTTTAAGCTTAACTGACATCTGACACATTGTAGCATAATTTAGTTATCAGGTACAGTATATTGTTAAGAAATGCTGATGCTTAAGAGACTGATGTTGCTGTTAAAGTCAGAGGTGTGTACACTATGTAGCATCACAGTGTTGAAACCATAATTATGAGCAGCTGAGTGAGAGAGAATGTTCATGTCACCCTTTCTTGTAATTGCAAGTTGGAGATATTTCACTTAGCCAGGAGAACAACAGACATGTCAACAATCTGTGGGCTGCAAATGCCTCACGACTGTGAGCAAAATTATAATAAAATCCAATTTTGCAACTAACACAGTTGATTTGGCAAATTTTATAGGAGCTATTACTGTTATCTGATTTCAAGAGGAAACAACTGCTACAAATATAACTCAACAAATTAATCCTATTAATCCTGTTGATTTGGTGTGACTACAAGGTCAGCACTACCACACTGTGCATTAAGTAGGAATACATTTTTTTCCTGTTCTTTCCATTTTGCCAACATTTCATGAATCAGCATTACAGCCACAATCACATTTAACTGTATGTCTGATGTATGTCATTATCAAGTCACAACATCAAACATGGGCTTTGAGTAGATGTTATCATGTTATCATGTTATCACGATGATGACATGAAGTCTTTCTCACATCTGCAGCGCAAGTTATCAACTCTTACCCACAGGGTGAAATAGGACAACCCCCACCACACACACACACACTCACTCACTCAAGGCACCAGCTTGATATACAGAGCTCAAGGAGAAGCCTGCAAGACTAGAAGCCAGGTCAGATTTCACAAATCCATTTCTCTCTCAGTCTCTTGTCAGTACTTGCCTTGTGTAGCAAACTCCAGGAAACCGTATCCTCCACTGATCTGGTGGCCGCCAAGGCTCGGGATCACAGTGAGGAGAGTCTCACACCACTGACTGGAAACCTGGGAGGGAGATGATTTATCAGTTTCACTGTACAAAGAATGTAGAGGTATTAGATGCCCCAACCAGCATGTCCCAACATTTGAGTTGAAAAGATGTCAGCTTTTCTGGGGACATTTGATACACACATGGCATTTCTCTACATGTGCATTTTTAATTGTTCAACAGTTAAAATTAAACAAAAAAAAATCTGTTTAATTTCAGTTTTAATAATGTCAAGATGACATAGATTCTATACTGAGGTTTAGCATACAGTTCTGTCATATCTGAGGATATTTCCCAGATGAAAACTTTTATATCTCTGACCATGTCTCTACTCTTCTCACTGTTACAGTTTATTAGCTGCAGTGCATCTGTATTCCCTGATAATAGCAAACTTATAAAGAGCTCTCCCTGCAGCAAAACAGTGGGTTCAGAGCGGAAGTGTGGTGGTCTGGGCACACAATAATTGAGTCAATGTTTATTGCTGTCTGTCAAGCTGAGCTCAACTTTTATGCAGCACAGAAACAGTAGGTCACCTCCTTCACTGTCAATAAAAAACTGGTTTGTCAGTGATGTTATCATTTTGTGGGTGATAATGTGATTCAGTGGAAGTATATTTGATATCAGAGCTGCAGTGACGGGAGATGTGGAGGTTAGGTAGGGTACTGCTACAGGTTAGAGAATGATCTAGAACAAACTGGATCAACTATAAAACACAACTCATACAGTGACCAACCTTTTTAAATGTCATACATACACAGAAGTATTGCCTTACATCTTGAACATCCTACACATACAGCTCCACATTATGGTACCACAAATGTTGTGTCTGTCCATGGCGATACAACACAGAGACTAACATGACAGTGGTGTAGTTTGTGCGTCAGCGGTCGCTGTGTGTTGGGAATAGCTCTGACCTGAGGGGACCTACTGTAGCTGGCATACTACTGCTCCGCATCTCCTCTTCCTGCTTCTGACAGTTGGCTCTACTGACCTACTTTAGCCAAAGACTCCAACTATTATTATTTTCTGCAGCTTCCTCTGAAAGAGAGAAAGGATAAAAGGGAATACAAAAACAGAAGACCCCTGCATTTGGGGACTTTCGGTGAATTTTTAATTGTTCAACATTTAGTAAACAACATGATGTTCTATCCTTTTTTGCAGAGATGTTTAGTTATTAACGTCTCAGATTTTTAGGTGCTAGATATTTATACATGCTTAGATCTAAGTATTTTGTACTGTACTGTACTGTACTGCTAACCTTTCCCTTACAATCTCCATGTGGTTACCATGACATTCTGTGCTGCGGGCAACACAGGGCGTGCGAGGTTTACATTCAGTGGTGTGGATCCTGTCTTGCAATGAGGTAATCCTGTTTAAAACATGAAAAGTTACAGACCACCCATCACTCATTTTAAAGATTAGTGTTTTCTTCACAACGAGCAGCTGTTGACAAGTGTGTTACTCTTGTTATAAGCGAACATTAAACGTAGAGCTGCCTGTTTAGACTATGTGCTTGGTGCCTTATGATTTACTCGTTTACATTTATCCACAGCAACGTTAGCATTCAGTTGGAGGTTTCTGGTGACGTGACAGTTGTTCAATATTCACTCTCTTACTGCTCTGCTTTAGCTCCAACTCTTTAAGGAAATACCTGGCTCATTATTTGCTAGATGGTTCTTCATTAGCTGTTTCCTTTATTTTTCTGTTGTTGGGCAGGCAGTCTACAGTGTTTTAAACATTTGAGAATTGCAGTGTTGTCTGACTCTCTGTGGGTTTGTTGTTATGGGTAAAGCATTTTAAATTACAGTGATATGATCCATTTCATATATTTGATCTATTTGATATGATCTATATGTTGTTATCTATTCGTAAGTGCAGCTTTGGTATCATTAACTAGTCAGAAACTAATTAAAACGTTTTTAAAAAATCACACACATAACACATATCCCTGCCTTGTTAAGTTATTGTATGTAGTGGAGGGTGGCATTATGTTCTCCGCAGACACCTGCAGTCTTCTCGCCTATGACGTGCCTCCAAGCCCTACGGGGAAGAGACTCTACCTGCAACATGCAGCCTGTCATTACAGACCCAAACAGCCACCGGGCAGTACAAAGCCTGTAATTGGTTCGCCTCTGTATGTCTGACTCAGAGGGACACACACAATAATATGCAGCTTTGTACAGAAATATAAACGTTTTTAATCTATCGTTTGTGAAGCAACACATTAAACACACTTGTGCATTTGGAGGTGCATATGCATATTAATCTCTGTGTCTGCTGTAGAAGAAACTAGACTTGAGTTGACAGAATTTCACTTAGATTCAATTTTGGCATTTACAACTGGAAAAGCTTCCCAATTATTTCACTTGAGCAGGACTAGTAACACGAGATGAGGCGGCACTCAGCATTTTCCTCTGATATATTAGTACCACACTCTCATTCTGACACACGTATACACACACAGTGTCAGCTGTGGCTGTACATCCCTTTGCCTTGACCTTCCTGCCCTGCAGTCATGTGGTCCTTGTGACTCATCCTGGTTTAGCGGTCAGACGTTGTTGGACAGTAAAATGTTAAGAGGAAAAAAAGAATGGAAATGAGTTTGTGGATGAAGGACATACTATTAATGCTTAACTGAATGTATCAGAGAAGAAGTGGAGGTAGAACGAGTCACAGAAGGTGTTTTGATGCCGCGCTACATGCAGAGCAGGAGATCAATGCTGGTGACCAACAGCAATGGTGGCTGTTATGGAAGGAAAGAAACTGCACAGCTGGGAGGTCAGTGGGAATAGGTTTCATTCATGTTTTCTGTATGTGAACAAGTGTCTACATTTATGTGCTTGCTTTTATGAGTGGGCACACATACTGTACATATACAGTACTGTTTATACAGTACACTGTACATCTACAGTTATGATTCATGTAGTCTGATGAGCACATACAGTGACTGAGTGGGTGTTATTGAGGGTCATAAATATTCTCAGAAAGTGAACAAGAATTCAACAAAGTGTTGTTACAATAGTATTTGAGCTGGAGAAAATAATGCAGAAATAATCAGGAAGAGACTATTCAAAAGTGAGAGGATGTAACTACTTCACACAGTGATTTCATGATACGAAACACTCTGAACACTGAAAATGGCACATAGTGCCTTAAGAAAGGAAGAAAGGTTTCCCAGCTGAACCTGGAAAACTGCATCACAATTTTTTAAATAAGTGAAGTTGCATAGTTTCTCACTGAATATTGAACTTATCAGTATTTACTGTATATAAGAACAATGGACTGTATTATTGTAAGGTAAAATTTGGATGCCTAAGTTAATAAAAATGCACAGTGTTACTGTGTGTTGCTTTATTGAAATTATGTTTCCTGAGAAAATTCCTGAGAAGCTTAAAGCCGATGATGCAGATTAACCCAATGCTAAATTACGTGTTGCTGTGATTCTGATTGACAACTTCTATAAATACTTAGTTATGTACTGTATCTGTGCATGTGTGTTACACAGTCTATGTGTGTACTGAATGGTCTTCTTTTTGTGAGTGTTTGTGTGCAGGGAGCATGTACATACACACTTGTTCTCCTGTAAATATAGCCACTAGTCAGGGGCCGCTGATGACAGACATAATTACAGGCTGGGGTGTTCAGCAGCTGAGAGTCTGGGAGGAAGACAGGGTGTGTGTTAGTGCAAGCTGAGGGGCTTATGGAAACCCTACAGAGTTTCTTCAATGTGTTCTATCTGGAATTTCACAGTAAAATGTACAGAGGAAAAAAAATATGTCTGAGAGTGGTTTTATATTTTGCTTTTTGTAATTCTTTAACATATTAGTTATATTGGATTTTGGGTGAAATTGTCGTCTTGCCGAGAATAAGATAAGATAACTTTGCAATGCTGAATGTCCCAACTTGGGAAAATTAACATTACTGATTAAAACTACTGTGCTAAACCAAGCTAACTGGCTAATCATGCAGAGACTTATCAGTTTTTTTCATCAAACTTTTGGGAAGAAAGTGAATAAGTGCTGGACTATTTCTGTAAAACTTTCATTGTGTTGTCTTTTTGAGCCTCCCCATTTAACGAAGGATATGCAGAGACATACTCAGAGACAGGCGCAGTTCAAATCCAGGTTGGCAGGCAGACAGATTTAGGTTATCTTCACAGCTGAGTTGAAGTCCACAAACAGAAGACCAGCAGGACTTAAGGTAGGAACAGGCTGAGCAGAGAAACAGGCAAAAACAGGTGATTCACAGGCAGAGGCTGACTGGAGAGTTACCACCATGTGTGTAAGAGTAGGTTAGTCTGATAAAAAGCATTTGCCAAATGACTAAATGTAATTTTACTACCTCCACTGCTGGGATAATGCAATAATGGCCCCCAATGCAGTTTTGTGCCTTTTATACAGAACAGGCAAAATGCCTCCATAATCCCAGCTTCAACAGGCCATTGTCACTGATGGAAATTCCATCTTACAGTCTGAAAATGCAGTTAAACAAAAAAGTTCCTAACTTCATTTTCCAGTTGCATCTCATGGTCTTCATCAGTCTATTGGGTTTGCTCTATTGCAGCATTTTCATTGCATGAGCATTTTCTCTATTCTTTCAATCCTTCCAGTACATCTCATTAGCTCAACTCTAAGCACTGAGGCCATTTCTGCCCATATATGTAACATTTGTGTTGTTTGCCTGTTTTTCACATTGATTTCTAACCAACAGACCTCTAAGGAAAATTCTCTACTTTTTTCTATTTCTGTTTTTTCAGGGAGTATGGGCATCCTCTTTTTGGCATCAAAACGAGTTTTCTCGAAATTGCAACCACAAAGTTAATTTTCTTGCCAAATCTTTAGTCAAGCTAAGCACCAGAATTGACTGCACAAAAAAACAAAACTAAACCCTCCTTTTATGATTAATCATATTGAGTCATTATTAAATCCTCTACTAATACCAAACTGATGGATTAAAAGGGACAAGCCATTTTCTGCTCCCTTTGCTTCTTGGAAGGGTGAGCTTGTATAGACTCAGCAGAACAGCATATCCACTTATGGAGGGCAGTTACGGGGGCGGGAGCACTCCTTCACAAGTCACTCTTCGTAAGTCAACTCACAGAAATGTATTTTCTCTCAGCCCTCAAATAGCAGCACCTGTGTCTTTCACGCTTTTGTAGCACTAAAAAATGAGGTGTTCTTCATGGTTCCCTGCCATGTAATTCAATTTGTTTGTTGCTTGCTTCTCCAGGGAAAATCAATTGCTGTAAACCCACTTCAAGCCAACAGTTAGGAACGATAGAAAGCCCCTGTCCTTGGCTGTGTAAACAAAACATCATTTCCATTGGCTGTCAATAAATTTACAAGGGAAATAATTTTTCATACACTTTTAAAACTTTGTAGGATGAGTCATGGTGTATTCTACCTGTGAAAAACCTTTATTGTTTATTGTCCAAGTGAACATGTAAAGTCTAAATTTAACACCACAAGCTCGAAAAGGTATCAGCTTCATCTCCCAGAAACGGCCTGGCTTGTGTCCAGAGCACAAGGGCAAAGAGAAACGGTAGAGACAGTTCATAAGGTGACATCTGGCAAAGCTGGGCAGGTGAATAAGAAGAGCAGAGAACAGCCAGCTATTGCCTTTAGCAGCGTGCGGTATGAACGTGCAGTGTTATATAGGACACACAGGTCACTGATATTTTTGGATCAAAATGTGGGGTTTGAGTTGACTGAAGTACATTTTACACTCTACAATTAACAGTTAAAGATTATGCATAATTATTTACACATCCTCAAAAGTCTTGTCTATAAGGAGTATAAGGACGGTCATCTTCCATATTTTTACTAGTTTTAGCATTTCCCACACAGAGACTAAAACCAACAATGAATTGTCTGCCTTGTTCAAAAACAATAAAAAATATATCAGTGAGACAGACTTCTCTTCTTTATGAAATATGTAACCTTAGTATGTGAAGGGTCAGAAGGACCTTGATTTTGACAGTCTCTGAAGAAAAAGATTTGTTCTGTCGGGTTGTGCTGGCGAACATATTTTTTTCTTATTTCATTTTATTTCCTTAGAAAATAAATACGTTGTTCGTTGTAATTGGTAAGGTAGAGTAACTTTTCTTTTCCACTGTTGCAACCTTAAAATTGATGCGAATAAAGCTGATTTGACGCGATTTAGGTTTGAGAGACATGCAGACAAAAAGAAAGACACAGGACACCGTCCACGTTTGATTCATGCTCTGAATGCGCGCGCACGAGACCAAACGTGCACGCGCACCCCCACCAGGCTTACTTGAAAGGGAGAGTTGGGGTACAAAACAGAGTGGCCCCGCCCTCCCCGTGACATCCTTCGCCTCTCATTGGCTTCCCGTTGTTCAGGAGGTGCGCTGCAAAACAAATCGGAATGTGTGTGAGCGGGTTCAGTGTTTGCTGTGGACGGCCGCTGCATCGATGCTGGTCTGGGAACAAACGGCGAACATCCATCGGTCATTTGAGTCGTCGTTACATCCTGGTGGGATTGAGGAGATAGTTTCTTTTTATTAGCATCTTGAACAGCAGAGCACAAGGATCTCTGCGTGTGAAGCGTCCACGCAGTTTTTCGTTTTTTACGCACGGATGGAGAGGCGCAGGCAGGCGGACGGAGACGCCACCGAGACACCACTTTCGTGAAGTTTCGCAGAGGTGAGTTGAAGCATCGCTCAGTTCAATTTTAAAGGCTAAAATGGCTTTAAAAACGAGCTTGTGTGGCATGGAGACGGCGGTGCGCTCCTTTCTCCTTTATGTTGGGGGGAGGCTTGTTCTCCGGGGCAGTAGGTTAGTAGATCACAGTTGCGCGGAGAATAAACCCATATAAAACAATGAAATGTCTATTTAAGCTCAGTTTTCCTGACATAAATCTTTTTGTAATACACAAGAATAATTCCGTGATATTGAACTAAAGGACAGTCTTGTTGGGGGGTTTCACCCTGCTCTGGAAACACAGTAGGCTAATTAATGGAACTGAACTACAAAACCGGAAGACAATGCTGGCTAGATAGGCTGGATTGTGAGCATGTTTGACCTATGATTTATCAGCCAGCTCTTCTGACAGGTGATCTACTGTGTAGTAAGTTCCAGGATTGCAAAGTTTCTGTCACAAGGTGTTTGTGGGTGTGTAGTTTCCTGATGAGATAAAGAGCAACCTGCGTGTGAAACGTGAGAGAATCAGCCAGTGATGTTAAAAATGCCCCTCCAGGTTTGCTGAGGTTGAGGGCCAAAGGGCACCAGTCTTTTGTGAGGTATTGTACATGGATACCACCCACAGTGGATCTGCCAGCTGAACCAGAGCAAATAAACACAGTAGCAGGACTGAAGAAAACCGTCTGTGAAGTGAGCAGCCTTTCTCTGGTCTGTCAGGAGAAATTCTCTCTTCTTCTAGATGGTCTGCAAATCACCTTTTCTGCTTTCTGTAGAAAAAAAGTCATATTTTAAAATCTCCTCTCTTCCAACTGAGCTGGCATTATCTTTTCAGCTGCGCGCCCTCCAAGTTGATCAAAAACAACAATTTGTCAAGCTATCAAGTCCTCAGCTCTCAGCTGGCTCTGGCATGCTTGAAAATAAAAACAAAACAACAGGAAAATCTTTCACCCAAATAATCTTGCAGCTTGCACCAGGGCTCCCCATGCCCAGCTGCTCATGCTGTTTCTGAGAAAAAGATTTTTTTTTAAATGCTAAATGTGTTTTCACTGCAGCGCCAGGCTGACTTTGATATGGTTAAGTGGAAGTGCTTTGCTTCCCTGCCAGCCTGTTTGGGCCATGGTTAAGCTATTTGAAGGGGGCTGGAGATGAGGGGGTAGTGTGTTTGTGCCAAGCCAAGACGGGCTGCAGGGATGCAAGACCAGCGTCTGTTCCCAGACTCTCACACACAAGCTCGCCCTCACCTTCTCTCTACTTTACCCCAACCGGCTTTTCATTCCCTGCATCTGCCCTCTCAGTCTCTGCCTTCTTTCTTCTCCCTCTCTCTCCCTGTCTTTCACTTACTCTGTCTCACAAGCAGAGACAAGCACACACACATGCACTCATTTCCTCCTCTTTCTCTCCAAAGCCTCATTAAAGGAATTACGACTGTGTGGTTTGGAGGAAATTCAGACGCTCCTTCGTTTTGTTGGGTTTTTCCCCAAACCAAACTACTGAAACACAACACTGTGATGTTGACGTTAAGTGAATGTGCCGTCATAAAAAGCAAAACAAAGTAGCAGCAAAGCTTCACATTTGTGTTTGAAAAATAACACAATACACTTAATTTTATTCCACTGGACTACCTGATTAATCTATTATCAAATTCATCTGCAGTTGGTTGTATTTTCCATTAAGCAGAACCTGATCCACCAACTGAGGTCAAAATATATTGATCCTCATCTTGCAGATAAGGATCGATATCAATATTGCAGTTTTTACCTCATGGTAATCATGGACAAGTGTCTTATTATCCAGTGGGCCATTTTACTAAACCCTAAGGTTTGTGTTGTTTCCTCTATTTCTGAGGAGTAAAGCTGATGATAAATTATTTCATTAATCTGATTAACTATTGCTTTTAACCAACTGTGTTGGTTAAACACGTAGTTCAGAGACTTTAAAGGAAACATTACATTAATTTAATTTAGTGAGCCTTTGATCTTTACTCTCCTTTCTCTAAGTCCAAAACCCAAAAGACTTTTTGTGTTTTTTTTGTTGTCGTACAGTAGACAAACAAAACAAGCAGTATTCCCATTTGTGAATCTGCAGACTACAGACAATTTGGTGTTTTTTCTTAAAAAATGGTCTAAACAATCAATTATCCATACAGTTGCTTTTTTCATATTTCTCAATCTTTATCAGCTAATTGAAACACCTTATTATGGCTATGTAAATGACAAACTAAAATAAGGACCATGCATTGTGCTAACAGCCATTATGAAGACTTTAGTGCTTTTAAAGTCTACCAATGTCTCGCACATGCACACTTGACCTTTTTCTGTCCTCGGGAGCACCCACTTGCACTTCACTCCACTTGCATGGGAATATCGCCTGCTTCTGTGTGTGTGTGGGTGGTTATGTATATTCACTGCATGCACTTACATATGTCTTTCCATCTGTGAGCGTATGTGTGGTTTTTGGGGAGAAAACGTAGGCCTTGCATTCTTACAGCAGGAGTGTCTCCTTGAAGTTTTCACAGCTGATAGTTATTATTTCATAAGGCGTGTAGGCTGCAGAAAGTTAAAGTGCTCCGCTGGGATGGGGAGAGAAATGATTTTGGTCTTTTGCTGCTCTGGATGAACTGTGAGAGTTTAACGATTAAGATGACTTAAATAATATAGTCACATCTCCGCCATCCAGACTTCCAAATTTAACTCAACCCTCAGTGTCTGTGAAGCAGCTTTTGATAGAACCCACTGTATGACTGGCAGGAGGTTGATTTGGTTCTGTGATGAAACTTTAATGTTCCCTGTGGAGAAATTGGGTCATTCTGTTCACAAATATAGAAGGCAGCTGTTTTTGTGTCTGTCACAGTGATATTATTTTAAGAACATTCACTTTCTGAAGTTTTCACACCTTTCTGTCTTGTAAAATCTCTATTTTTGCAAAGTGATTCATCACAGTGACAAACCTCTATTTAGACTGTGGTTTAGTGTCATCAGAGTTTGATAAAGAGGCTGCACCATCTACTCGGAGTCAGAGGTTATCTGGTCTCAGGACAATAGTCTGGCCTTTTTTTTGTCTTGACATGTCCTAAGCTACACTCACCACTTCCCCAAAAGGGGTGGGAGATATTTTATCTTTTTTCTGGGAATTTTTGGTGTTAAGCTTGTGGGTTGTGATTGTTGTTCTGGGGTTAAGTGGTGTTTTGAGGGAGGATCAGAGACAGGGTGCGGGGCCCTGAATGGGACAGTAGAGTTGTCGGGCTGGAAGGAATGAGGAGTGGAAGAGCTGAGGTGGTATCTCTGTGGAGGGGATGGAAGAGATGAAGAACATCTCATAGCAGCATTGCCTTAAGCTAAATCCATGCTTCCTGCAGAAGGTGGCTTAAAACCCTGCATGCTTTTTATTTTTTACATAATCGCAATTGGGCCTAGCTGTGCTGATTGTTTTTTGAAACTCTGCGCTGCAATAGCACACACCTCCATGTTGGTGATTGACTGACTGGTCAGAGCGCACCCAGAGAGTAACAAGGCAGATGAAAGTGGTCGCAATTCTTTATAAAACAACTTTTTATTTTATGTATTTAAAAAATGCTATTGGCCACTATGTCTGTATAATGTTTAAAAAAATATCAGCATGTGCCTCAAAAATCTTTTACAGGTTGGGCTATAATTATCATTGTTAACGCGTTATCATGCTGAGCCTGTAGTTGATCATGCGATGCACACCAGCCTAAAAAGCATTTTTGCCACAGACAATAATTGCAAAAGGAATGGCTGAATGCATTTTTTGGAGCATCACGGATGCCACAAATTGACTTTTTATTGTCAGAATTTGATCCATTCAGTCTAATGTAATTTGAAAAGTCTAGAAGAGGCATGGGATTATTTTGTTTCCCCATTTATATGTGCAGAGAGCACAGAGAGAGAGGTTGTGAGCGTTTATGTTTTCCAAAAACATGGAAGTTTAGTTCTTAAGGCTGGAATCCAGAAGAATACGCATAAGCATCAGTGAGAAACTTTCACAGGAATGAGCAGGTGCAATGTTTTAATCCGGTATCCAGTTTTTATAATACATCCATGCTGCAACTTCATAGAGCTGCTAGCATGTCCGTAAATTCTCTTCTGTTCTTTCTGCTTGACCTCTGCTGACCATTTGCTTCTTATTTTCTCAGTCTTTTCTGTGTGGCTCTCAATCCTGTACTCTGCCCAATGATCTTAGCTACAGTAGCATTAGCCTAAGGAATGAGGTCTGAACCATCCTCAGGGACATCACAGCCTTTGTGTTCGTGGTTGCAACAGTGCTGCTTAATAACAATCTCTGGCTCAGACGACTGCTGTGTCTGTCAGAGAGGAGAGTGTAGAGGCCATTGCCAGCTATATCATGTGAAATTCATCAACACACACACTACTCAAATACATGACTGTGTAAATGTGTCGATCTGCTTTTTTCTCCTGAATGCATGAGTTAGAGCCAGTGGTGTAAGGAAAATGAAAACCAGAACAATTGTGTGCTGCTAAGGGACTAATGAGTGGAAACCTCTGTGTGTGTGTGTGTGTGTGTGTGTGTTCTTGTGTTTTTCATCTTTATGGGTTTTCAATCACTTATCTTCCTTCCAACTCCTCTGGTTCTTCCTCCAATTCCTTCCCATCTGTCCACCCCTTTCTCCTCCTTCTACTACTCTCCGCCATAGATACAGATGGAGAATTTATGGAAAGGGGTGTGAACCCATCCTCACCCCCACTGCCGTTGTCTCTGAGCAGATCAGCAAGGCATTCTTGTTGTGTATGTGTGTGGTGGAGGTGTACCCCATAAAACCCCTCCTGCTGCACATACTTTACACTATACGTCATGTGTGACACATGATATTTGACATGCTGCACATATTTGGTACACACACCTCTGGCTGGAGCAGCTGGAAGCTGTAGCGGCGTTATGATTGCCATAAGCGTTTTAGGGTCCTAAGCTGATAATCTGTCTGTTTTGCTATTTGGTGCTCTCCCTCTGTGGTGCCCAGCAGCTGGAACAGACCCTATTGGTTGACATCTGTGTGTCATGATGGTTTTATGTCTGTTTCTTTGTTTGCCAGCATGAGGACAACACACAGATTATAATTTTTGTGTGTGACAAACCCAGCGCCAGCAGTTGAGTCTTCTTCATGTGCTGTCAAAATCTCCAGGGTCCTGTGATGGATTTCACAGCTCAACTATCAGTGCTGCTCTTTTTGCTTCAGCCTCCTGTCTTCACTGCTTCTGCTTGTTTGTTTGTTTGTTTATCTCTGTTGCCTCTAGTTTTCATATTATTTGTTCATGTTATTTGTTGCAGACTTAGTTTTTAACTTTTCATCTTACCCTGAAAACAAAGCGCTGAATTTCAGTGCTGTGATCACATTTGGTCCCAGATGTCATTCCACCGTTTTTAGAAGAGACTTTGCACCTGTACCTGTGTACTTTGTTTCTTCTGTCACAAAGTTGAGGTTTTTTGAGAAACCATGAAGAGAGAGTTCCTGTTACCCAGCTGCCTCGGGGTAGCCATGACACACAGCTGTGCATTGACAGATGAACTGAGAAACTGGGAAAAGGGGGAGGCATGACACTGCTTTGTCTTGAGGCGAGTCATTGTGAGTGAGACAGTTCACTCTTTGAACTGTGCTGCTCCTCATTCAACAACATATGTCTTTAAAGGTTTGTCTTTTGTATGCAGGTTCAAGTCTGACTATTGCACTTTTTTCCTGTCTCTTACAAGTCTGTAAACTTTCCAGATGATTATGAATAGAGTACCCATTTTAGTTATTTAATACCACACTTTTGTAGGTTCTATAATCTCATATTGACACTGTAAAGTATTCATTAATCAACTAATTAATTGATATTGAAAATACTTATTAGTTGTAGCCCTAGATGTGGAACTACAAGATGCACTGTGATCGGTAAATGTCATATCAGGTTGGAAGATTCAACATTTTTTTATCCTTTTTTCACTTGTGTTGTAAAGGTCGGTGCACATGAAAATGAAGTTGCACTCATAAAAACCGAATTTCAAGTGTGTAGAACTACTAAACGGAAAGTAAGACCTTTCTCGTAGACATTTAAAATCCATGGGGCTAACATGGAGATAAAAATAGATGTTTTGTTAGGCAAAAACAGAGGTGATTTTAGGTCATTTTTAAATAATCTGGGCACCCCTAAAAAATTATTCGAATTATTGCTATTAATTAACATTAATTAACGTTAGATTTCACGTAGATTTTTGTGTGTGAGCTGATTGGCTGGTGTTAGTGCGCTGAGGCAACATTAAGTTAGTCTGCTTGTACAGTTGACTGAAACATAAGTTAACTCCACATGGCTAATTTGCATACACCAACATGACCACATTAAGTTAAGCAAACCCCCAAGTCCCAAGCATATTCTTCATACAGTTATATAGGCCCAAGCTATAACTATATTTACAGCTAGTGTGCAGTTTAAGCTGGGAGGTCTGTTTTTATGAGAAATAAATACATTTTATGGTCACACAATGTTTTACATGAGAGTCAGATCAGAATTACATTACATGTCAATATCTTTATTAGATTTTAAATCCTCTGTTTTGGTTATGTTTGCCTTTTGGTTGACAGCACATAGAGAGGGACAGAAGGAGAGAGAGCAGGATGGAGTCAGCAGAAAGAGAGAGAGAGGGATCAACAACCAGGTGAGAAAGTGGTCAGGTAGACAAGACTACAGTGATAATGACAAGGCAGCTTACATGTCATTATATTTTGACAATGGTAGCTCATGAAGAAAGTGACTTTTTTATATAATTTTCATTTACTGAGTAGTTTACATGATGTTGTTACCTTAGAAAAGTGATGGCTTTGTGGTTCAACATTGTAGTAAGTTTTCTTAGATTTATTGATGTCTTTCTACAAACTGATTCACAACTGATAACAGATTCATTCTATTTAAATTTGCAAGTATTAATTCTAATCAATTCTTATTATTATACAATAGACCACCACAAGTAATGAAGCAAACAGCATTGGCTGTTCAGTTTTTCATTGTTTTATGTTTTGTGGTAAGTTGTAAATTAAAATATCATTTATATATAGAAAAATATGAACATAGAAATTGTTATCCAGTAATATGTGCAATTTAGCAGGTGTGTTGAATTCTTTTGCAAGGAACTGTATGCATGTCACCTTCTCATTAGGGGCTTAGCACCCCTTAAAAGATCTGATCCTACAAACGCCCTTGTGGGAAACCTTAAATTATGTTGCACATGATTCATCTAAGCCTAGATTGTAGTGTGTAAGGGTTTGTCTTCCAGTGTGATTATCATGATCTGAAATGATAACTCACACTTTCAGCGACTCAGCTGTACGTCACAATCTGCAGTTTTGTACATGTATCAAAAAGCGTTCGGTTAATGAAGATGATCACAAGGCTACATCTTACTGTGAGCGGTGTGTGTCTTTGTGGGGCTCTTGACCTGTTTTGCATGTCATTCTCTCTCCATCTCATGTCCCCTGCCCCCGTTTCATTCTGCAGGCAAAAGCTAACAGGCTATAATAAAAATAGGGGGTAAAATGGCAGAAGCACACAGTGTCATCAGATGTTTGATATTAGTGTCTGTGGGGGCTGGTGGACTGCATAACGGATAACAGTGCAGATAATAATGTCTGTGTGACTGCTTATCTGTAGCATTGTCCAGATGTACAGGCTGTCTTGTTGTCTCTCAGTGTCTGAATCATCCTCGTTTCTTTCTCTGTTTTTCTCCGACTCTGTGCCTTGACTGTGTGTTGTTTTCTGTTTCCTAATCTCTTCTCGCATCATTTGCCTCTGCTGAACTACACCTACGTACTTCCAAAATCTAAATAATTATCCCGTTAACTTCATTTCTTAAGCAATGAATGTCTGTGTGCAGCTTTTTTGAACTGAGCACATGTGGTTGTGCTAGCAAAGCTTCAAAATACACTTCATATGTCCTTGGTGCTGCATTCACTGCTGAGTCCTTACTCTCTAAACATTATGATAATCTTTATAGTTAGTTGCAATATTTAATTGTGGAGCCACAGTCTATGGACAAAGAATAGAAACAGCTCTCTCCTCCAGTGTATTTCTTAGCCAAGGAGAAATCATTTCAAGAGGATGTGGAAGTGTCTTTTTCTGTAATTTTCCTTTTCTCGCTTCAGCCTGCTTCTCCTGCAGTGTGTTTTTTTTCTTTTCATTTCGCCACTCTGTAAATTGTTATTCTGTCGTTATCATTATGGTAATGATTTAGTCATGGCTGCAGGAAGAATAAGTAGGATAGAAATAGCTGTCATAGCAGGTATGGTACAGTCTGCATTTTCAGATGTACTATTAAATGAATACAGACAGAATTAGAAAGAAATGAATATAGGCCATTGATGCAGTCTGTTTGTTTATCACGTACATCATCATACACAATTGCTGTTTCCTGATTTCCGATATGGTAATTAAATGCAGTTTTCATTACCTTTTAAAACAGTTTGAATCTTTTGAAAATGAACAGCCATGTCTGTACATCTGAATATCTTGGCCTATAGTTGAGTAATTAGTTATTCCCAGTTGCTAAATACAAGTCAGCCAAACACAGAGCACACATCACAGTCCTGCCACCTTCCCAGCTGATACAGTGCACAAATTATGACAAACTCTGTAGCTGGCTGTTTTCCCATGCCTGGCTAATTCACACATAGCTGTTCAGTACTCTGAGCTTGTATTATCACTGTAGCTGCTATCAGTGAAAAGAATGTTGTCTTTTCTCCATTTGTAAAAAAAAACAAAACAAATGGAGCTGAAATAAGCGGCATAATCCTGTTTGTATGGTAAACGCATTCCAGCGCTGCAGCATAGGTGGTCACTGTCTATTTGAGTCACGCAAAGAAAAATCACAGAAGAACAGTAAGTGAGAAACTGGGGAGTTTCGGTCTTTAGAGGAAAGTCCCCACTGAAGTAGTTTAACAGCGTTAAAAATAACTGCTGATTAACTTTTGTTGTAACTGTATAAATAAAGTCACCTCATGCAAATTTGGGCTGCTAGAAGATATTTGATAAGGAAAATGTTTGTTCATGTTCTTACTGTGCAGATATGTCACTTGCCTGTATGTATAACAAACATCTTAATAAATAGAAACTGTATCACACCCTTATCACAGCTTCATGCTGTGGTCTTTGTGTGCTTGATTGCACCTGAACCACACCCAGCAGTGATGTTGTTGCCTCTTGGTGTACATCTGTACATCAGTGCTACAAGCTAAACCCCTGGAGGTTAGAAAAACATGATTTCCAGATAAGGAGCATTGCCACCAACTTTACACATCAAACTATTATGATTATATAATTGTATAAATATACTACTACTATGTGAGAAGCATTGTATCAAATAAGTTGAAACTGGTGTAACACACCTGAATCTCTGACCCAACTGTTGGTGGTTGAGTTGCACTGAAAAACTGACAGTATTTCAGGAGTGCAATTCTCTTTTAAATTACTCTTCAGGAAGACAAGACGACTTGATGAATCAATCATCACAAATATGACATTTGAGACTCTGAGAGACTTTCAGTGAGTTTAGGTGGATTTCACCTGTATGGTCCATTGTGATGTTTCATATAAGCTAAGCAGCAAATGCGGCTCTGTTTGATACTGATGTGTTTATTTATTGTTTAGAAATAATGCAAAAGATGGATGATTACGGTGGAATAAAATAAACGGAGTTGAGCTGAAATGACATCAGAGCATCATGGTGTCCCACTCTGACACTGCACAAGAGATCTTCATCAGCTGGAAGCAAATGAAGCTGAAGCTTTGTGGCAGTACTAAGGTTGTTCGTTATGTTGTCATGGAATTTTGTCATTTAACTGGATTTATATTACTTTGTCAGTTTGTGGACAGTCATGTCAGCAGTGGACACATTATGAGCTTGTGGCTGAAGTCTCTCTGCTGCTGTACTGGCTACTGAGTGACATGTAGGTTAAAAGTCAAGCATTTCCTCAATAAACAGATTTTACAATAAGACGTCCTGAAATTTTAACTGTGGCTCTTACAGATTGTCTGCATAATTCCTTGCATGCATAGGACTACACAGCTCTCTTCTGCTCAAATGTCAACAGCAGCTGCCTGAATGTAACTTCAGCGCAGACACGCCTCAGTTAATCTGGTCATCTGTACATTTAAATGCTATGCCATATCCTGGCCTTAATTTTCCCTGCATGCTCTGCCCCATGAGGACATTGATGACCTATAATTAGAATAGAGTTACTGTAAACGCAACTTAACGCTATGTGAGGAGATCTGAACACACTTACAGATGCACACACTCTGGGTGTAAAGAGCATTTGAGAAGAGGGTAGAAACAAGGTTTGCTTCTTGTGACACATAAATGAAACAGGTTTGCGCGTTTGTACCTCTGAGGGTTGTTTCTAACCTGTCTCCACTTTCATGTGATCAAGCTGGCGCTGGCCTCCTTTCACACAGACACACACACTCACACTTTGGCACTCCACCGTCACACCACCGTCACATGTCACACGTGCAGTTTATCTGCATCTGATGACTGAATTGTCTGTCAGCTGATCCTGGTAATATTATTTATAGTCCAGAGCAGTTTATTGCTGACCCAGTAAAGCTTTGGTTGTTTTTTGAGAATCATGCACCATGGGGAGGATGTCTGGGATCAGAGGAGTCTGATTATTTGGGACAGGAAGTTGGGCAGCTTGGTTATTTTTGAGAAGGCAGTGATACACAGGGTGCTCAGTCATGTTCTTGCCAACTCTTAGGAAGAAAGGAAATAAGTGTGTTTTCCAAAACTGTTCAACTTTATAAGAGTATTCAACTTTTTTCAAAATAATTTCTGACATCTTATCCTGTAGCATTAGTGTTGTCTTATTAAATGCTGTCAAACACGTCCAAAACCAAACTGTATGACTGTGTGTGGCCAAATTCTCCACACAGTCTTTATTTTTTATTAAATCCAGATCACACAGATTTGTAAAATAGGTCATCAGTTACTTTGTCTTTGACATGTGTTAGATTGTTGCTTTCTACCATTGTGGCCATTCAAAGGGACGATTGTATAGAGATGACTATTAACCAAGCTATTGATTCTTTTCGTGCCTGAGGTGTCCTCGCTGCATACCAGTATCACGCAGGATGTGTATGACTGCTATACTGTCCATTATTTCTTTTGTGTGGTTTATCTTTGTGATGGGATTCCTGTGACAACAAGCTTGTGACTTTCTCTTTATTCAGGGTGTAAGAATGTTATTTTTGAAAGGTGGTGGAGTAGAGATGACTTCAGCCATTACAAGATATCTATTGTCAGGGTCAAAGCTTCAGGTGAATTCCTGACTGTCAGTAGATCATATTATTCACAACACAAACCCCTAAACCTGCAATAGATTATTATTTAACCACTGGAAGAAACAAAGCTGAGAACACAACATTTACAAATGTGTACTTTTTAAGCTGATATGGCAAACATTTTAGTATACACTTCTGATCTGATATGGAGCAACATTAATTCATTTGTAGTCTAATTCATGGGTGAACTCCTGTGAAAAAGTTCCTTGTTATTAGTTGATAAATGCTCCACCTTGTTCACCAGATAGTCGCTAACTTTGTCCGTCAGTGTTACTGCTGGACGCATCTGCCCACTGTAGCCGAAAAGGATGCTGATGAGAGCATTAAGATGAACTGAAATTGTGATGCTGTGGGCCCAAAAACTAGAAAGGAAAAACTCCAGAGTTGGATGATAATTGTCTCTGCAGCTTCCATATGTGTACAGTATAGGCATTTGATCCATTGCAAATATAAAAGCATGTATGTATGTGTGTATGGATGGATGTATGTGTGTATATATATATGTATGTGTGTCACGTGTTCTTTATGTTTTATGTAAAAAAAAAAAAAAAAAAGAACTAAAACACTGTCTTCAAACTTTTTTTTCAGGTTTTAGCCCTTTTATGTCAGAATTTTTTTGCGGGCAGTTCTGTGAATTATTTTTATTATTTAAGGTATTTCATTGACACCTCAAAAGGTGATACTGGCATTTTCTGCAGTGTCGTGCAACGAGTCTCCTCCCTACATTTTATTGGCTTTCAAGATTCAGGTTAGGAAAAAAAACTTTATTAATCTCAGAGGGAAATTTGAAATTTGAGAAGCCTTCTGCTGAAGATGAATAAGTGCCTTCCTCAAGAGGGACTTGAACTTCTCCTAAGCACTGAGGATAATAAAGGCTCTCTCTTCCAGAAATAATTGTTCCTGGTAAAAGTAGCTATAAATGGCCACATCCTGTTTTCAGTTAAGAAGCAAGATCGTGAACTTTCTGCTATATGGTACTGTAGATTAAAATTCGCATTTGTGCAAGTGTCTCCTTTCATACACATGCCTGTACATGTGACTATGCTCCTGTGTGTCTGCTTGGTATCTGTGTGAGTGTGTGTGTGTGTATGCTCTGCAGGCAGATTTGTCAGTGTCACACACTTTACCTGCAGGGAATTTTGGATTTAAAACATGTTCTTTCCACCCCGGTCAACAGGTTAATGGGACATGTGATGAGAACAGGATTAAGACAAGCTAATTTCCATCTCAAAATTAATCTTATGCATGCAAGGAATTATATTGACTATCTGTAAGAGCAGTAGGTGAAATAGGAAGTAGGTTGTCTTACTGTAAATCCTACATTTGAACTTTCTCATTCAGAGGGAAATTTTCATTCCATTTTACCAGTACTTGTTTTGCAGTGCAATATTTGCCATATAAATGGAGCAAATCAAAGCTACCTCAGTTTCTTTTTGGCTGTGGTTGGGACATTTGAGAAGTTCATACCAAGCCAATGTGCTTAAATAATAAAACTGAGCTCTCTGTTGCTTGTGTTTACCATTTTGAAGCCCAGTTTGGAGCTACACTATCAGTTACCCTCCACACTGATCCAGGTCACACTGCACTCTGTAGCATGAGGAAAACCTGAGCAGCTTCCATACACATGCTTACAACCTGCAAGGTGTGTTTTACAGTCATTCAGTATGTAGACATTTTATGAGCACTCTGTTGGATTGTTCTGTTTCAAAAGCATCCTAAATATTTTTATCTTATAACCACACTACTGTGTCTTTTTATACACTTTTGCACAAGTCATCTTTAATCATCTCCAGCTTACTTTATTCTTTAATTTTGTCCTATTTTTAGCTGCACTTCCTGGCACATTAAATACAAATAGACAAAAACAGAAATCTTAAGGACTCTTTTGATGAAGCTGTGGACACTTTTAAAGCCGCGTCTGTAAAAGATTTGACTATAAAAAACATATTTTTTCCAAATGAATGATCGGTGCTTTGAAAGCCTCTGCCCTGTAACACAAGGATGTGTGCCCTACTTCTTGGCAGTTGGCTCATAATGGTTGTTTTACGTAACACACTCCATCCCAGTTTGTCTGCTGTTGCTATGGCGAGGCTAATTTATACAGGCATTAGGAATTAGGCACCTGTTGTTAAAATGCAGTGACACTGATTTTTACACATAAATACACACTTTGAAACAGGCTGACACACACCTAAGGGGGAATTATTGTGTGTCTGTGTGTAGCTGATTGTAAGACAACTGTGTAAAAGAGGAGAGTGAAGTAAGCCTAAGCAAAGTGTGAGTGTGTGTTTTGTGCTGGAACACTTCACAGCTGACAAGAAGCTCAGAATGATTTATGCAGTTATCAGTATGACGAATTTAGAGATGCTGCAGTGTTTGTTTACATATTCTGCCTCCTGTTTTGTGATTGCTGCAAACTTAAAATGCCTCTAACATGTTTTAAGTCAGTATATGTTTGTATGTAGAGTTTGTTCGACAGTGATAAGTATAGAGAATGTGGTGAATAGACCCAACAACAGAAGCAAAAGAATAAGTGAGTCACTCTGTCGTTGAAGAGAAGACCTCGTGGGAGAAATGTTTGGAGAAATCAATTTGGATGTGAGTCACTTAAATACAAATATCAATGGAGGACTCAAAAAAATGCCAGAAACCTTTTTTATGTCTTTCTTTTGCCGATATTTGAATCTGTGGTTTTTTTGGGTGCATCAAAAGAAAGTGAAATTGTGTGTTTTAGGATGGTGGTGTTGTCCTCCCAGTATACAACGCTATTACACAGAGATCAGACAACCAAAGGCATCAAGTTTGGTGTGTACTGCTGCAGAAAGAAAATAATGTTGAAGAGCATATCACAACTGTCCTTTGGAAATTAATAATCAACTCACCATGTTTTATTCTTTCACCTGTCTGTGGTGTTTTCAAATTGTGTTATTTAAAAGGATGAGACTAAAGCCAACTTTATTTCAAATAATGTGACATTATTTCTTTATGAATATTCATGCAAACATGAACTTTTGGTTAATCAGATTCTGAAGACCATATTTAACAATGACTCTTTTAGTCCAAAACAATGGTTAGATGCTTCATTCCTTACTTCCTTTCCTCTTTCCTTTCCTCCACCTAGATCTCATCCCTCATTAATTGTCCAGTCTGTCTCTTGCCCCTTCAAACACAAACGCACACTGTCTGGGGTCATATGAAAACATTAATGCACCTTGGGGAGCTAACAGCTAACTGATATTGCATCAGGTTTCCTGGTCTCATACCAGTCACTATAATGGGTGTCTGAGTATTTGTGGGATTTTCCGTTGTGTGTTGTCCAGCTCACTGATCACATCTTCAAAACTCTCACACCTAATCAAGGACATTTTAGGCTGTTAAAGCAACTCGTTAAAAGAACTGAGTGTCAATGTCTGGAAAAGACTGGCCCCAAACCAGAACACACTGCAAATACTGTAGGCTTTGTCGTTCTGAAAGGCTCTTCAAGCAAGATTAGCGGTGACACTAAGAGGTGCAGAGGAAAGTTTTGTATGATTCAGGAGTTGAACTGAATTCTTTGTGTGTGTGTGTGAGTGTGTGTGACAAAGTGATTTCAATGTGGAGTTTGTTTGGAAGGGGCTTGCTGAGCCTGGGAAAGGTTGGGAAAAATCTGTACAAGAGTGTGAATGCTTAGCATACCACTTAGGCCAAAATGTCTATTACATAAACAACAATACATCTCTTTAGCTTGGGTGTTACATTATATAGTGTTTACATGATCATTTATCTGCAGATTATTTTTGATTAAAATTAATTTCTAAAAATGATCAGAAATAACAATGCCCATCACAGTTTCCTGGAGCCCGTAATACATTGTCAGATGTTGTTGCTGTTTTGACCAACCAATGATCCAAAACCAAAACATATTTATTTACTATCATATATATAACAAAGAGAAATAGTAAATTCTCATATTGGACAAGCTATAGACAGAAAATGGTTGCTTGAAATATAATTGAAAATCAATCTTTATAATCACTGCAAGAAACAAGCATCTGATAATAATCTTATTAAAAATAAAATTTCCTTATAAAACCTATGGTTTTACACTTGAAACACAGGTACATGACTTTGTTTCTGAGAGAGAGAAAAGACAAGATGATTATCTTTTTATAAAGTGCTACGTTTATCCAGCAGTGGGTAGGCGAGTCCCTAAAAGTTAATGTAGGACAAACACTGACTGAATTTCACTAACAGTCTCCATCTTACAGTTGAGAGTTTAGTGAGCACACTGTAACTCTTGAGTAAATATGAAGCTTGTTCCCTGTTTGAATGGTGTTCGTGCCGTTTTTTCACATCTACATATACTTTCTGGGGACTGTAAGTTATACGCACAGTTATTCTCTTGAGTCCTCATCATGGGCAGCACTAGCTGCTTGTAACATTTGGGAACATCAGTTTCAAGTCCCTTCAATACACTGAACAGCTTCTGCCATCTGGTATTATTGTATAAAGTTTTTAGTTCAGGAGATGGTGGGGAAGTGTGGGGAAGAGCGCCCAGCCTGTTCTGTGATTACCCAGAAAGCATTAGGTAACAAAATGTACCATCATCTGCCCACCCACGAGGATAGTGAGTCAGAAAATCAGAGAGACAAACAAGGCGAGGCAGAAAACTGTGCTGTTGAACATCTAAAGACCAAAATGGACTAAAATGCACAACATTAGAGCAAATTGCTGCTCTCCTGCTGCCAGCCATTGTTAGAACAAGGTGATAATACACTAGTCGGCATTATTGTCTTTCAGCAGAATCATTTCGCGGTGATGATAACGATATCATGTTATTGGTAAAATTTCTGATGTTTAAATTTTTATTTCGAAAGCATGTTACGATGAAAAAAGTATAAATTACTTACTGAAGTTTTTATTTGGTGTTCATGCAACAGTGCATTACATTTTAGGGTTGTTGGTAGAAAGTAGTGTACATGCCGTTGACACTATTTTTAGTGTGCCACTGGAATTTTTGAATGCAATATATAATGAATAGATGTACACACTGAACATTCAATTAAATTGGTGAACAGTAAATATTGTCACTGTATAGTAAATAGGGAGTAATTTTGGACATAGTCTGGGTCATACCCATCAGTGTCCTCTGTGTTAGCAAGCTGCTATTAATAGCTGTTAGAGTATCAGTCTTATCATGCTACTGTCCCCCAGCACAAAACATGGCTCTAGTCTTTCCTTGGGCCCTGTGCCGGGTCTTTGTGTGGGTCTCTGTCACCGTGACCGAAGTAGAGGATATCAGGTGGCTACTTCAATAGTATAAATGCTTGCATTTGGATGACAGCATGAACCTGGCCCTACACAAACACACAGACACTCAGACACACACACACACACACACACACACACACACAGGTAGTTTGTTCACAGTAGACAGAAAGAGGGATGTTTCAGTGGAAGGCAAACAGGGCCCCACAAGCACAGTAACACATACAAAATGAGGAAAAATCCAGTGTTTTGATTTTACTTCATTTGGCAAAGTTGTTTAACTGTTAGTGCTACGAGACAGTTTATATTGTTTGTGTGAGGACAAGAATCTGACTTGGAGAGCTGAATACTGACACCTCAGAGCCTGATTCCTCTGCTTGTTAAAAGAGAGTAATTTGATTTGACAAATCTGTCTCTCTTCTGTAGGCATTTCTGTGTTACCATACTTTTCCTTTAGCTCAGTTGTAAAGTGATACAGATTAACAAGACAGAAATGACACTTCTGTGGCTGTTACAGTCATACAGGCTTGTTTACAGTCATCACACTTTTAAATTGAGGTCAGCATGCTGGACAGTTGAGTCAGTGTTTCTCTTTATTCTTGAGTTTCATCTCTGAACTTGGCTGATTGTATGTATTTGGTAGCTCAGAACGCACTTGTTCAAAGCGTAGTATAGATGCAGACTAACAGCCTCTGCAGATCAGTGCATCCCTTACCTACTGTCATTAAGCAGTTTTAAATATTTCCTAAACTGCCCTTTAAGCTTAAATGTCAGCCTGCTGACACTAACAGCATGATGTGGACCAAGTCTCGTCATACTGGTTGAAACTATGATTCACTTACCTCAGTGGATTCTTACCTCTGGGCACTTAATCTCCACTGCATCATTATCTGACAGCTATACGTGGATGCTTCTGTCTATTTTCAGCTTGTTCCCCATGTGTCCACGTGAGTCATGTTGCATTCCACGTCTCCAGTTTAAAAAAAGAGGTCAGAATCTGACAGGCTGCTGCTGGTAAATATCGACATGGTGATAAAAGCTGTCTTTACTATAGGGGAAACTTATATAGTTTAGATTTGTCTGATCTGTCTGGATTGCTTTCCTGGAATTGACTGTACGTAAATTAAATGTCTTAAAGGCGAACATGGCTTTTAAAGCGACTTCGGATCTGTGGTCAAATCCTCAAATATGTGGTGAGTTCTGCATGTGCCACATCTATGGCTTTTAAACAGCTGTCAGTCTGATGAGTTTGAACCTCTTGGTTCAGGTAGAAAATATGCACAAAACACACATCTCACTTAACAGAAAGTGACAGGAGTCATGTTTTGTGACACCTGCCCAAGGAAGGAAAATGTGAAACGGTAACACTTGAGATATGTTTGCAGTTGAGTGATGACAGGTAGGCCAGTGGGGTCGAGACATGTTAGCACAGGCTGTGAATGCTGCTTGTCAACATTGCACATGGTGAGCATCTCTAACAGTGCCTACTTTGTGCTTCCTTACACAGTGCTCACTGCACTCCAGTTAACCTCTCTGGTTTTGCTGTAATTTGAGTTCAAGATTCTTTTGTGCTACTGACCTGAAGGTCTGTTTGTTTTTTGTTTTTTCCTTTCAGGAGTGTCGTCTCGTATCCCCGAGATCATGGCGGCCGGCACCCACTCCCCCGGCGGGCCTAACGGCATAATCCGGAGTCAGTCATTTGCTGGCTTCAGCACGTTACAGGAACGACGCTCACGGTAAGCAGAAATCTTTAAAACTGTTAATCAACAGTCAACTGGTTATACTCATTTATGAATTAACACTTCGGGTCAGGAGGGGAAGGAACTTATACAGAAAACTCTGCAGTTTATTGATCTTTTTAGGCACAGTTTTAATGGTCATATGCTTAGAAAAATGTTTATCCATCTCTTCAGAAAATACATTGATTCCTATATTACTAAAACATTGACATTGGAGGTCATCGAATGTTGACAGTAGTTACAGAGTCTAGTTTACTTATTATCATTTTGTTGAACTTATTTTCAATTACCTGATGCAGGTGTGAAGTGGATTTTATTACACCAGTAATATACTAAGCTTTTCTCTGCTTTGTAGAGGTGAGTTTTAAAATATGATGATTAGATGCTCTGTAATCTGGAGCTAACCTTGATGATGTTCAGCGAGCCACAGCAAGTCTAAGTATCGTGTCAAGACACTGAATTCTGAAAGAGTGATCATCACTTTATTGCATAATCCAGTTTCTTGATAGGTATTTTGTTTATAGCCAGAAGTTGCTTGTGAGAAGTTAAAAATTAATGATAAAGATATTTTATCATTAACAGAGAGTTTCATCTGTGTTTCCTTGTCTTTAACTTGTCTGTAATGACTTACTCGCCATCATCATAAGACAAAGCCGTCTCACATTCACATCCCTGAAATATCTCTTCCAATCTCATACTTTTGGCTGTTGGTGCCTGGTGCTCTTCAGCACCTCTAGTTCTGCTGTGAGAACCTATTTGAAGACACTCTTGTCCTCTTTTCTCTCCGCTCAGACACTGAACAGTGTAATTGGTTGGAATGAGTTGGGTGTGTGGGCGACTGACAGCGACTGACTAGCTACCATTCTGATAATGAGCGGGGTGGAAAGCTGCAGAGATCTGGCTTCTAAGGCCACTGGAGTGTGTCAGTGCATGCATGTGTTGGTGTTACTGAGCAAAAGCACTTTCCATGTGTGTACCCATGTGCATGTTACATGTGCACTTACACATGCATGCATACTGTCGACTTTGCACTGTGTTCAAGAGTGCATGCGTGTGTTTCTGTGTGCCTGCCGAGAGACCCTACTGCACTGCAGCTTGCGTGACCCCAAGGCTACGCAGAGCTCTCATTCAGTGTTGCCCTAGATTTGTAGCAGCTAAGCTTAAGTTGTGCTGCCTTCCCTGGCATGCAGCAAGATGTGGCATGTTCCAACTTGTCGGGCACTGGAATTGGTTGTCGCCGTGTCCATGAGATGGGACTGGGATCGTTTCATTAAGTCTAGAGAAATGTCATTTGTCAGCTAAATCTGCAATGGTTTTAAAAAGTTGAAATGTGCATGAGCAGTTAAGTCGAGTATGACATAAAATGAGAATGATTGGACTAGAGAAAGTTTTGAGAGGCTTTAGTGGGATTTAGGCTTAGAAATAACACAAAAAGCTAAATTCAGAATCTTTTCCTGAAAATTATTTTTATAACCTATGAATTGATTAGACAATGTACAAAGCAACATATTAAAGTATTAGCTGTTTTTAGCTGGTCAAATAAGAGGATATGCTACTTTTTTCTGTCTGTTGATATCATTGATATTTGAGCATTTCTGGGTTTTGGTTGGACAAGATAAGAAACCTCAAACTGCGTTGGGTAGTTTTTACTATTTTCTGACATTTTGTAATCTAAATGCTCAAAAAACGATCAAACAGCCTTACATACAGACATCAAAATTCAGGATAATGAGAAATTATCTGTATAACAGTATATCAGTGTGTCCTTTTCTATGAGTTTGCACATTTGTAGAACTGCAACAATGAACTGATTGACTGACTGATTAGTCAGTTAATGTAACATAAAATAACTATTTTGTTGTGTGATTAGCCATTTCAAGAAGACATACAAAACATACAACAATAGGTTTCTCAATGTGAGTACCAGCTAATTTTCCTTACATTATAGTGATTTGAATATTTTTAGCATATTGAATTGTTGTTCAGACAAAATCTTATATTTTTATTATTATTATGGCTATCACTTTTATATCACTTTTGGACCTGGGAAATTGTCATGTTCTTACAGTTTTCTGATATTTTGTAGTTCAAACAATGAATCAAAAAGTAATGCAAACGTAAATAGTGAAAATAATCATCACTTGCAACCGTGCACATTGGGACTGTCATCTTTTTTACAAATACACAAACTAATGAACTCTATTTAACTACATATTTGTTGGCCTAATCTCTGGAATCAGTCACGCTGGTGGTCAGCTGAAGGACTGTTGGGAAGACACTGAAGAACACTTGAATGTCACTGATTGCCGGGAGTGTGACTGCTTTAGTGTGCTTTTGTGCACGTTTACTCCAGCAGCTGATACTAAATGGCAGCCAAACACAGGTCAGATACAGAGAGTGGGGGGGTGAGAAGCACATCTTTGCATGTGTTTGCAGATATGCGTGTGCACTGCACTCATGATTTAGCACACCTATATGATTGATGAAGAGGTTTACCACTGAGGTTGTGATATGAGTTTGTGTAGCAGTTGTGGTTCTGTGTTCATGTTTTACAGATGGCATTTGAATAAAATGTAAGCTAAAAGTGTCAGTGATGTATGATAGTTATCTTGGTGTGAGCAGACTCAACATGCCATAAGATGAATTTGTGCTGAGACTGACCAAAGGACATGTTCAGGATGGTGTAAAATAATACAGAAATCTCAACACTACGTCAGCAGAAAGAAATATTTGATATTTTAAACAATGTTGTGCAGTGTAAGTAACTCTTACACAAATTATCTGTGTCTGAAAAGTAGATGTTTAGGTCAAGATGGTCTTCCTTTCTAATGTTTATTCTATGGGATTTTTGTAAATTTTGTGAAGCACAACGTGTCTTTCCAATTTTTTCCCCCATCATTGCACAGCAGACAGAAAATTATCCTGCACCCTGGAAGAAAAACAAGCCATTAGTGGACCTTCCAATGTGTTTACTATTTTGTGTGTGTGTGTGAAGGTGTAACTCCTTCATGGGGAACTCTGCAGTGCAGAAGAAGCCTCAGTCCAAGCCCAAGAAGCCTCATCTGTCAGGCCACAAAGGAGGCAGCAGCTCCAGAGAGCCCCAACCCAAAAGACTGGAGGAGGTTTACATAGCACTCAAACATGGCCTGGAGTGAGTGGCTTATATGTTGTGTATACTGTGTTTACACACACTTGAATTCATAAACCCACCAGAATAATCATTTCTCTTAAAGTGACAGAACATCTGTTTCTTAGATGTTAGTTTCTTTGATCTGTATACTTACCATCACTCAGACATTTTCTGTCTCATGTATTTACAGAACTGCACAAATGTTTATGTGCGAAAATGTTTATACTTCTGTCATAATTGTTAATTAAATTATAGTGTGTGAGATAAAACAAGCAAAATTCACTATTTATTTTTAACAAATAGTTGATTAACCAGGAAAATAATCATTTGTCACAATCCTTTTTACTTTAACTAATTTCCTCAAAGGTTGATATCTGTCTTATTGCATTTGTATAAAAATATAATAGTTTTCTTTTCTTGGTCTGTAGTGAATATCTGGAGGTCCATCAAACAGAACTGGACAAACTCACATCTCTGATGAAGGACATGAAGAGGAACTCTCGCCTGGTGAGAAACCACCGCTCAGCAATTTACAAACCAGCTGCAGTTTATACTGTGTTCATGTCATATGAACAATCTCTGAACAAAGCTCTGCACGAACAGAGATAGAAAAGAGAAAAATTACTGTGCATTGACAATATGACACTACACCTTTGAAAACTTTGGCTTGGCTGACATGAGGTGTCGCAGGAAGAGAAGATCTCCTCCTGTTAGCATGTAATTGTTCCAAATCAAGGAGAATAGTTACAAATGCAAACAATAACAAAACCAAAATCACTGTCCTATCATTTACTATACCTTCTTTATTTTATTTTTGTTAGTATCTTTGTAAGAAAGTACCAAGTACCAGTTTTATTGTCATTTAATATCCCATTATGAAGTTGAGTGTCATTGAATTCACACACACAAACACATTTTGGATTTGTTACAGTCACACACACATACTGTGCACATACAGAGTCACTGGAAAGAAGTGTTTAGTAGGATATTTTCTTGATGCCAGTCAACTGTTGTGTGCTTTGCATAACTTAAGCAGCCTGAGCTATGGTGTCCTTCTGTACTAAGTGTGTGTTTTTTTTCTCCAGGGAGTGCTGTACGATCTTGACAAGGTGAGTAGATGGAGGGGAGGGTTTACTCTAACAGTCACTCCAAGTTTGGTGTGTTGAGGTAATCTTCCATTGAAGGGAAGGAAGAAAAATGGCTAAAGGCAGAAGAAAAGTAAGAGGGAGGACAGGAGTGAAGAACTGAAGGGTTGAAGGGATAATCCAGGAAAAAAGGGTGAAAGTAGGAGGAATTGTTGATGGGACAGGAGGAGAGACAGCTTGAGAGGAACAGCTGTGAGATCCTTGAGAGAGAATAAAGTATATCCATATCAAAAAAGGATATTTCCACACAAGAGAACTACGATTTTACCAATCTGTGGCATTAATGTAATGATATTTAAATGTCATTTCTATAATATGTAAGCATGAGACTGTAAACTGTACCTCATTTTATCTTGTAGCATGGACATACAGATCTTTTTACAGCTGGAAACCATATGTAACAACATTCTCATGAACAACAGTAAATTGTGCGCTGTCTCTTTCTTTTTGCAGCAAATTAAAACCATTGAGAGGTACATGAGACGTTTGGAGTTTCACATAAGCAAGGTAAGCGATGTGATGTGATATGTGTGATGACAATATTTTAAGGCTTCTACCAAACCTATACCAAGTGGATTGTTTGAAATCAGAGCACTGAGTCTTCTGCATGTCTGTGTGGCACCTTGGAAAGCCTGTTGAAGATGTTCCACTTTTTTAACTTTAAGCCTCTCAACATCCACTCAGTCACTCTTGAAACCTCAATGCTAGTGTGTATTTCTACCTCTTTTACAGTGGTAGTTTAACATTTTGAGAAATTGTTTGCTGTCTGCCAATAGTTAAATAAAAAGATTGATACCATATACTGTAACAATTAGCTTAGATAACATGAAGTCTGATAACAGAAAAAAACAGTCTGGCTACATACTGCAACAAAGAATCCCCCAGTGGCCCAAAAAGCATTTTAAGACATCTGTAAAACTGTTGACAGGACACATCCAACTGCAAACAAAGGCCGTTTTTCATCTTTCTATTCTAAAATTCTAATCCATGGAGGTTTTATATTTATAAAACTTTCAAAAAGCCTAAAACAGCAGCTTGCTTTTGTGACATCATCACAATTTGAAGTCTATGGACCGAGTAGGAAAGTGCAAACAGTGCAGAAACAAACATACACGTGTCCAATAGGCCAAACAACATGGAAGCAAACTCTGAAGCCAGACAACTTTTTTGGCTTATGTGCTAAGGGAGTAATTTTCAGTAAAGTGATTATTTGAGTCCAGTAACCAGCTATTTGAGTCCAGTAACCAGCTCTCATAATATGTCAAAGCTGGAGACAGGGGGAAAACCTAGCCCTGATTCTGTGCAAAAATACACCTATATTTGCTTCACTTTTTAATTTTGAATTGTTTTTTGAATATTCAATGAACAAATATAAAAATTGCATTAATCCTCTCCTCCAAGAGGCAAGAAAAGCGATTTGTTTATTCTCTCATTTAGATAAACTAGGGGTCATCATTTTCCTGCTTTAGTTTCTAAAATTGTCTCTTTTTTTCCTAGTTTCATTGTGAGGTCTTGAGTAAAGTTGAAGTGACCACTCTGCTGCTGTTTTTTGCTGCTAGATTAGGGGTTTTTCTGCTCTTCTCTCCTTCACATGTTGATGTTTTATGGAGATTTCTTGCCGTTTTAATAGTTGAGGCAAAAACTGCCTCAGGGGTTGCCAGGTAGAGAAATATTTTATCCTATATCCTCTTTTGGAGTCTCTCACCAGGTTGCCAGTTGGGGGCATTAATCCCCTACAAGGTTGCAAGGAAGATGTTTGGTCTACATCTCGTTTTGTAGTCCTGTAATGGTCTCCCTCACTGTGCGTCAAATCAGACGTGACAGCAGGCAATCAGAGCACACACGCCCAAACAACAGCGCTGCTCCAAAGGTAACCATGGTTACCCCAAGAGGGAACCTTTGAAGTCCTGAGGAGCACTATTGGGTGATGTTAACCCTTTATGTCCACATACATCCTGACATCCAAAGGCAAACACATGTACACAACAATACAACAAAAACACAGACATTGGTCCCATTTGTGGCTCACAAGTGTTTCTGACAGATTGAAGGCAACAGTGAAACTAGGTCAGGGCAGCTACAGTGAAGAGTGATTGACAGGGTCCTTAAAGATGTAATGTTGAGAGAAGAGAGAGTCTGAGAGTCAAAATAGACTCCTCTTGACTTTGAAAAAGAAAAAACATAGGTTTAGTTCTTGTTCTGTCTAAGATAATGTCACAGGACGCAGGTAAAACAAACACGCTTACACTCAAAGCCTTTTTACTTGACATCCAACATTATTCTGAAGCTCTACTGTTCTTTCCAGCTGTGTACAAAAATACATTTAAATGCACTTGTAAATATTTGAAATAGTGAAGTAGTGTCTGATTTATCTTGCCAGGGAGGTGAAAAGTCTCAAAATTCAAAGCATAAAGTAAGTTAGATCTAGCTATCACCATGTCCTTCGTTCTCTAAATATATACCAGTTCTCCTTTTCCGAAGCCTTTGCTGTTTCATTGACTGACTTTGTGCAGGTTTTGGCTGCAGATATATTGTAGCTTTACATCCACAAACCACAAATTTGCCATCATTTGCATCTATCAGATTGCAGTTTTCTGTGCAGTTTGTTTCGTTACTATTTTATTGCAAGAACCTATTTAGTAGAAGTAACCTATGTATGATGCTGTAAAGACATGGATGCAACCTAATGTTTTCGCCATCGGCCTGAAATACCATAGTGCAGCATCTAGTTTTATAGGACTTATAGCTTCTTCATCAGTATAAGTGAATAACAGTAAAGTTAAATAGGGCAGAATTAATGCATGCTGGATTCATGAATAAAACTAACACCAGTTTAATAGCTCTGTAAACAGCTTTAACCTTTACACACATGCCGGAGCATCAGCTATCGAGTGAGATCAATTGTAGTGTCCAACTAATGGAATCAGTCACCCACAAAAGCACTGAGGTCAGGAAATAAAATAAGAAACGCACACACAAGGGCAAAACTGGCCTTGTCCTTATATAAAGCTGGTTCCAGTTGCAAACTGATTCTGTCGTACTAATTAGTTTAAATGTGTTGTAAATGTGTTTATTCAATTAAAAGCTTGTTTTCAGTATATGATCAGTTATAGTAGAATACTCAGTTCTGGATCCTGTCAAGATTGTTTGTGTACGTTGTGTGTGATTATTGGATCATTATCAGTATTGTTCACAATACTTTGAGGACTGTGTATTATCATTATGAGACGTTCATTGTGCGATCATTGTGTCCCAGCCATGTCTACAAGAAATAAGACAGGGGAGAACAGGCAGTATGTGTTTTTAGGAGACAAGTGGTGCTGATGAGCCTGTGAAGAGAAGAAGGAAGCATCGCTGTGTCATTACTGCCATCAACCAGAGTGTTGGTTTAGAGACAAAAGATGAGGTTTTGGTAGAGATTAAGTATATAGGGCACATTTTGACCTGCATATGCAAATAGTATATAGAAGTAAAGATAGATTTAATTAACTTTTATCTAGCAAAACGGCATCAGATGCCAGTGTGCTGACGCCTGAATTTCAGTAAATATTAGTAAGTATTTTGTCGTTAGATTATGTTTCAGTGTTCTGCAGACAGATTATGTACAAAACAGTGTCAAATCCGTGCAGTATAGTGTATATAAAACTGTATGCAGAAAAAGCGCAGCACATGCACTTTACGGGGACAATAAAAACAAATCCTCCATGTCTATCAGTCAGCAGCTGTGAGAGGATGTTCATTGTCAGCTATAGTAAGGATGTAGGTGTTTGTGTCAGGGCTCAGGCCTGTCCCTTTGTCCTGAACAGCTGCTGTGAGGGATGACTTAACAATCATCCATCAGCAAGTTGGTAGTGTGTGTGTGCATTTGACTCGTATCAGCCCGCTCTTTTGTCCCTGTTCATGTTGCTGGCTGCCTGCAGATGTCTGAGCTGTAATTTGCACACATGGAGGAAGCAGGTGGCACAATACAACCCCTATGATGTCCTGAATGGGATAGGCTCTGTGGTGTGTGTGGGGTGGGGTGGGGTAGGGACTGGGGGTGTCAACAAGGCATCATTAAAGAGACGAGTGACAGAGATTGAAGGTGAGAAGCGCAACTGCCAGACGCCTCTTCTTTCCCCCAGAGAAATAAAGTGTGTGTCTGTGTGTTAATCATGTGCCAAATTCAATCCAAACTGAGTGTGAATGCTTTATATGTGATCATTTTTAATGTTTGTTTTTTTATTTTGCTTTCCCTTTTTCCCTTGAGTGCTAATCTTGCCACCAACAGACACACGCCCACAGTTCCCCAGATAGGGGCGTGTGTGTTTGATGCTGTTTGATGTGGCCCGCCTGTTTTAATCTGCTTATAATCACTCACCCCCTGGCAGAACGTGTGTGTGTGTGTGTGTGTGTGTGTGTCTACCATTATCCTACGATCCAGGATAATGGCTATATCTTAAAAGGACTCCTGCCATATTCTAAAGATTCTCTGCTCATATTCAAAATCCCACTGTTGAAAGTCAGATGTGGATATAAAGAAAATCCTTTAAAACCTTCCATAATTCTTCATAAAAACCACCAGATTTACGTGTGACTCTGCTGTCAAACCATCTAACAAGTATTAATAGTTTGTATATTAAGACTTATCTAATGATACATTTATAAAGACATAAAAACTGAGCTAAAGTGGATAAATAACCCTTGTTAAATGTGACTTTGTGTTGTTCTCGCCCTGGGCATAATTGATTCTCCAATAAAAATTTCCCATAATCCTGCAGTGGGTCTCTAAGCAGTGCAGGTGTGTTGTCCCACTGATCTGTAATTAATACAGAGATTCTGAGTCCAGATGATTTAATTTCGAATACGTTAATATTTAATATCCCTAAACATCTGGTAAATGTTAATTAAGAGGGGTTCAGATGCATATTTCAGATTAGATTTTTAGATTGAAATAGTCTTTTAAATGAGCACTTTAGTGAATATGATTTTTAACACATTTAGTATTAACTGATTAAAATTAATTAACTAATTTTCTAAAAAACTTAAGATTTATCATTTTGCATTTTCTTTTTGTTTCTTCTTTGACAGTGCTACTTTGTGCAATAGTCTCCATTTGTGCATATATGTGTCATTTTATTATGAATTCCTGTGTTTTCTTTGTTTGTGTTCTGTTTTATGTTTCTTCTTTCTGGGGTGAAATGTGCCTGAGGCGCAGCAATATGCTGAGGGCTGTCCTCTGGAGTGAAGTTTGGCTGACCTTCAAAAGGACATTTCCTTGAAGGCAGCAAGAGGCTATTTTAATTGGGGACAAATATTGGCTTAATTATCTGATAATAATATGATTACTGGTTGCCTGAGAAGAATAATGGCTATTCATCAGCCTCAATTTGTGAAGGCCCAATTTTGTTACAGAGGCAATTTTCTCCAAATTAATAACTCATTGTAGTCGTCTATTCATTTATTTGAGTACAATAACATAGTATTATTGGATCCTATCAGTGAAAAAGTTCACTTAGATGTATAACAAGTGAAATGTTTCTTTACATATAATCACTGCAATGTTAATTTCCCTTGTTTTGTTGTAAACAAATGTGTTTTAAGCTGTTGATTGTTGGCTCTGAACCAGCTTCATATCAATCACAGAATAACAAATGTGGCTGGGGACTGTTTTAAAGCTGGCTCAGCTTAACTGCTGCAGCTCTGCCACATAGGCCACATACCACAGACAGACAGACGGGGCTGGGTCCCAATCATGGGTGGGGGCAGCTGACTGGGGCTTGTTGGTTTGAGGTGGAGTGTCTTTTTGTATGTTGGTGTGTGCAAAGATAATTTACTATAACATCGTTAAGTTACATCACCCATCCTCCAGAACAGAAACATCCAACTGCAAACCGCTTTCACTTTTTACCATAAACCCACTCACCACAGTAAAAACATGTTCTCTGTACACATGTAAACATTTCAACACGCACAGATACAGTCTGCTCACGCAAACATGCTGGCAGTGTTCGGTTCAGATACAGAGATACACAAACAAACACAATCAAAGAAGCTGTTAGGATGGCAGAAGCCAGAATGGCCCATTTTCTCCTGCTTCTCCCTAATGAGTGCCATAAAGAGCGCGAGGCATCAATATTTCAGCGTTCTCGTCAGGCAGGATGCAATATTTCCCTTTGATGAGGCTCGCCAGAGGTGTTTTGATTTGCCCGGCTGCCACTCCAATCATATGCGAGTTTGGGAAACAAAAAGATTTAGGCAGGCCAGTGAAAATGTCGATTCTGGTAGATTGTGATCACTTTAAGTGAAAGGATCAAATCTCAAGCAACACTTGCAGATTGTCGAACAACTTTATTATAATACCTTCATACCCTCAGAGAATAAACTCTTAAGATAAAAAACCTAAAAACTGATGCAGCCACATCTTATTCTGGGTTTGATAACTTCTGTGCCTGTGAAAAATACTGATGAGATGTAGAGGTTTACTTATTAAACTTGCATCATGGTTAGAAATTAGTCAAATTTCTCTCTGTTTCCATCTGTTAAGGAGATCTGGACACTTTTGATAGATTTGATAGATTATAATTTTTTAGAATTAACTTTTGTTTGATAATGAATTCAGTCTGTTTTGGGCCTAATTCTGTATTGGTCTTGACATGTAGAGAACCAAATAAAAAGTGATAATCATAACATTTAAAAACAGGGACACCGTGTGTTTTACCCAGTGAAATGACTCATTAAACAAAAGTAAGTGTCAGATATTGATACCCTAAAAATAAGAAAACAGAATAAAACAAACAGGAAAACCATTAAAGCTAAAGAGCTAAAGGTTTATTCAGATTTATAATGAACACAATTTGAAAGTAAAAATATATGCAGGGTTCAGATGACACAAGCATGTTTGGCCTGACGGAAAAATACATTTCACACCAGTGGAATCAGTAAAACGATGGCTGCTCCTCTTACAACATTACCATGGCTTGATGATTTCATTCCAGCTCACAGTAAAGCAGCAGGATGTCGAGGGAGCCGTTCCCTTTCCCTGTGGATTTGGGTTAGATCAGGCTGGTGCTGCAAACTGAAGTCATGCAGACACCTCCAAATGAGCCCTAAACGCCGTCTGTTGTTGTTCCTCCACTTTGGGAGTGTTGCACTGGGGTCGCAGACTGGGACGACATGGGCATCTGCCACTAGAGGGATACAGTTACGCTGACATAAACCAGCTGTCTGCTCAATGTCAGACCAAGACTTTCTCCTCATTGTAGCGTACCTGTCCTCTGTGATTTATTCTTAATCATACTGGAGCTTATTGTTTACACTATGTTGTCATGTTCTTCATGAGCGTTTCATTCTCAACAATGTCTATTTTTGATCTCATTGAAAACCCTGTTGATAAAAGTAGCATCACTGCTGAGTTACTTAATACTGCATAAGCCTAAAGCTGTGCTGGGCGTACTTGAGTGAATCCCAGTGAGATGTTAACACATCCAGAATAATTTAGATGGCAGTTGAAAGTTTTTAAGGAGTTTGCTTCCTGCCCAGGGATGTTTTGATGTAACGTATGGAGGGCTTCAAACTTCAAAGTGTCGCTTTGTTTCATTAGTGTAAAACCTATTGTCACAAGTGTGTGCGTGGCTAATAAATGTGAAAGTTTGCCTGTGTATGAATAGATTCTTGTCCTTGAACATTTATTAAAGATGATGTGTGTGTGTATGTGTGTGTGTGTATGTGTGTGCATTCAGGTGGATGAGCTGTATGAGGCCTTCTGCATCCAGAGCCGCCTGAGGGAAGGTGCTAACCGAATGAAGCAGGCCTTCTCTTCCTCCCCCTCAACTAAAGGCACCAAGGAGAGCATTGCAGAGGTCAACCGGCGGTACAAGGAATACACTGAGGTACTGGCATAGAGCATCAACACCACTGTATGACGAATGCTAGCGTGGATCTTTGTCTAATGAATCAAATTTGCATTTTACGGTTTTAGTTTTGGGGGAAATATTCTGAAAACATAGAACAGCTGAAATAGAATTAGAAATAACTGAACACTGGAGCCACAGATACAATGATATCATGACTTTATTAACAGATGCATTTGTATATAAATCATTTGTATATAAATCTAACATTATGCAATAAACAGTGTGTGCCCAACACTTAACTTAAATATCTGCACAGACTATTTAGATTCATTACGTCTTATTTATTAAGCCTAATGTGATTGATGATCTTTAAATCCTGATAACACGCACACACATTTCAACACCTGTCCTGAGGACTTGAACCAGGCATCACATCACCTCTGCAGTTTAGTGATGATTGGCTTTGTGCCAAAGGGGTGTTTACGTGACGACTCTTTTCTTTCTCACTTCTCCAGAACATGGGTGCATTTGAAAGTGAACTGGAGAACCTGCTCGGGGAGTTTCATATTAAGATGAAAGGTGAGAGAAGAATGAATCAAGGAAAAAGTCTTCCAACCGCGCCAGCAAAAAACTAAAGTCACCTAAACTGTATATATACTTATACTTATATTTTGCAAGGTTCTTAACCTTGCTATGTAAAGTGCCTTGAGATGATCTTTGTTATGATTTGGCGCTATACAAATAAAGATGAATTGAATTGAATTAAACCATACTTGGCTCGTAACGATTAATCATACAACCTACTTTTTCCCCTCCTAACATGTCCAATGTCTTCCTCACTCTCACAGGTTTGGCAGGCTTTGCTAGGCTCTGTCCTGGAGACCAGTATGAGGCAAGCTCATGTCTTTTGATTTTGAAATGGATGTGAACTTTTGCAAAACCATACTGTTGTGAGTCAGAACAGAGGGGTGATTTATTTGAGTTGGACTTTGTGGACTCAAGAAGGAAGACTGGTAGAATAATAAATGTCCTTCTTGTCCTCTATTATTGGAAAAATGTTGCCATTGAATATGTATGAGGCAGAAGTTTTGAGGCTTTGAAAGCTTTCTCTGGCTTCAGGCTTACTTCTGTGAGTTTTTCCCCATTCTTCCTTTTAGATCTTCATGCGATACGGTCGTCAGAGGTGGAAGCTGAAGGGGAGGATTGAAGTGAACTCCAGACAGAGTTGGGATGGAGATGAGATGATTTTCATGCCTCTCATCAGCGACCTAATCAACATCAAGGTACTGTGGAAATTTAGACACCCTATTTTTGCACCGAAAACAAAATAAAAAAAACAACATGGAGAAAATCAGACATGCAACACATGCAAGTTTGTTTTTGTCTCTCAGAAGAAATTGGTGGAAAATAAATTTGATAACTGGTTACTCTTTTCAATAATTTCACAATCATAAATGTTTTTTTGATTCAATCTTGTCTTTTTTATTCTATAATATTTTTTATATACTATATGTTTTATACTTTATATAATGTTTTGGACTATTGTTGACAATTGTGATAGGCATTACACTTATACATTATACGCATTTACACTTTTTTCTGACATTTGAAATTAATAATTGGTTAAACAATGGGCAGATTAAGGAAGATAATATAGGACAAAATAACAGCTGGGGGAAAACAAGTAGTAACCTGACCTGTCCGTTGTTGTCAGAATGATTTTGAAAGAGCTTGTTTTTGGCTCGATCAGGTGACGGAGCTGAAGGGTCTGGCCACGCACATGCTGGTGGGCAGTGTGATCTGCGAGACCAAGGAGCTGTTTACTGCCATGCCTCAGGTGGTGGCTGTGGATGTCAACGACTTGGGGACTATAAAACTCAACCTGGAGGTCACGTGGTAGTAAGTAGACAAAGCTAGAATCAGTTTGTTTAATATGCCATTGATGGTTATGTTGTTCTGTTCAGATTGATTAGTTACTTCTTAATCCTTGAACATTAAGCAGAGTTGTATCACTTGAGACCAATCAAAAATATTCCAGGAAAAATATATAATATGTATTGTCATAGAAAATACCATACAGTACCATACAGACCATGGACCACTTGGTAGGGTAGCATCAACAAACCACCAACCCTGTGTTCCTATGATTCCTGGCCACAAGAAACTGAACCCCAAACCCTTGGTGCCAAAAATGCAGCTTGTACACAAGAATTTCCCCAAAGAGATTAAAAAGTACTAATTGTTATTATTATTATCATTATTATTATTATCACAGTGTGTATTGTGGATTTGTTGTGGATTTTGTGTTTACTTTCTGGTGAGTTTACAACATACACTACTCATAAAAAGTTAGGGATATTCAGCTTTCGGGTGAAATTTCAGGATGAACCTAAAATGCACTATAACCTTTACAGGTGAAC
>JAUMHL010000003.1:11161503-11196638 GCA_032362345.1 Sandelia bainsii
CTCATCGGGGATGTTTAAAGTTCTTGCCAAAGTTAGATCCTTGATGTCGGGCGTCCTCAGTGCCATCAGCTGATCCCGCGAGTAAACAAAGGTGGCTCCATGGTGATGCAGCCGCTGCGCACCGGTCTTACGGAGCAGCGAAAGTATAACTCCAAGAATGAAGATGGGAATAAAAATTCTCTTGAACAACATGATTCGAGAGGGCAGGACTTAATTAACTAAACTATTTACTGAAAAAATAAAAATAAGTTAAAAGAAAGTTAAAGAAAAAGACATCACAAAGAGAGAGACTGCGAAACAGCCTGCTGCAAGGCACACGCCTGCGCACTCATCGAGTGCTTCTTGTTCTTCTGTTTAGATTTGTTTTTGGTTGAACAAATCTGCTTTTCTCTTTTTCCATCTCCATCTTCATCTTGTACTTGTGTATTATTTTCAAATTCATAGTTATTCCCTTGTCTTTCATTTCAGTCCACTTTACCAGATGATGTCTTTGAGAATGGCGGCTGTGGCGTGGCCGAGTGCAAACGTCTCTCCTTCACCTTCTCTGACACCTCTGGTTCCACGCCGAGCCCCAGTCCAGCCCCGAGCTCCCACTCCCCCGGCCAGTCCAACCCTGAGATCACAGTCACTCCTCCAGAAACAGAACCATCACCTGCACAAATCTTCCCAACTAGAGAGGACTCCATCGCAGAGGAGCATTTAGTGGAGGAAGAGGAGGAGGAGTATGAAGAGGATGGGGAGATGGGCAGTAGAGGAAGTAGAGGGACCAGTGCCAGCTTTGCCAGTGATGAAGCTGAGGTGGCAGAGGACTCAGAGTGGGAGCGCACAGAGTCCCAGAGAAATTCAAGCTCCAACTGTGGCTCAGCTGCACCATCCTTGTGTTCTGACAGCCACTTATCTACAGTGGCTCCAGAGGATGTTTTTCTGGATCATGCTGATGAACTGAAACCTGTTGAACTGGACACAGAGGAGGCAGGCAGCCTGACCAGGCAGCTGGTGAAGAGGCTGACATCTTCAGAGATTGTTCAGCCCAGTGGGAGCTCTACAGAGGGTGGAGGAAGCCTAAGCTGGGCAGGGGAGGGAAGCAGAGCTTTCCTGGAGAGCAGCCTGGAGGAGGCCATCCACAGCTTGTTAATGAAGCTGGAGTCACTGACTCACCGCTGTCGAGAGCTGCAGGACCTCGAGCAGGAGGTGATGCGCCTGGAGGACCTACTTAAGGTGACCAAACCCTTAATCTTTCTTATTTAGCGTGTAATATGTACATAATGTTTTCATTCTAATGAACACAGAAACATTTCAGAAATAGTACTTTTATCTTGTAGGAATACTTCTTTGTGAGGCATCTGTTGTGTATCTGTTGTCAAAACTTAAAATGTACTAACGAAAAAAAAGTGTAAGTAAAAGTGTAGTATATTACTAATAATAAACTTGAAAAGAAAGAGTAATAAGTCAAATTGCAAAAGTTGAATCTGAGAATTGCACATATGAGAATTGTACGAATCCCATACTATAAAAGTAAGACATAAGGTGACAAATGATCTGAAAATGCTCCCTTTGACTTAAGCTCTGATTCACATATCACAAAAGCTATACAACCAAAATGAATCAAACTAGTGTATATGATGTATTTTAATAATTATCCAATATTTGTATTAAGAAAGAGTAAATGAAATCCCCCTTCCCCCACAGTGTCGTCTCCCAGGCCACAGGAGCCGGTCATCCAGTCTAAGTCTGACAGTAGAGAGTGCCCTGGAGAGCTTTGACTTCCTCAACACATCTGACTTTGATGATGAGGATACTGGAGATGATAACGCTGTCCTCAGCATTCCCCCACAGAGATCTCCGCTTTTTGATGCAGATGGAGAAAGGATCGGGTGAGGGGGGTCAAATTTTAACATCTGAAGCAATAATTGTAACATCTGAGGCAGGATGTCTGAGCTCAAGTTAGATAATGCTCTGCTATTCAGTGATGAAAGCAATGCTGTTTGTATGCTGTACAATTAATGCTGTACAATCATAAAAGAAGACTATGAAGAAGTTGTAATTCCTACACAGCAGTAATGCTGCTCATTTTCCCAAGAATATCTAAATATTGTCTACATGCCTAAAAATCATCATTTTAAGTGATACTTTAATGATTGGGTATCAGCATAATCTTTCATCAGCGGCACGACTGAGATCTGTCTGATTATAGTATTACAGTGCAATTACGCAAGGTGATGCTGCTGCCACTCAGTGGTGACTCTGGGTATATATCTCTCAGGGGCCAGCATCCAGAAGCCAGAGGACACCTGAGCGAAGCCCTGACAGAAGACACTGGTGTAGGCAACAGTGTGGCAGGAAGCCCACTGCCTCTTACAACTGGAAACGAGAACTTGGACGTGGCCATCGTCATCCACCTGCAGTACTGTAACCACCTCATACAGGTAGATCCTCTTGTGACATCTCAAAACGTTTCTTACAAATGCTTTAGGTTTGCAACATCAAACAGAACAATTCATAAAACCACAAATTTGGTCCGACATGCTTTTTTATACTTGGTGTGTTGGCAGGTGTTAACCAGTGGGGTGAGTGTGTGGAAGCGCCGCAGTCTGCTTCTGAAACTCTCTGGACAGACTCAGCTGTTAGAGGAGCTAGCAGAGATCAGTGTGGATAGACTGGGATCAATTACATCTGCTGCTGATGGTAGGTACCAACAAGTGAAAACCAGTTTCTTTTACTGATAACATGTTTCTATATTGCATTTTAGAACAATCTACATGCATGAAAATTAATTCCCATATGCAAAAGACTTTCTGGTTTGAGGGTTTTTTATTGTCTGACCTTTTGTTCTGTTCTGTCAGTTCTTCCAGGCCTGGCAGAGCGCCCTGAGCTGATGACTCTGTGGTCAGAGTGCAGCGGATCTGCAGGACTTTTCCACACCACTTTGGACAGAGTCTTCAAACACATGAACCAGCGCTACACAGCAGTGCTGCAGGAGAGACACCCACACAGCACTGACACAGGTTGGCTCATTGCTGCTTTCTTTCTGCAAACTGTCCAGACGTTATGCCTAAAATTTCATTTTTTGTTGACTAAACAGTCTGATTTCTGTGCTTTTAATTACTGATACTTATTTTGTTTTTTAAAATTTGTAACCATTTTCAGTATGTGAGTGAGGGAAATTGGCAGAAAAGTAACTGCAGCACAGTTACTAAGAATATACAATATTATGCATCCAAAAATAGCTGCAAACTGTTTTTTTTAAGTATTTACTGATTTCTTTTTCTTCTTCTTCTTCTGCCAGTGATTAGTGTTGTAGTGGGTGAGATGGTGGACAGGAGTGACCTCGTGGTGTCACAAAATCCCCCTTCCTCTGCGCTGTCCCAGGACGTCCTTACTGTGTTTCAGTTCCACAGCTACATCTTACAACATGAGGTTCAGGACATGGAGACGCATTTGCTTCACCTGGCCAGAGAAGGTACCCACTCAGATTTTTTCCCCCTACACAACACAGATACCCAGAAATATTCCCAGATTTTATGAAGAGCAATAAAGTTTAAACCAAATTGGATTTAGGATGTCCTCACATACCTAAAACTTGCCAGTTTAAAAAAAAAAACTACCGCTGTAAGCAAGCTGTTGAAATGGTAGCAACTCAGAAAATACCTGACCTGATGTAAAAGGAGAAACCGTTAAACTGCAATCTGTCATAACTAAAACACACACTAATCAACTCCTATATAATTTTAAAATCAAGAAAAAGAGCATTAGATGTAGTTTGGGCCATGTCAGTGTACAGAAACAGTCCTGCTGCTTGTTGTTCTGCAATGGTTAATGCTGGTTTACTCAATGTGTCCATGTTTGCTTCTCATACACAGGACTATTTGCAGAGACCCTGTGCAGTGGAGATTATTCTGGGTGTCTAGCTGAACTGCAGGAGGTGCCTGTGTCTTTCCTGTGGCCCAGAAACAGCACACTGAGGGCCCTGGCCTCCCTACTCACTGTCAATGACCCTAAGGTCAACAAGGCAGCAGCAGACTACCTCTCGTCTGGAGCATCACACAGTCACTTTAAGAACAGGGTGAGTAACTCTAAAGACAGGGAGTATGCGTACCATTTATGTCATTTTAATTACTCTTGGCAGACGGTGAAAGCCATATTTGAATGTTAATGTGTGTCTACAGGCAGTGGAATGCTACACCCAGGCACTGTCAGAGGCTGGAGTTCAGACTCAGAGGGCAGCCTGTTCAGCTCTCAGCTGTCTGCAGGTCAGTGGCCTATTACATTATGTGTAGTTGGAACACTGTGAGGAGTAGGTCTTTGTGTTCTTTATTGCTAATTGTTTTAACATGCAATACAGTTTTCATTACAAATTTACACACGTGAGAAATTCAATCAAAAACATCTCATACACACATTAAAAACAACAGTCCACATTAAAAACCACTGAGAAAGTAGTAGCTGAAGCATGAAGAATTGTACTTATTATTTTTAGCATTGTACTGCACTTATACTTCTAAAAGGACTACTTATTCAGCATGCAGCCACGTGAGACTTGTAGTACTTGACAGGCATGATGCAAAGAAATCTGGTTGTAATGTATTTTTATCAGGTTGATTCATTACTTTTTTGCTGTGATTTCTAACAAATTATGTCTGTGCTATAAACTTCCTCAACTAGACAATTACATTCTTCTGTCTACTATGTATTTGACAAGTACTTTGTTGCCTTTATTTCTCTCCACAGGCCGTAGAGAGTATCAGGGCAGTGGTAGCGCTGTGTGATTCAGCTGATGAGGAGCTTCGCCATGTCGCCATAGAAACTCTGCTCACATTTGGTCAGTAACAAAGTTGTTGAACTGGAAATGAACATTTGTTAATCTTAATGTTTTGCTATGTTATAAAACCTGTATAGATTGTGACATACAGTATGTCACAATCTACCTCGCTTCATAAAACATGGGAATAATAATAACATGCAGATAAATGTTACATTTTGTCATCTGCCTTCTCTTGAGTTTAGATTAAATTAGTAATTGATTTTTTCCACATCTCACTTAAATGTGACATAAATCTGAAGTATTCTGTCATAACTAAAGCACCATTGTAATCTGAGATATGATGGGTTCACTGACTGCTCTTATAGTGTGCACTGTGTATAGATAACGCTTGTGTTTACTGCAGGTGAGGAGGGCCGACTGGCATACGAGCAGCTGGACACAGTGCCAGGTGAAATGATCCGTCTAGGCACACGGCGAGGAAACGCTCTCACCACTGCCTTCTGAGCCATCATGCCACTGAGAGCATCACGGATTACATCCCAGCTCGACTTCTGAGGACAGCACTGCCCCTCACCTTATAGGGCTGTTAATGACTGATCAGTTTATTGATCTGCTTACTGGAACAGACCTAAAGATCTCCACACTGCCACATCAGATCCACGTTTTCACTGATGAGAAGAAGGAACTTACATCAAACTAACTGTCTTAACCACATGGACACACAACCTGTACCCCTCCTGCACAGACACATGCACAATTAACAGTCCTTGTTCCTTTTTCAATTTCGCACATCCCGACACTCCCCCTCCTGCTTTCTGAGCCAGACAGACCAGTCATGTTGAGTTTTAACTAGCAAGCAAGAATTTGACTGGACATAAAGCTGCTCTGAAGACTGTTGAAACTGGATAGCGAGCAATGCATCTTCACCCTTCACACACACCTCTATCAACAAGCACAGCCACTGCACACAACACTTGTATCACTTATTCACTGGTTATCATCTTGATTGTTACAGTCAGTTGTGTCTCGCCAATATACTAACTACAATCTTTATATAATGACTGTTTATTACATGTTTTAGTTAGTTTTATTTTCTGGCGCTTTCAGAAGATTTGCACTGTGGTACGGCATGTAAATAAGGCATATTTTACACAGCAGGTGTAATCTATGTGGTTGTATTCTTAAATTCAGTTTTTAGTACGTTCCATATTGAGTTTCAGGGTTTCTTGGTATGAGTTTTGTGGTAGGGAGGACCAATAATAGGTTGTGAATGGCTTATCAGAGAAAGTAGTTAAAGGGCCATAGTTTAACAGCAGTTTACAGACTTGAACAGATTTAGACCTCACTTACATGTCAGCGGAGGAAAAGGAAGAAAACTGAGCGCCTGAGGTTCACGGTCTCAGCAGTTTTACTTTTCTCATACTTGCATTTGAACAAGTGCAATTTTTTGTACATATGAGTCTCTTTTGCACCCAGCCGATGTGAGAAGACATTTCAAAATGTCAGCTTTGACCATTTGAGCCTTGTTATGGTCGAGCGGACAGGTTCTACAAATACTCTCCTTTGTAAATGAATTTTTCATACCAGGTGCAGAACCAGTCGATGGCAATAAATTTAGCTTAGGATTGCGAGAATGCACTTTCTCAATAACTGTACAGAGAGGAGGATCCTTTGGGGAGAATATAGGTGTAGACAAGGTTTTGACTATCTACACATTCACACAGTATGTGAGCTAATATCAGGATTAGAAATTAAGCTACTATGAGAAGAGGCTGCAGAAAGGTTTTGTTTGGTACATCTTGGGTCTGGTTTATTTCTTTGCATCTTAATGAGGGAAAACTGACCTGACGTAAGCATCTAATTTCAACTTATCTCATTGTAACTGTACTACTGAGTCTGGTGCTAGAGCACAATGGCAAAACACACAATTTACACAGCTTATTTATTATTTACTCCTGTAATTCTAATATTTTTGGAGTTATACTATAATACTGCATATGGCATTGTTATGTAAATGAATTGTATATTTATGTCCTATTTTTGGTCAGGTCTAGTATTTGAAATATAGTTTGTTTTAAAGGCATCTATGTCATTACCATGCAACTGATCTCATAATTAATTTAATTGGAGTTTATTTTGGGAGAATTATATTAGAATTAATTATTTTGGAGAAGATTAAGATTTGCTTATAGTATTATAGATTTATTTTCCCTTAAATGTTCCAAACGTAATGGGACAATATGTAATAAAAATGTTACTTTATTCTTTAGATTTACCATAACCAAAGTTAATTTTAAAATGGTCTTTTATTAAAAGTTCATCATTGTGCAGAATGTATTTTAATAGAACATTTGCATTTTGGCCAGAATACTCAGATTTATGTTTAGGAGCACAACTTAAAAATTAGACAAACCCATAATATATGAATCCAGCTAGATTTGGTTGTAAACACTCAGTCCAAAAGCCAAGTTGATTAAAAGCAAGTGGTAATATTTTTATGAAATGTATTTTTCTTTTGTATTATGTGTACATGTGTGAAGTTGTTACTAAAACCTGAAAGTGTTTTTGCATACCTAGTCCATATTTAAGTAACAATTGCTTTCATTTCATCAGTGATATAAATAGCATTACAGTATTTTGGAATAGTTTCTAATTCACTCACTCATTCAGTGTCTGAAATGTTTTTCTTTTTATCAACATGAGGTTGACCAGTGTTAAGCTGATTTGTTGACTGTTCAATTCCTAATCACCACAAAGTACAAGTTGGCAAAATGTGCACATTAATTATTTAGACTGGTTTTAATAACTTCATACACTTTTGCTGAAACTGAACTTTATCCATCTGTGTTCAATAGCTTCAGTACTGATCCATTCAGTTGCATAATACTCTTCTCTATGTGATTAGCATTATTTCTTCTGCTCATCAAAAGTTGCAATAAAATTTATTTTTGCATAATTCTAATTATGAAATTGTAGAATTTTTTACTTTTTTGTGGAACTATTTTTGTCATTGTCTTTCTTGGCTAAAATCCATAGCCCTGCTTTTAATTTAGTGTGTTTTATACTTCAGAAATTCAAACAAATCGAATACTGTATGCAGCATAGATGTAGGGTCAGTTCAAATCACTGTTAATTGCATTCCTGTACTTAATGGAACTTAAACAGAAATTACTTTAAATATGAGTTTTGAGACTTGCATTATACCATTAGTTTTTTACACTAAGATATGCATGTTAATGCATTAATTAATGCCGACAATTATTTTATCGCGCCTTAACGCAGTTTTATTATGATAATGGAAGTCCGTTGCTCAATTATTTGTAACCACTGCAAAGTTGAATTTTTCTATCACCGGAGAATTTGGAGTCTGACGTAACACTTAAATACAATACACACCGTTGATGCAGCAAATCACCCAAACAACGGACACCGACAAAAACACCTAAGGAATCATGACGTTCATGTGTTTCTTTTAATGACAGCAGTCAAAATAACGTTTATAAAACGCTTTTCAGGTTGCCGTGACATATTTTGCGACGTTCACGCGTGTGTGTGTGCGCGCGCGCGCTCGATACAGAGATCAGAGGAGTAAAAAAAGTAAAAAACGAGACATAAGACATGACCTAAGATAAAATGAGACTAGTTAGTTTAAAAAAATAAACTAGTTACAGACCTTTTGTTACATGCAGGTGGTTCTGGACTCGGGGGCAACTAGTTCTAAATATAATAAAAATAATGAACTAGATAAACGTTAATGTCCTGGCAAGTAGCTTTGGTTTTCTATTTGATTTGATTAAATTAATTAATTTAAGTTTTACAAGAAATATTTAACTGCTACTGTGTAAAGGAAATTCTGCTGTTAAAAAAAAAAACCTTTGTTTATCTTAAAGTGTTTGCAGACTAAATATTGCAATTTTGTTCATATAGCAGTACTTTTAAGATAAGTTTAAAAACTGCTTTTGATTGAATTCCTTATTAAATTTGGGCCATAACAGTGATTAATCGCAGAAAAATCATGTGATTAAATCGTGATTCAAATTTTTTAATCGCTGCCCAGCACCAATTTATTTTGTTTAAAAAAATAATCTGTTTTCACTAAACAACTATTCTTGGGTTCCAAAGGGAAAAGTAACTCCAACAAATTCATGATTATGCATATAATATAATTAAAATGACATGCAAACTGAAGGAACTTTCAAACATAAGCGCTAACACATATATAGCATGCATTTAAACAAAACAGTGCAATTTAATACATTAACAGTATAGCAGCAAAAGCATGTCCAATCCCCCCCCAAAAAAAACATACAAATCAACCCACTTTTTATGTACTCCATCCATAAGTATTGTGACAGATTAAGATATTCTTTGTTTTTAAAGGCAGATTCTCTGATAAATGACAAATCATTCTTTGGATAGACCACTCTGTACACTTTTCATTAAGGTTATAGGCTGAACAAGAGGTGTCTTATCCATGGTCACTTGTCTATTATTGTATCAGCACTCATTCCTATTAAAAATTATTCATGCTAAAAGAAATCATATCAAGTAGAATTTTTGTTTTAAAATCTAATTCCTCAGATTGTGAGTTCACGTTCTGGAACTTATCACAAAGCAGTCTTCTACTGGTGTTAAATCCTGAGACCAAGTCATTTATTGTCTGACCCTCAGAGAAACTTGTCTTAGTGAGTACAGATCAAAAACCATACAGAATGAATACGAAGAAGATTACAATACTGAAACGAGACTACAGCAACCACTTTAGCACCAACACTCCATCACCGCTTTGTTCGGGAAACATGGAGACAGATGACGGCTCCAAAAACAAGGCAAGATTTTCTCACACATTTCAGCAAACAGTTTTCAGCCTCACATTTATCTCAGCCAACACTTATTGGTGTATTGTTTCAGATCAAACTTTCAGCATACAACCACTTGAGATAATTATCAGACTAATATAAGACTGAATTCATTTCATTACATCATGTTGAGTTGTTTAACAGGTTTTGTTTTACATTTGTGTTACTATAATGTGAATGGTGAGGTTCATGCGCAAAGATTTTGCTGCAATGGCAGGAGTTTTTTTTACAAAATTGCACAATTGGCTACAGTATTTTTCCTCTATGTTAAGGTGTAAGACATTGTGTCTTTGTGTATATTCAAAACATTTGTGTTTGTCACAAGAGCTGAATGAAGATCCTGCCCAACTTGACCCAAGCCAGGGCAGTCAAGTGTGCACCCAGCCAACTGAGTTGAAGCTTCAAAAATCCCTAATGCAAGGAAAACAAAACAAGGAACTGGGCTCACAAAATGCTGCCCTGAAGGAGCAGATGGCCGCCAAGGAGCTGAGCTGGGAGCAGGAGAAGAACTGATGAAGGCTCTCAAGTCAGCAAGAGCCAGCGAGAATCAAGTACACATGGAGAGAAATAAAAGGAAAAAGACGAACAGATCCGTTCCCTTCAAAAAGCTCTCCGTGAGCAAGAGACGGAGACAAAAAGAGTCACACGCTATTGGAAGGGAGAGTACGCTCAATGCCCTCTGGAAAGAGAACGACAGGATCACACTGACCTGCGAGAATAAGATTAAAACCATCAACGCTGCCTCTGACAAAGACTTGTTGGCCATGAGTGCAGAGTGGGAGCAACGGTGGCATGTACAACAAGGAGGTTTTCTCCCAGATGGAAGCTCTGTGGGAGGAGATTGAAAAGGTGAACCAGGTCATCCTGGAAAAGGATGATCTGATCACCAAAATAATAAATGAAAAAAGTCTCTTGAAGCACAATATCTGTGAAGATTCTCAGTCATCCAGGTCATGGTTATCTCAAAAAAACGGTTTTCAATGGCAACTGGACTTGTTTTAGTTCCTTGACTACGTTTCACCCTCCATTCCAGAGGGCTTTTTCAAGTCTTGAAGCACAGTGTGCAGAGAGCTCAGCCAAGCCGAGTGGAACTCATACCAAAGTCTGCAGGAAAATAACAGGACGATGAACCAGTTTGTTCTGGAAAACAACGATTTGATCATCTACACAATCAATGAACGAGATGTTCTTGATGCAGAGCTGTAAGAAACCTTAGCCAAGCTAGGCTAGGCTATGGAGTGGCTCCACAAAGTTAGCCAAATGGAAGACAACAAGCTCCTGACAGAAAAACAATGAACAAGTATTTTACCTCAATTACTTTGGATTGTAACAGCTTGTTTCAAGTTCAGCCTTTTCTACTCAAAATATGTGTCCTCTGTTTTAAGGACCTCACCCTAATGACTGATAAGGCAGCAAAGAAACTGAAAAAGGAGAGGAAAGAAACAGGTCAGGGAGGAGAAAGAAAAGAAAGTAGACCAACGTCCTTTCTCCCCTATTCACCTCTTCCTTTGACCCCTGCAGACCTTTTTCACAGCAGACATGCTACAGTAGAAGCACAGGTGTATTAGTGATGGCTGAGTTCCATTAAGAGGTCCTGCTACTGCGCATGCTGATTCACTGTCTTTGCTTAGGACACTTAGTGGACTATAGTCAATAGTAATGTCACCTGTGCTTTTCCTGCTGTGAAAAAGGTCTAATCCCCCCACCCTTTTTCTCCTCTTAGAGCTGGTAGGAGGGTTAATAAATTCATTATATCTTTGTCAAACTATATCTAAAGATCTTGTTAAACACCCCCTAATTTCCTCAACCCCCCGTTTTATCTCTCTGCATGTGAACTTATTGTATTGTCAATAAAATATGAGCACTGAACCTTGATGTGCAATTCTGAAGTTCATGGACTTTACTGCATTTACTACCTTTCATGTAGAAGGGGGAAATGTCCACCAGTGTACAAGTTTAACTATGTAAAAACAGACTTCAAAATTGTTTGAAATGTTTAAGTTTCACACAGAGGAATCAGCCATCGATAGCAAAAATCCTTTAACTACTCTGCCTGAATTGTTTCACCAAGTTCCAAGATTCATAAGTCAAGAGAAATATTTTTTTCTAAAAGTGTTTATTTTATAGAAGCTTTATGCACACAACATTGCACAGTGTAAACCAAACACTCAAAGGCCATATTTTAGATAGGCCAAAGGTGGTGCTGAGTATAGCAGTCACTTTGACTTGTCAGTGACAAAAGTACAGGTAGTGTCAACCCTAATGAAAGCAAGTCTTAATGAGGCTGTCAGAGAGACCAGAGGAAGAAAAGAAAAAAGACAAACTGACATGCTGCAAAATAACTACCCAATTGTTAAGACTGTTTTTTCAGTTAACCTAATAAACTGAAAAACTAGTCTGACCAAGTTAGCAGCACAGAACGATGCTGAGGCCTGCTACCTTCATCTAGCTAGATTAAATACATCCCAGGATGAACTCAAGCAGGGCTCAAGTGGGAACTGCATCCTATTTTCCACTATGGGAACTGATGTCACTGGACATTCACACCTGTGCCATGTCAAAATGTCATCCATAAAATAAGCTTCATAATGGCTTATTTCCACTTTGTCTTTAGAAATAAAAATTAAAAAAAAAATAAATCTGTTTCCATCCTTCAGGTTGAAATGTGAATTCTGTGAACAGAAATTACTTTGACAAGCCATTTTCTCCAAAAGACGAAATTTGTTGCTGCCAAAGCACATTGACTAAAATCCGCTGACCTGTATATACAGTCCAAGATTACACGACATGCAAGAGTTATTTAATCTTGCTCTCCAGAGGCCACCGATTGTTCATGGTCTGAAGTCTGTTCCTCTTGATCGCTCTGGTCATAATTGGAATCTTCCTCATTCCAACTTGCCACTTGACAGTCATCTTCATGCTCATCATCCTCATTGACATCAAGGGCAATGTCCCTCAGTTCCTCCAGATTGTCTGGGCTCTTCCCAGTGAGGCGCTAAAAAGACATCGTCAAGTTTACATAAAGCATCATGACATCTCTGTAGTAGTCCAGTTTACTTGTAACCATGATGTCAACCTCTATACATATGTGAATGAAATTGACAATACACTTCCAAAATGCTTGCCAATTTCCTTAAGTTAAGCTTGAACGAAAACCAAGTATCCTACCAGTTTAGGATATTCTTGAGAGCAATTAAAATGATAGTTCCCTATACAATTCACAGACTGTCACATTTTGTGCCCAATGACAGACAAGCAATGCCTACCTCAATCATATCAGCCATGTACTGTACATGTTGTGCCAGCTCTTGCAGTTCTTCATTCTCACCCTTAAGCTTTGTTATCTGTTCATCTTTGGCCTCAATGTCTTTGTGTAACTGGGGGGGAAAAAAATTAAACTAAACTTCAGTGCCAGCTGGACTGATTCCAACTAAAGACTGCCTCAGTCAGTAGGAGCGTGGGAACAGCTCAACTGACAACTAAACATTAGCCACCTCTCAGTGATTAACTCACCTTCTCATTCTCCTGTAGAACATTGTACAAGGCCTTCCGTCGCTCCTCGGCTACCTCTTTCCAGTAGGTGGAAGGAGGAGTTTCTACAACAGCAGACCGTTCAAGCTTAAGATGGACTGAAATTTTCATGTCAACTCAAAATGTCTCATTTGTACACCGATTTAAAAAAAAAAAAAAAAAAAAAAAAAAAGAAGAAATACTGCCTACCTTTGACCATAAGTTCGTATGCTTCACTGGACATGCCATCAGTCAAACACTGAGTTTCTTCCGTTTGTGTGGATTTTACTTCTACCTTCACCCTCTTTGGACCTCTAGTTGGTTCTGCAATCCACTGTTTCCGTTTGGGGATGACCTTTCCTGCCTAAAGACAGACCTGTCATTTGTCAAATGGCTACAGGCCACTCATTTTAGTAACAGTATCTTACACCAAATTTAATGCAAACATGGACAAACTTGACATCTAAAATCAAGTTCTACCAATAAACCAGTCAATACCTGAGCTGACCTTCCCAAATCTTTATTGGCAGCTGAGAGCTGGAGGACCTGCAGGGTTTGCCTGGAGGGGTCCATTGCGTTTTGAGACGGCGTGAAAAAGCTCTGGAAGAAATTAGACTCAAGTTAGTGTTACCTTTATTTGAGTGGATGCCAAATCCGATAATGTAAAACAGAAGGCACCATCCTAACACTTTCCCAGGAGAGTACTTAGAAACTCAATACTGAGTCACATGGGAAATTACCATGACCAGTGTTCTCATTTTCAGAGCCCCTATTCACCAGAGCTTAGTCTCACCTCTCACGCTTTATTTTAGTTACACTGTCACCATGGGAGAGGGCATAAGTGAAGTGCCTTAACACTGCTGCCATGTGCAACAGGCCCACAGGTGTGGGAAATGGGGCAGGGTTAAAATTCTTTTAACAGCGTGGGAAAGAATATCTTCATGGGTCATTACAGAGAAACCAACAAGCTAAGCTACCAAAATTAACACTGCTAGCGTGTTTCATGCCTTTAAACATTATCTTTTGGCTGTCAAGGAGACAGTGTCTTAAACTTCTTCATATAAAAACAATATTACAAATAGAGGCCAAATAAACAGTCACAATGCTGCTCAGACCAATCTTAGTTTTAGCATTGTATTATTCACAGCATATTCAAACCTAACTTATAGGTCATACAGCTGAGAATCTCCTCCTTCCATTGCTGCAGTTACTTGACACAATTGCCTTTAAAGCAGGCATTTCTACTAGTCATGATAGCACAGGTGTTACTGATAACATTGACAAGTCACATCTATGTAAATATCCCAGTCAAACCCTGACAGTGAGCCACGAATACACAATACAAGGACACTGAAACTGAATTGGCTGAATTAAATTTCAACATTAGTATTTACACTTGTGTTTTTTTCTACTCATGGAGAAGTGCGCACAATTTAGAAAACTCTAGGATAATTTTCTATCCATTCTGAAGCAGTCCTTTAATGAGAATATAGGCGATGTTTTATAGAAAGGCAAAACAAGAATACGTAAACACAAACACTAAACGTCGGCTTTAAGTGTAACGTGACAAGGACATTAGTAGGAATATCATTAGCACTCACCTTAATATTCTCGTCAGACATCTGGTGGCGGTGTTTCAGTTTTGCACTCATTTTCTTTCAAGAGACCTGAGGATTAATTTACACAATGTTAGTACACACGGAAGAATACAGGGTTGTCGTGTTACCTAGGACATTTGGAAAAACAGAATAAGCTCGTTTAGCTAGTATTTAAATACGTCAGTGACTGATCGCTTAATGTGCGTTATATGAAACAAGTTTAAAAGGCAAGTTTAACAGCAACGCTAGCATTGAATATGTTAAGATTAACTGTTAGCTAGCTAGTCCGCAAGAAAATTGTGGTACAAAAGGCCAACAGAACCAGCTAGCTAAAATTAGAAGAGCTAATTTAAAACAAGTCTATAGGAAATATTGGCGTCATTGCTTAATAAGTAGCAGATGTGACAATTATTGCAGTAATGCAACATTAAAACAAACGTTAGCGGGGCTTACCGTTTGTGTAAAGAGCCTCGTTGTTCAAACTTCCTTTTCTGTCTGTGGATCTCGCGCCAGCGGCTTAAATACGCCCACACAGTCACGTGATAACGGCTCCGCTCACGAGGAAGATTTTTTTTCTCCTGTTGTTTTTTTCCACGTGCGGTCACATGTCAACATGCATCACACATGACGTCACAGCTTTGTAGTTTACCGTGCAGCCATTTTGGTGAGGCTGTGGATCGACGAGCCTGTGTGTGCCATTATTAGCTGCCCAAGAAAAACACACAAAGAAACCAAACGGAAAAACGTTGGACGACACGCCGTTAAATATGGGCCCACCGGCAGACAGAACACAGCACATGTCGACTGAAAGAACGGAGGATTTCAGCTGGATTGTCGATTTATCTTGACATGGCATGCTGCAGGGCGAGTCGGGGGTTGTGACGACTGAAGAAAAGAAGAGAAAGAAAACACGCGCAGCAAACACCTCGAAACTTCAGACGTGAAAGACGTGGGAGAATTAGTTTAGCTAACGTTTATTTCGCCATTCAACGTTTGTCGTTGGTTTGGCTACTGATTCCCTGGCTGGTTTTTATCGATGGTGTTGTTCACGGAACACGACTGAAGCAAATTAGCAATACCTAGCTAAAATGCTGAGCGTAAGCAAATCCAGTTAGTCAGTCAACCCTGCATGTCTCTTGACTCTCACAGCACTGGTAGTCACACTGATACAAGCGAGAACATGTAAACTCGTGGAAAAATGACTGTACGCTAGCAAGCCAACTGCATACAGGCCTCAATTAAGCCAATCAGTCAGAAGATAAGATGTAGCTATATCGTTGGTTCACTACTAGTTAGTGTCGGAAGTGAAAGGCTAGATTAGCTTGCTAGCTCACTTTAGCTAGTGTGCTAAAAATATACCCACATCATGACTATCAGCAGTGGCAGCGCCGTTGGAAAAATGTGTGGCAGTAAAAGTTAAGGAAATGTCAAGTTACTTTTGCAGTAGACTTCGATGTTACCCGGTGCCAACATCTCCTGGCATCCGTATTTACCTGCCATGTTCGTCTGTATCCCCAACCTGTCAGTAACACGCACATAACGCAGTCTCTACAGAGAAACGCACACAAAACGACAGCCATGGATGAGGGACTTTGAAATGACCCAACTAATAGAATATTTGTCTGCTCGCTAGTCTATAGTTCTCAAATTCACTAGCAAAAATATACTGTCGCTATGGGTTTTTATAGTAGCAGCCGTTTCTGTTGCTTTCAGTAGCATTTATGGAAGAAATTTCATTTTGAGTTGCTCTTTCATTTAACTCTCCATTGTAATCCATTGTCGATGGCAGATTGAAAAAAAGCCAATTTATTTTAAAAGTCATGTCTTAAACGTGGATTTCTGAACAGGTGATAAGGAGATGTAGTCTTAGTTTGTTGGTCATTTTCCTCCTCAACACTGCCCTTTTACAAAAGAATTAAAAATGACTTAGTTTTGCTTCTGATTTGTTGACCTTTTCAGTTGGTAGTTAGAGGGTAATTCACAGATCTAGCCTAGAGTTGTTTGATGCATTGATTCTGCATCGGGTAACTAGCTCCATCCTTTATCAAACGTATAATACAAAAGTAGAGAGTGTAGACAAAGTATTCTACTCAAGAGAAGTAGACACTACCATCAAAATCTAACCATGGGGGACCCAACTTCACGAAGAAATCAAACAAGAAATCGACTTCGAGCTCAACTTCGGAAGAAAAGGGAATCTTTGGCTGATCAGTTTGACTTCAAGATTTATATAGCCTTCGTTTTCAAAGAAAAGGTTTGTCAGCAAAATTGGGGCATAATTCATACTGTTTTGGTCATTATGCATTGTGTTACACATATGTGCCCCAACTATATGACAAAAGCAAAACAATTTAACTGTTTGTGTTTTGTCATTCCAGACGAAGAAGTCGGCACTTTTTGAGGTAGCTGAAGTGGTGCCAGTGATGACCAACAACTATGAAGAAAACATCCTACGAGGTGTGCGGGATTCCAGCTACTCTCTTGAGAGTTCAATAGAACTCCTGCAAAAAGACATTGTGCAACTACACGCCCCCCGATACCAGTCGATGCGAAGGGTAAGACAGTGAACCATCTGAGGGACGGACAGTGTGAGGGGGAAATGTCTTGTCATGTTAATACATTTTACTTTATCATGTTGTAGGATGTGATAGGCTGCACACAGGAGATGGACTTCATTCTTTGGCCACGCAACGATATTGAGAAGATTGTCTGTCTGCTGTTCTCCAGATGGAAGGGGGCCGATGATGAACCCTTTAGGCCTGTTCAGGTTAGAAAATGGCACTTTGTCAGATAACTCTAAGCTATAAAGTTTTGAAGCCTGTTATCATTTTGATTATGTTTTATTTTTATAGTTGTAAAAACACTCCAAGGCTAAAACCAGTTTTAAACATGATATTTTTAAGCCTACATGCTTTGAACAGTTGACCAAGAATAAGAACTGAACTGCACCAATAATAGGGGTGTTATTGTTTTGCATATTTTAAAACATATCTGGTTTCCCATTCAGCTGTTGACTGTTATTTTACACATTGTAAAATAAGAAAAATTACATTCATGCAATTAATTTGACACATACTGTATATTATGCATCCATGGATGGCTTGGCTCACAGGTTTGTCCTCTGATTTACAGGCCAAGTTTGAATTTCATCATGGAGACTACGAGAAGCAGTGCTTGCACGCTTTGGGTCGTAAAGACAAGGCTGGAATGGTCATGAACAATCCAACTCAGTCTGTATTTCTCTTCATGGATAGACAGCACTTACAGGTGAGCTATGGGAGTGAGAGTTATGTTACTGATTTGAAAATGTGAAACCACACAGAGCCTATTGACACTCAAACACAACTGTTCTCTGTCCACCTCTCTTGCAGACTCCTAAAACCAAGGCCACAGTTTTCAAGTTGTGCAGCCTCTGCCTGTACTTGCCCCAGGACCAGCTGACCTGCTGGGGCGCGGGAGACATCGAGGATCACCTCCGCCCATACATGCCTGATTAGGGCTTCCTTATTCACCCAACCACATAGGGAAAAGCCCTTCCCCACCATCCTGCCTAAGCCTTCAGAAGCAAATTGATGTACTCATCTCTACCTGGTTCCTTTTTAAAATATTTGAACTTGTGCTTGGATCTCTCCTTTTTTGTTACCTACCTGTTCTCTTCTCCCCGACCTGAAGCTGATTCAGTTCCCATTCTTGTTTTTTCCTCATGCTCCCAATGTTTCCCCTCTTCTCTCTGCCATTTTTGGATTGGTTCCTGTTTTTGTTTTTTTTTCCTTTCTCCCTCTTCATTCCCTCCTACTCACTCATCCATTTTTGTTTATTTTAACCTGCACGAACATTGATTTTGAGTGGTTGGTTGTTCTCTTGGAGCTACACTGTCAACAGCACCGGTCATTGAAGGAACTCTTTATGTTGCATCAAAACAGGAACAACAATACCCAGGTCTTCACAGTGGTTCTCAGATGGACGTGTTTTAAATCCTTGTTGTCAAAAGAAAGGATTGTTAAAGTTTGGTTGTAATTTCAAGGGGCTTTCTAGAACAACTTTATGCAATCTTTTGACCAAGGACAGGTGTGAATAGGTGTTAAAACACCTGTGTAAGCAAAGATAACAAGATGAACAATATTTGTCAAATCATATGGTGTAGGTATTGCTTCTTATAAACAGCCTTAGTTTTTTGCTGGATTTTTAAAAGATGTTTTGGTGTCATTTGCTTTCCTCTGACATGCTAGGCAGGCCTTTGCTAAACTCTCGAGTGACTCAAAAGGCATTGTACACAAGTTGAGAGATGATGTTGAAGGTCATTGTTACCGTTCAAGCTGTTGATGCACTATCCATTTAAGCTAATGAAATTAGATTTTTTTTTTTTATGTTTTGTTTATTTGGGCTGTGGGTTGAAATTGAAATGATTACAGATTTAATGTTTAACAGACCTAACAAAAGTTGCTGAAAGCTAACAGATTTTTGTTTAATTTGACCTACTAAAATTAAGATAATTTGCTGCCATGCTCATCAAAATTGGGTTTTGCAGGCTTTCTTGTCAAAGAATATGAAGCACATATAATTTTGTTCATTGTTGATTCAGTGTGTTGAAAGGGTATAAGGCGTGTAACTTCTAGGTTTTTTCTGTTGATTCTCAAATCAATACTGCTAAGCATATCCCAATACAGTGCAAATTCTGAAAACATAACTCTTGTCCATTTGTTTTATTGACATTATTGTGCATGAGTCATTAATACAGAAGTTACTGTGACCATACATAGTACAGTGAGCAGTATTATGGAGTTGTGGTTTCCACCACTGTTAGCTACATTACGACTCAAAAAAATAGCAGCAAACTGCAGGCAGAGGTAAGAGCACGTTTGCGCAGCACTTTTATTTTAACAGTGCATTTATATATATTATGTTGTACAGATTGGAGACAGTTTAACTGCTGCCAAGGTGTTTAATGTGTCTTCCTTGTGCAATGAGCTTTCCTGTGGCCTTGCTGGTGAGGTCTACGGTGGCAAATGCCAGCGTCCGTCCTTGCTTCAGAACCTGAGCAGTAATGAGTACGTCCTCTCCTATCTTGGCAGCATTCGTGTATCTGTAAAATGGTGAAAATCTTTTTCAGTCATTTGTAGTTAATCTTCACTTCCAGTTAAAGAATGCATGCATACTAATAATATGGAGATAAAGTTGTCATAATTTTAAGACAAGCTGAGACAACTCATCATTTCAGGGTTAATGTGTTCATGAATAATGGAAAATCAAAGTTGTTTTTCTAGACTTGAAATCATGGCTGTAGTTACAACTGATTACAGCAAGTTCATATGCCTTTTAGTTTTCTTGGTGTGGCCTGAATTTACATTCTACACTTAAAAGATATCACATGGTGGTTATTTAATATGCAGATTACATTAGACTACACTCAAACTTGATCATTTTTATGCCAATAAAAAGACATTCACAAAAGTATTTCACTAATAGTATATTTCAATATTTTCTTGTCTTCACATAGCCCTTCAAAAACATAAACGATAAATCATTACACTACACAAGTTTTTAAAACCAAAAAGTAACATTGCAACTACTTTCTCAACACCTGTCAATAAATATAATCTAAATCTGAATAATGATAGAATGACAAAGATAAATTTAGGGTGTAGTTAACAGTCACGATAAAGTGAAGTTATGTCATTTAAATGCCATATGGTAGTCCGCAGGGGATTATTCACGTCTGTTGGGGTGAGGTTTTCACTCAACGTGAACTCACGTTATGTTCATATCCACACTGACTCCCGGTGCTCCCCTCTCAGTGTTCATGATAGCCACAGTGGAAATTACATCGACCAGGGTGGCTGTCAGACCGCCGTGCAGCGTCCCTCCCCGGTTGGTGTGTTCCTCTTCTACCCGCATCTCACACACAACCTTACCTGGGCTGGCAGACAAAATGTCCACCTGAAGAAAACACACATTTGTGGCAGACAGTACAACAATGCGTACAACATCCAGATAGGTTAACAGAAGGCACAGGCTGAGACACAATAAGTGTGTTTACAGTCACAAAAATAAATCTTTAAAAAGAAATGTTGCCTTTACCTTGCCTAGAACTCTATCAAAGCCCGGGCTATCTACCATTGTTCTCATAATTTGTTTTAACGAATTTAAAGTCAGGGAAACCATGTTTAACGCCAATGAAAACAGCCAATGTCAAAGTTCGCACCGGAAACGGTTGCGTTTGATAAATCGTCCGGGTAAAATAAACTAAGCTGCAAATGACATATACGCGTGTATACAGCTGCTAGATCAATTACGTGTCGAGCAGAATTGTAGTTGAGAAAGAAAACAGCACTATCATAATGTCAATATGATATGACAGTATATGTAAGCCATAGCTGCTCTTTTTTAATGCTGCGCTGGCATTTGTTGACATTAGCAACTTAACTCGGAAGCATTTCATTGGTACACCTGCGATAACTTGCAGAGAAAATTACCTATGGAATAATATTCTTCTGTACCCCTACCTATCTTGGGTAACTCTATAAGTAACATTAGAGGCCAGAAAACATGGCTTCTGCGTCCAACGCGGACAAGCCATCAGTTTCTAACGCAGAAGAAAACAGAAGTCGTCTCTGCGACGAGTTTGCTGCTATAGCGGGAACCGACAGCGCCGTGGCCCAGTGCTACCTGGCTGAAAATGACTGGGAGATGGAGGTAACGTTACAGAAGATAAATTAGATCAACCTAGGCTCCTCTCATGTATCATAACATCCTTAGATCAACGTTGTAATGTTAGTCAGAGATTAACTACCGTCGTGGCCACTGAGGCAAATTTTATACCCGTTAAACACCGCTGCATCATATTTTACTAATTAGGCCACCCACTAAAGCTAAAACAGATTCCTAGTAAGTGTTGAAATGTTTAACTTATCTTTACCTAATCAGCTTAGTAGATATTCTATGACTTGTGTTACAGCGAGCTTTGAACTCATTCTTTGAGGCAGACATGGAAAGAGTATTTGAAGTCGAAGATTCTCCGGAATCAGACCCCATCCCCAAAACCAAGAGGCAGAAGGTTGAGGAACAACTTCCAGGAGATTGGTAAGTCTGGTGTCTGTTATTTGTCGTACTGTACAGTACTTTTTCACCAATGTCTCCCTCTTTTGTCAACCATTATTTTGAAATCTCCAGCATAGATTTGACTGAAGACAGCCCTGCCTCCACACGTAAACCTTCAGAAGAAGACAACAATAAACTATCACTGATCTCCTGGAATGTGGACGGACTTGACACTGACAACATTACAGAGCGGGCCAGAGGACTGTGTTCCTACTTGGTCTTGTAAGCATGTGTTACCTTTATTAGTTGTTATTGCAGTATTTTACTTGTGGGTGGCCAGTCCAGTGTTCTCGTATTTGAAACATCGTATTTGAAAAGTGATTTTTGCTTCACATAGATACACTCCTGATGTGGTGTTCCTACAAGAGCTCATTCCACCCTATGTCCAGTACTTGAAGAAACGGGCTGTGAGCTACCTGATCATTGAAGGTACAGTATGTTCGAAGATGGACGTATTTCCACTGGACGTCATTTTATACCTTTCTGTTAGAATCCACTCTGCTGTTGTGTCTTAAAGTACATACTTTAGAGTTTGACACGGCAATGACCATGTTCCAAATAACCAGGACAGAATACATAAAATAGACTATAAACACAGCGTACAGCAGTAAATACAAAAGGCACAGTAGACCACACAGATTAGGGGCTAAACTGTGGAACCTCTGTAGTTCAAACTAACCCTTTTCTTTACTTGTGCTGACCAGGTGGTGAAGATGGTTACTTCACTGGAATAATGCTGAAGAGGTCACGAATAAAACTGATGGAGAGCGATATAGTGACCTACCCCACCACTAAAATGATGAGAAATCTGCTTGTAGCTCAGGTTTGTTCATTGACAGTTGTTCAGATATCTTACTTTAACTTGACGTAAATGTGAGATATTATTCCTTGAACATTAGGTGAATTTCAAAGACCAGAAGCTTTGTCTGATGACGTCCCACCTTGAGAGTTGTAAAGGCCACGCTGAAGAGCGGATGAAGCAGCTGCAAGTGGTGATGCAGAGGATGAGAGAGGCACCTGACAATGTCACTGTCCTGTTTGGAGGGGACACAAACCTGAGGGACACTGAGGTTGGTCATTGGTCTTTCACATTCAGTCAGTTCACAATCAGTTGACAGACACAGTGTATCACTAACACTTGACCTGGACTTCACATCAGGTGGCCAAGGTGGGTCTACCCCCCACTGTCTGTGATGTCTGGGAACGACTGGGGAAACAGGAGCACTGCCGCTATACATGGGACACCAAAACTAACAACAATAAGACTCTTCCCTTTGTCAGTCGATGCCGCTTTGACCGGATCTACCTCCGCCCAGCAACCCGGGATGGAGTCCCACATCTGGTCCCTGACCACATGGCCCTGGTGGGGCTGGAGAAACTGGACTGTGGCCGCTACACTAGTGATCACTGGGGAATCTACTGTAGCTTCTCTGCTGGATAGAACAAGCTGAGATGTGCAAGTTAAAGCTTTTCTTTTTAGATGAACTGGTCCAGTTTGTTTTGTGTGTTTTACAGTGCAGCACAGATCACAGAAAGACTTCTTCTTTAAAAGATGATGTTCTGACCTCATCTGATGCTGGTTGGCGGTAAATTTTATAACTTAATTTCATTTGTTTTATCCTGTGTCTGCTGTATTTTCTCTTGTTTTTTCTCTGTACTCATACAGTTTAACAGTTAAATAAATGTAGAAAACACCAAATAAATGTTGAAGTGATAAAGTTTGCAGTCTTGTGAATTTAACTTTCTATTTGAGTTTTGAAAGATCAGCCTTAACCTTTGAAACAATTAACAGCACAATCTCATCACAAGGTTTATTAGTAGCCATTCTGGAGAAATTGATTATATCACACTATCTTCCTCTACAAATGGAGTTTGCCCAGGGGTCAGTGAATTGTAGATTCAAATGTCAATTTCTTCTGTTGTATTGTTGTTGTATGTTGATGTTGCATTGAAAGTTAAGATTGAATGAAAATTACTTGACCATAAAAGTGTAGGAGATTGTCCCGTCAACATTTTGTTTCCAGATAGTATTTCTGTCACTGTCCTACCCACTGCTGGTTTACATATGTTCAGTGTCAAAGTCAATTGGGATAGTTGGAAAACAAGCAGGGCATCGGCCTTTTATGACTAAGGTTGCCCACCCCTGCTCTATAGGCTAAGAAACTTCATATGGGCAGTGCTGTGTGTATGTAGTACTGCCGTTTTACCACTAGAGAGCAGTACAGATTTGAATTGCAATTGTTCAAACAGGCTATGGCCAGGTCAGCAAGAATTTCACTGCAAATCTGAGAGCAGACATTTTGAATGGTCACAGTAGGAAAACCACAGGTGAACTTGCTATTGTTAAGGATGGGTCTATACAATTGAAGTGTCAGTAAACCAGTAACCATCGGTAAGGTACTGGAGCCTCTAAATGGAGTGCAGTCTATATACCTAATAAAACCTTATTTTGTTATTTAATATAAAATGTCTTATGTAAAAAATTATACTGTATACTGTATTCAAGGCACCTATAACACACATTTTACATTTTGGCTGTGTCTAAGGGTTCAGTTCTACCCCAAGCCAGGTATAACCTCCTCTTCACAAGCACTGCCAACACACTGTCAAGTCGTCTCTCTCACCCCTGTCTGTCGTGCAGCCTTCAAATCTGAGAGTGTTTTCATGTTTGCTCAGTAAACAGACAGCACAGTTTCAACAGCACAGTCACTCACAGCAAAGAAGGGCTGACCTTAGGAGAGGACACAGATGTGATTCTTCCCTAGGAGCAGGCGTCATCAGAAAAGGTCTTCGGTCCTTGTTTGTCCCACCGCTGACTGGTTCTAGACCAGCAATGACACATGGGCAGCTCCAGCTCTTATAACCTCCTAAACCCTAAAACATGTAAACTTTAAGAATACACATTAATTTCCTTTATTATAATGATAATTTGTCTGCTTGTTTTGCTAATTAAGCAAGGAGACATGACAACTAATCAATATTGTATGTACCTGCAAAAAATTTGAGATCCAGCTTTGGTATAGTTCCTCCATACATATAGTTTTCATTTAACCTTTATGGATTGTTGGGTACATGAAGACACATATTTAACAGCTCAAAATGCACATAATATTGACGATTTTTCCTAATTTTCTGAGAATTGTTCACAAATTCACTACAGAAAATTCTGCATCACTATTACTTGTTGTCCAGGAGACATCAGCTGTAAAACATGGTTAATTCTAATGGATTTATTTATTGTGAATCTTCACGTGCTCTGTATCTGTGAATGATGTCGACAGTACTTCTTATACAGCACCCTTGTCCCAAACTAAATTTGTAAGTGAAATTTTTGGCAAATAATCTTTGAGTAAATCTTTGTTAATACACCTCCTATAGAACACACAAGATAAACAAAAACTAGTTCCTTATTTGGTGTAATAACACTGCTTCAAGGATGTTTCTGTATTTTGTCAACTTCATGCAATGTGCCAGCCCAGTTTGCAAACGGTCTCAACACTAATATTTTATTAGACTGGTTTAAAGGGTCGTAAGACAAGAAAAATATTTGGAGATTTTACAGAGTATTATTAGTATTGTGTTTTTAACACACACAGCAGTGGCTTCTGTGGGATCCTAAACAATGAGGAAATAAAGCCTGTAAATGAAGCAAGACATGAAATTGGCTTATGTCTAGGGAGGATTACACACCACATTTTACAAGTTCCTGTTGCTCACTATTAGAAAGTCATTATGACATCATGTGATTAGTTAAAGCTTAATGGATCATCCATTGATAAAAAAAAAAACAATTATTGTAATAAATCACATAAGAAGCATTTTTTTTTATCATGCAGCAGCAGTAGCATGTAGATATTTACATCTGATGACCTGATAAAAAACACTTTAATATTTCTATGAGAATAGTTATTGTTCTGCTTTCAGAGGATTGGATTTGATTAAATTTTGGGTCATTTAAATTACATTAAAGTAACAGTGAGTTAACATGGAAATCACATTATACGTATTAAACTTTAATTAATAACATAAACTCACAGTGACTTCATCATTTTTTAATGGTGACCAATGGAAATTCGTGATACATCCTGCTTTAATTTAGGCATTAAATCATTATAATTGTTAAATCCTGGATTAGTTATGCATGTATTATGTGTCCTTATTATGACGTATTATCAATATTTTATTTTGTTTGTTTTTGCAGAAATCAGAGTTAATTTCCAGAGGTGCGGTACTTTGCTCTTCTTACTGAGCAGTTTCACACTATCGCATTGAGGACAAGAACAGCAGCAGGTCATAGATGGTACAGATGGAGGCAACAGCTGTCTGTGCCAAGAAAGTGGTCATGTGATCTATCCCTCTGCCTTGAGCAGGATTCCTTCTGCCAGAGAACTATCAGCATTTCCCTCCTCCACAAACCCAAAACATCCGCACCATAAGTTTCCCTCTGGATGGCTGCATGGACATATTCCAAGATCGTCTCACTCACCCTGGGTTTTTCCTTTAATAATTTAATGCTCTGATGTGTTTTCAAGCACCAACAGCCTTACAGATGTATTTTCTGAGTTTTTGCTTCAAAAGCGTAACCCTCAGTGAGAACTAGAGCTTTCATTTTGAGGCCCGTCAAAATGAATGTTCTTGGTTTTGTGTGGATGTATCTGTGTGCTGGCGGCGAGGCTCGAGGATGAGGTTTGTCCTTTGAGGCCAGGTTGGATGATGATGGACCGGACATAGATCTGGCCTGAGCCTGGAAGAGGTTGTGTGAAGAGCAGCAGGGAAATCTTTACCACAGTTCCTGGTAGCAGATGTAGTCACAAAATGCAAGAGGGGTCTGTTAATTACTGACTGATGGCTGGGCTCTTTCTCAGTTTTTAATTACTTATTTTTCAAGCTTTCTTATTTTGTGTGAGTGGTTAAATGGACACAGTGCTGTTCACAAGCAGGAGAATCTATCTGACCGATGTCTGTCAGACACCATCCACACAATCCCTCATCTCCGCTGTACAGATAACTTGTCACAGGCAAGGGCAAGAATAAGTGGTGCTCCACTCTTTATCACCACCGCCACATCCATCACTACTTCACTTCATAATCGCTGTGACAAGCTGCCCCAGAAGCCAGTATTATTTCTGACCACACAGTCCTGCTGCTTCTGCTGCATATTTGAGGACTGACAGTTATTTAGAGGTTTGCAAGATAAGGGGAAACCTGAGTGAGAACATTTCCATCACTCTCGAAATGCCGGGGATAAAGCCAGGTAATATTTAGTGACTCATGAAAGGATTCTGGGTGAGGTCATTTATGTATGGGAGAAGCCTTTATCTAAAATGTTTGTCAACTCAACAAACGTTTTTAATCAGCAATGGAAGCTTTTCAATTTGCCAGTTACTTTAGGCTGTTTTTCAATCGCAAATAGCAAGCTTGACAGAAAGTTTGATAAGGGCAAACAAGGACAGAGATTCACTCTGGATTACATAAGACACTGTGAGCTGTAAATTATTAAACAAGAGTGGACTAGACATTTGTTAAAGGAGCACTTCAGTGATTTAGCTTTGCACTTCCATGAGGTTGGGGGAATTAATAACAGACAAAAAAAAATAATGGTCAAAACAGCAGACATGTAGATATCCCTGTTTTTTCAGGCAACAAGTTCACCATGCTACAAGTAATATCGATTAAATGTGGAAAACTGGGTGGTGTGACCCTTTAAGATCAGTTTCCCATACATATTTATTAGGTTCATGTATTTATTTAAAAATCGGACCACTTTGTAACAAAGTCTGACAGGTTTTATTTTCTCATAAATAACACTGAACAAGCATTGTACAGTGATAAATATCAATATTTATACACTGTAAAATTCTGTATTAAAAAATACAGTATATGTGTAATGCACTTGATACAGATGGGGAAGTATTGCATTTCATAGCACCAAACGTGACCCTTAACTCCAACATTTAAGATAATGATATCACACTATAACAGTTCATGTGTGCAGTTACATCCCAGATTCAGGTCTTGTGTGGGTGTCTATGAAATATACTTCCCTCAGGATTCAGTCATTGCATAACTATATCTAAGTTAAATAGATCCCACCCAGGAAGAACCAAACCCTTTACTTTAAAACATCTCTTTTGTTTCACAAACAAAAAGTTTCAAAATCCCAGTTGAGAGGCTAAAATATTATGAAGTGTGTCCCATCAAGTTTCATGTACAGAATTTTTGCATTAAACATGGCATTACTTCCACTTTTTTCCCTAATTCTGAACAGAACAGCTACACAAATCACACTTTCAGAGAGTAGGGGCACTGCTGTCATGTGAAAACCTGGAATATTTCTACACTTTTGCATCAAAAATGGAGGAAATTCTCAATTCCATGCCTTTAAAACGCAAGAAAGTAAGAGCAGTGAGTAGAATTCAAAAATCCTGTAGCCATAAAATACACTAATCTCTATGTAAACTTTCAATTCAAGTAAGAAACTAGAACAGATCTGCTTTACCAGATTTTCACGTGACAGAAGTGAGTGGTTGTTCGCTAAACATTAATAAGCAATCAACAGAGACTCTCCAAAGAAGGTGCTACAAAAGCTGAACAAGCTGTTGTGATCACAGACATTGGTGTGTCTCTTCTGTAACTTAGGCAATGCAGAAATATCCGTCAGAGGCAGAAGGTAAAAGGCAGGTTGAACACTGTAACACAAACCTGGGAATGTTGTCATCTTTACAGCGGAACATGGATCGACTGACAATTCTAATGCAGTTTTTGTTCACTTTTGAAAAAGTTTACAAACACATCTTTAACAGACTATCTTTTTTTTTTTTTTACTAATATTATTGCTAAATTCAGACAGTAAGGGGCCCTTTCAACCAACATCATGGAAATAACTCTACAGCTTTTAAGAGGACTGACAGCATGGAATGTGTTTGGACAAAGATTTTTAAAAAATCAAAGGTAAAAAGTTAAGTACAAAAACAAAAAGCTGTGCCAGTGATAGAAACAGGCTTTTGTGAACATGTACAGGGACATATAGATGAATATTTTAAATAGGAGCCCTTATTATTCCTCAATCAGACTTTGTCTGAGGAGCAGCATCACAATAATTCATGTAAAAATAAAAAGTATTATCACATTCATCACTTAGTGTCCATATTGTGTTTGATTGTCGGCTTCTGAGACACATCAGTTTCACCTTTTGACCAAACAAACTCTTTCCTAGTTTAAATTATCTGTAAGAAAATAATGTTTGTCTGTTGTAGTGTCCTGTGCAAATGAACCTACAGCATGAGAGCTTTGTTGTTGTATTATTAAGAGCTAAAACACAAAACAAGTAAAGTAATATCATTATCAACAGCATTAAGTATTTAAATAAAGTAAATTATAAGTCACATGCAGGTGGGGCCAGTGTCATGGCACCTGATAAGCTTTATCAAATTATGGCACATAAAAAATAACAGTCACTTTATCTCATCTCTATGCTACAATGGAGTATTAGAGCCACATCAAGGGGAAAAAAATGAGAAATAAATTTTAAAATATACATTTTTTTAATTTTGCATTTCAACAATAAACTCAAAATGTTGAGAATGAACTTGATTTCAAGATTAAAGTCTAACTTTACAGAATAAATCAAAATTCTAGCTCAGAGTAAGTTTTATTAACAAGGAAATTATTTCTCTGTTAGCACATAAACACATAACAAGTAGATTTGCAGATTTTGTGCACAAAAACTGCATCGGACCAGACAATCTTGGAAAAGTTGGTCACATTTGTGCAAACTGAAATAGCAGGTTATGAACAGATGGTTACAACTGCGCACAATGGAGGATATGTTGTCTCACAAGATACAATTAGACAACGGACAAACAACTTCTTGATGAAGTTTTTGTTCTTCAGCAGAGTACAGCATCTGTTATCCTTCTGGAGTTTTCTGCACAAAGTACTATATTATTTAAATATTTCAACTTTATTCTCAACATTACTTAATTTTGTAGTAATGCAAAATAAAAAATAATAATAATAAAAAGTCCTCTCACATGTGGCTCTAAATCTCCATCGTAGTTTGCTCTTCAATGTTAGTAAAATCTTAAAAATGAGATTTAGGCTGTGTTATTTTATATGTTGGCGAGCATTTCGGACTAGTTTGGTTTCAGCATTGAAATATGACATTCATGCCATTTCTTCATCGGTGTATTGCACAAAATTATCTAACCTACCATCCTACGTAAGAAGTACGTCATAAGCCGAATGGATAATCTCACAGGCAGGAAAAAAGCAAACTAAACATTATGTAAAAACAAGATTGTGAAATGAACATTTACAGAACAGCTCAACATCTCAGTTTCAGATGAGTGTGGGAATCTTTCTGTGCTATTAAGGAGGTGATGATGCTGCACTTCAACTTTCTTGGCAGAAACATTCCTGAGTTTCCTGCTGCAAAATCTGCTCTCCTCTCCAGCTGCTCTTATCAAAACTGCACAAGCACTAAAATGATCTGCGAGTAGACAAGGCCAATTCATCTGATGTGGTCATAAGCCAGCAGAAATCACAGTCAGAGAAGCCTGCAGCGTTCACTGAGAGCTGCTCTGTCCTTAGTCCAAAACAAGACATTGGACTAGTATTAATAATGCCCTTATTGTCTGTATTGTAAATTAGCACTGGATGTTGACGAACAAATCCATAAATCTACAGAAATGAAACGAAAATAAGTGTAATATGAAATAAAGGTGCATAGGTTGGCATTGTTTTTACACTGAAATGGAAAAACAATTCCTTGGTTCTCTAGAAAGCTCCAGATTGCACATTCATAGTGTTAGCAGGCAGTTAATGCCGAGATATTGTTAAACAGCTCAATCACTCAGTCAGCAACGTTTGAGATCTCTCAACATCATAATTTCATTGACATCACCAGTAACAGAGTAAATGTTAAGTACTTTAATAAAAAATAATAATAAAAATAAGAGATGGTCTACAGCAAAACGATTTTCATCAGCACCATTCTTTCAAAGGTGCATGGTCCCACACTTCTAAAACACCGCACAGACTAAAGACGACGTATGTGTCCAGGGTTTTTTCACACACAGGTGTTCACATGCCACCAACATGTTATGGACGCCGCTGAAACTCAGCAGGTTCCCTCCCTTAAGCTATGTAGCAGTCTTACTATTCAGATCAAACCACATTAATGCAGTTTCCACTGCCAGCCGTCGCCCTCTTGCTGCAGTAGGAAAAGCTGCTGTGATTGTTGGAGGAGCCGTTCATATGTGACGACTTCAGCTCCATCTGGCAGGCGGCGATGGCTGCGTTGAACTCAACCTGAGCCCGGTGCACAACGTAGAACATCAGGCCAATGCTGATGATGATCTGTAGAGGACAAATGAAGAAGTTGAGGATGAGGTTTTCAGTACTGGTAGTGCACAGCATTTACAGCAAAACGCCAAACAAATCTGGCTCAAATATTCCCACAGAGTTAAATGCAATCAGCAGCTGTGTATGTATATTTTAGATCTTTGTACAGAACACACAGTTAAAATAAACCAGACAACAGCTTCTTCTTTATAGCAAAGAACCTAGTTTGCTACTTAGAAATTTACATCCAGGACAGACGCTAGTAGGCAGAGATCAAGCAATCAGATCTTTCCTCTCCTGCTTCTTATGCCTCAAATCAGTTCATACAAACAGCCAATTTTATACCGGCGCTCTCCCACTCCCCAGTTTAAAATATGTATTAAACACTGCATCAAACATATTGTGATTATTTTATTTCTTAAATATAATTGCACATTTTGGGAAAAAATAATTAATTATTGAGTTAAATGAGAACATTCTCATGTCTATATCAACACACACATAAATATTAATCTACTGCCAGCAGCATGTTAGCTTAGCATAAAGACTGAAAACATGGAGAAACAGCTAACCTGGCTCTGTCTAAAGGTAAAAAAATAAAAAATAAAACTGGAACTACTGAAACTCCAGAGAGCTACTGGTGTAAAAACAGAGGAGATGTATTTAATGTTGTAACTGTATGATACAACTTTTAGGCTGTAGAGTAGCAGAGCACATCAGTCTTTGTTGTCTTCATGATTCAGGGTCAGAACCACTACGGAAATAGGTCATTTTTACTTATAGTGTTTTGTTTTGTTTCCACTATACTTCTCATGCCTATGTTTCAAGTTTCTTTCTCCCTTTTTTCTTGGAGAAGCTGGACGACTTTGGCGTGTGTGGTTCAAGTTCTGACAAAATAAAACCAAATGTATTTAATGTGGACAGGGGTACAGGAGTAAAGCTCATTGGCCAAATAAAATATAAATCCATACTCCTGAAGATTTTTGGTCTGGTTATTGTTTTAATATATTTGCTTTAAAAAATACTCCACCACAAGTGTCAAAAAAAAGACATCATCTTGAACATGCCCTTAAACACTGACTCCTGTGAACATGTGAAAAGTTTCACACACCCCTGATGTCTGAACACTTGTGAGGATTAAATGAAGCTGAACAGGTGTTGTGAATGTAGTGACAGGACTATCAGCATAGGTTGCATGTCTATATAAGGTTTAACATTAACACTAGACATTTATGTAACTTAAGCCCTTAAGGGAGGCAGATGTCTCTGCTTTTACACCAGGTTGCAGTTTGACAGGCTTGGCAGATTAACTATACAAGTATAACTGAGGTAGAAAAAAACAAACCAATCCTCCAACAAAACATTTCACTTCAATTTAAGGGTGTGGTCCACAGCTTTTTATTGCTTTTTTCTTATCAACAAGAACGACAGCTATACACATCACTGCTTCACGAAAGCTGATGTCAGAAAGAGGAACCGGTGTGTCACCTGCAGATCTATTGTGATTATCATTATCACTGCTACCATGTCAGTGAAAGAGATTATTGAAAGCATACAATGACGCCACTTCTCAGAACCACAGTCTCTTGTGCCTGTGAGGCAGCGGTCGCCTGGGTTGTGTCAGTAGAAAGCATGTTTTTCCTGTTGTCATCTCAATACCCTAGTGAACTAAATACAGCAGAATGTTACCTAGTCTCCATACAGTTTCCACTGACAATGGAATTCACTGTAAGGTACAAAAACACCCCTGTTTGGGACCTGGTGTGATATAAGAACTCATTACTTAGAGTATAATGTCCAAACATCTGCTCTATTCTAACATTTCAAGACCACAACAGAGAGACGTGGGAAATCAAAAACTAATTGTAAATAGATCAGTATCCTCACACTTTGCATGTCACCATCAGCTCACCTGCAAGCTGAACACAAAGTAGCCGCTGATGCTCTGCTCAGCGATGACGTCCTCCATGGTGCGGAGGGTGGTGCCCAGGTAGGAGTTGAGAAGCTGGGTGGGCAACAGACCCACAGAGGAGGCCACCAGGTAGTTTGGCAAGGACACATCTGTGATCTTGAATTGGAAACAGAGATAAGAAATATGTTTCAAACATGATTAATCATCATTTATATCTAGGATTAGGGCTGAGGTTCAACAGCATTTCATTATATTTATTATATATTAATTCATCTCTATACAGTAATAAATAAGCTTGCGCATTTTTAACAATTTTTGTTACACAAATACTTTAGAACTAAAACTTGACATTCGACTTAACTTAAACAGAAAGCTGAAGAACTGTCTGTGTGCTTTGTACATGGACTTTTACTATAAGAAATGGTACCAAGTTGACTGACGAGTGAGAATCTTGACCTCAGAAACAGTTAAAACAGTAGTCTGGTAAAAAAGAAAAAAAACACTGGGTCCATTTCCATAGCTTTATAACTGAGCCCTGAGTTATGACTTTCTGTGAAAGACTTGTGAAAGTCATTGAACATTTAAGAATTAAATATATGTACCTATTGAAACTGTAAGACAGAATAGATGTCTGACAAAACTAACACGTTATTTGAAATATTTGATTGAGGATTTATAAAAACTGCAGACCAAAATACAACAAGAGTTCCTGCCTGGCCTAAGAACTATCTGCTGTAATTACTTTGAAGTATAACATGCAATCACACATCTAGCTGAGTGTCTCATTTCATCTTTGTGCAGCCACCTAAATATAAACCAGTGTCCGCACTGCTGCCACCCTTGATCCCTTCATTAACCGATGTAATAAGTTGATGTGCGCCTGTGCTGAATGTGTAAGGATGTGACCTTGGCACTGTGTGCACTGTGACAACACTGTCTAAGAAGATAGCACAGTGTGTTGAGGGCTGTTGCTTGTTGCTACAAGATGCCGCCTGTGCAAAAATGTTATCAGGGTTTAAAGTATTAATGTTAGATCCAGCCCAAGTGTCTCCTTGCAGTGATGAATCGTATACCCACTCCTTTTATCACACACCACACTGATAAGAGTCAGAGTTACACTTCACAGGACAGTGATGTTATCAAAAACCCAACATTGTTGTAAAGCTGTTTTCCCTCTGCAATTTTTGCACAATAAAACTGTGTAACAGGCCATTCTCCTCAAAAGATTAGCACTTGTGTGTCCACACTATGTGTCAACACAGTCAAAATGCCTTCAGCTAATCTCTGAGAAATGGCATGCGAGTCTGTGAGAATCAATGCACACTCTCTCAGCCATCATCTCTGAGCTATGAAGCACATGTCCTCTACACACACACACACAAATTATAAATATATACACACATACAGTATTTCACAAAGATAACCTGAGTGAATACAAAATACAGTTTTTAAATGATTTCATTTATATTGGAAAAAAGCTATCCAAACATGCGGGTTATCTTTGTCTAATATTAAAATTAGTTTGATGATCTTTGATGATCTGAATCATTTAAGTGCAACAAAAAAACAATCAGGAAGGGAGCAAATACATACCAGTGTATATATACACTACCAGTCAAAAGTGTGGACTCACATGGAAATTACCATGTTTTTGAAAGAAAAGCAGAAATACAGCGGAGCTACAGTGAAACAGCAACAATAGCACAAACGTATCATGGCTTAATCAGAAAAAATTTAAATTGTCTTCCAGCTGTTGGTTAAGTTTGCTAAAAAACAGCTAATCATTAGAAAACCCTTTAGCAATGGTGATAACACAGCTGAAGACATTTATCTTTTCATGAAAAATAATAAACATGAAAAAAAAAATGTGTGTATATATATATACACACTACCAGTCAAACGTTTGGACACACATAGGAATTACCACGTTTTTCATGAAAAGATACATGTCTTCAGTTGTGTTAGCATCATTGAACATGGTTTCCTAATGATCAGTTATCCTTTTAAATTAATAAATTTGCATTAGCAAACATAACATGCTATTGGAAGAC
>JAUMHL010000003.1:11214216-11232963 GCA_032362345.1 Sandelia bainsii
GTAACTAATTACAGTACACAGAGTAGAGTACACCCCTGTCCAGTATTACTTGACAAATATATTAAACTGTATCATCTCAATAACTGCATTACTAAGCTAAAAAGTTTCATCAATGATTAATCTGCACTAATTTATATAGTTGTTAAACTGCTGATGCCACGCAGATCAGAAAAAACACTGCTGGAATGGGATAAGTGGTTTGTTGCATAATCAAATTCAGCTGCTGTGCGTAGCAATGTACATAATGAACGTTTTCATAATACACACCTTCTGCTACTCACCTCATACAGATCCTTACGCGATGAGTTTACCTTTGTCATCGTTAATGAGAAGTCTGTTCAGCCTCTCCAACACTGCAGTGGTAATACAGTCATTACATCTGAGATAGAGATAAATTCAAAGAAATGTTCCTGCACAGCGTCGCTCCCCGTCGACAAACGTCCGTGGTCTCATGTGCTTGAATTTCTACAAACGTAGATGATTTTAACCTCCACGTTGTGTTCCCTGATGACTGATAGCATGAAATCCAAAGGTTCATCCTGTACAGTCTGTGACGGGCCCCTAAACACGGTGGTTTTCAGGTGCTCCTCAAACACTTCGTTTAGCGACGCCACCAAATCCACAAAAACTCCAGTGTTGCTGGAGACTCGCTTTCATTTTTGCCTCTGAAGTCTAATTAAAAAAGGCACAAAACTTCACACAGTCTATAAGACGAACCTCATTGTTATGACGGCGCTTGGCCTGTAGCTCTCATCCAGCAGTGTGTAAATGTTGACCCGCATACGCTGCTAGCCATGTTATCCGCTCATAGCAGCTCCGTGAAAAACCCTGATTAAACGTTTTACGTATCTTTGAAGATTCTTGTTTTATATTTATATTTTGTCTGGGTGGTCATAAGTCTTTAGTTGCCAATTTACCCTGATTACTACAATGACTGAATGGTATTTTTCATAAAGATTTAATCGAGTTGCTCTGAGATGAGCTAATGTTAGCCACGTTGACCGTGAACCCGTTAGCTTGCTGCTCCCGCGAACTGCAGCGCCGGGTTACGTATGAATACGTGTGACGAAAGCACGTTAGTGCGAGCCCTCCCGGAACCCATAGAGAATACATTGCAGCGTCTGAAATTCGAAAGAAAAGTTTTTTTAAAATGTTTACAGTCTATGAGCCCCAAAAGAGGCGGGTGCAGCACGACACGTAACAAGTTTTGGCGCTGATTCGACCTTATTCAGAGACAGGCAGAAGTAACTGCCTATAAAAGTGACAGTTACATTAATGTGATCATAATATAATTTTATGGTGGTGCATCGCCCTTATCAACAAACCGCCCTTGTGCAGATGAATGATGTATTTATCTGTCTTTGTAGCTATGGTCACTGTCCTGCAACTTTGAGATGAGTAAGAGGAGCCATGAAAGCTTAGAGCCGTGTTAGCTGGCTAAAGTTAGCACGCTGACTTGCTAAAACAAGTGCATTTACATGCTACTGTGTGTTAGTAGGGGCACATAAGGAAATTGTTATTAGTTTTGAAGGTTCAGTGTTTTTGTCATGAACCTAAAAAGTTATTACAGTAGTTGCTGTAGTAAGACGTACTCGGTGTGTGTTCAGTGCACTTTCAGCATTACTGTCAGGTGTAGTTACATGTGCAACAGAGCACACAGAAAGTCTGCAGCAACAGTCGTAACCAGAAGAAGTCAGTGAAACTTGCTTGTTGTCATTGCCATTATGTTTTAAACAACTAAAGACAAGTAAACTAAGAGCCACAGATTTTGGTTTCCATCTGATTTTAAGAACAACTTGTCAGATAATGTTAGTCAAACAGTGTTTGAGGCAAATTTTTTGTCCTGTGATAGAAAAGGTTGAAAAACATGAGCTTGAAACATTATAATGGAAAAATAAAGTTATTTTGTTTAGAGATGTGTTTTCTGTAAGAGATAACTGAGGTGATGTTATAACCTGAGGCGGAAGCTGCTCACTGTTTCTCTGATGAATTCAAATATCACTCTGAAAAACCCACTACACTTTGAAAATTGATGATATTCAAAAATTGTCAAAGTCATTTACTGATTTATATGAGCTGTTAAGGAAAGAGGGAAGCTGGTGATACTCCCTTTTTCTCTGGGACTTCTAGTATAACTCAACTATTTTTAAGATAATTACCTTATACCCAATAATTACCTAATCTAAATCAACCAAAGTAAGACAAAAATTATAAACCACGCCATATTTAATGAGAATTGAAAAGTTAAAATTGCATTTTAACTTTTACAGTACACTTTTATCCATCCATCCATCCATTATCCTAACCACTTGCCCTCTTAAGGGTTGCAGGGGTCCTGGAGCCTATCTCAGCTGTCATTGGGTGAGAGGCAGGCACCAGTCTATCACAGGGCTGACACTTTTATCCATTACCTAACTTATTGTCCCTATATTTACCTGTTTTAGCCACCAGTTTTTTCAACAAATATGGTATGTGAAGTATTTCATATATGCCAAAAGAATATTTAGATGCCCTAACTAATGTATAATATTCGCACCTTAGGCTGACATACTTCTGCATCTGACTTAAACACACAATAAATCATCATCGTTACTACTTCAGTGGACTCTGTGCTAAACCAAATAAACAGCCTCCGTCTGTGAAAGAGAGGCAGATGGCAAAGTAGTGAGGAATTAATTTGGAAGTCTGAAACTGAATCCTGTATTGATTAAAGAATGAGTCACCGAGCTTGCAAAGGGCTGGCTAACCAGTTCAGGTGGATGCTAAGCACTGAAAGATTAGACAATACTGAACTTAAAAATATTTACATACTCCACTTTATCATCACAAAGAGAAGATGATTTGTAGGAGGCACATACACACACAGGCAGATATACAACATATACAACGACAAACCAGCAGACAATACGAATCAATCTATACACATTAAAATAATGGACAGTGATGCAAAATGCAAAAATGTTGAATACATTTAAAATGTGTAAAGAATATAAGAAACAATACAGACATGTATGCAGTATACTTATTAAATTAATTAATTAAATAAATAAACACAAATATAAACATAATAGCTTTAAACTGTGCATGTACACATTGCATGTAGTTTGTAATATAAATAAATAAATAGTTTATGGATTAAAATTTTGCAGTTGCTGTTACTTTACTGAGAGTACAATCACATTTAGACTGTGCTGGTGTTAAGTGTTTCTCAGCAGAACAGCTGTATTCAGTGCTTCACTTGTATGTGTGGCCCAGTGGAGGATAATGTACCTCAAAATGTCAAAACAGCCAAGTTTCAAGTAACACGAGTAGCTTTTAGTTTGTTACTCAGTTTAGTCTCTAGCCTGGTTTAACTCCTCTTTTCTTGTCTCCTCTGTGGCTCTAAGTGTTTTTTCCTGTTTGGAGAAATTGATTGCTGCAGCACTTTTACTCTTGTGAACAAAATATAAATGTGGAATAGAGTTAAAACCAGTGTTACTTCAGCCTTCTTCACTATAAAATAAACTTCTCCTTTGTGTCTTTTGAAGCTAGCTGAATACAATGACTTGTTGTCCACTTTTATTTCACTACTTCCCTTTCTCTTCCTTCTTTCTTTTGGTCTCCTTTCTTTCCTGGTGCCGGTCTCGGTTTCAGACACCCACATACACACTCAGACCTTTCTAAAACACATGGACATTTATCACAGAGAGCATAAATTCCTAAAGGGCTTCTGTTGAGGAATTCTCTGTCTAGCACACTGGTCTCTAACACACGCCTCTGGAGAGAAAGGCAACTAAATTATTCAGTTATTCATGACATATTTTACTCTTTCCCATTTCTCATCACAACGTGATTCATAAAATCTTGATCTGTCCAGGAAATGTTTTTATACAGTTGAAAAACTAGTCTCTCCTTTTTTCACCTTTGTTTTCTGTAATTTGGTAAGTACTGTATATGTATATGAATGTTATTAAACTTCAACCTGCCGTCATTATATTAAGGTATATGTTCAGGATTTTTTAGGTTGTATTGTTCCCATATGTACATAAGAATAGGTATTGGTCACTGTACATTTTCCACACTGAACCTGAAGCATTTTACCCAAAACATGATTGTGCTGTAGGAAATGCTTGATGTTAACTGGTGATGGCACTGCTGTCACTGTTTGTCTGAGAAATGGGCCCCACAACTCTCTCAACTTTGCAAACTGTGTATTTATGCCAACTTTGACCACTATTGTACCTTGTAAGATGTGTGAGGAGAAGGTAAGAGAGTGTTTTTGCCCATCGTTTCAGAGCATATTGGATAAATGCAGACACAAGCCGTGCTCTACATCAACATAGATGAGACAGCAACAAATGACACTGAGATGTCACTAGACTGCTACAATATCTCCCTCTGACAGAGCTCAGGCAGAAATAACCACCTGTGACTTAGTTTAGTGGGACTGGAGTGCATATTGCACTGAAAGGACTTTAGTCCCCTATGTCTTACAGTGTAGTTGGATTCAAAGAGAAATGCTTCAGAACAGGAAAGTAGAAAAACATAAAGCAACCAACACCTATTATCAAGTTTAGATAGGAACATTTAACAAAGAACTAATCCTTTAAAATATTTATATGCTTCTCCTCCAGATGACATCTATTTTTCAACCAAGAGTACAGCTTCTGTAGTATGAGCAACCAGATACGAACGTATAATGTAGCGTGAAGGAGTTTGCTTGAAGTAGTAAAAGCAGAAGGGCGTTTAATGGCATTCACATACTCATGTACTCCTAACACTTGGAAAGGAAACAAGTTGAAAATCTGTGAAGTTGCCCTTTAACCTTGGACGCCTCAATATATTTTTTATTTAAATCTCTCTCACTTTTTGTCTTTCAGCAACTTGGACACTGACGAACTCTGTGGTAAGTTGAGTCTAAATAAAAGCGGCTTTGAATTAAAAAGTTGTACTGTATTTTCTCAGTATAAGGGAGGAACCATATTTGATGTAGTCACATGCACAATGAATAAAACCCCTACAGGCTGTGACTGAGGTGTCAGGATACTGCTGCTTTAAAAAAACATCTAAAGCCTTGTCCTAGTTTTTTAACTGACAAATTGTTTCTCTTAATATTTTTTGTATGTGCTGTTAAGAGTACTTCTCCCAGCACCTCGGTGAATATGAGAATGTTCTCGCTGCCTTAGAGGACCTGAACATATCCATACTGAAGGCAATGGACAAAACAAAGAAGGTAAGATGATACAAATTAAAGATAAACCTGTTTCCCTCAACAGGACACACAATGGAAAGCTACTATCAATCTAATAACAACTGTGTTGTTAGTGGTCTAAGTGGAAATAAACAAGAAATATAAGTTGATTGTTGGAAAATACAAGTCCATATTCAACTGGATCATATTTCCTGATTTTTGTGTTTCAAAATTGAAGGTTGTCTGCATACAGTCATGGTAGGAAATCACAATGAAAATGCAGCTGGTTTTAAATTTGACACTTGGACTCTTGGACATTTTGCATGTATTTTTGAGATGACCATAAGTGCATCTTGTCTTTTTTCCTCTGTCAGCTTACAAGGTGCCAGGCTTTAATATTGGCTCTCAAGGTAAAAAGACTATGAGTCAACCACTCTCACAGCTCAAAGCTTTGGCACAGTGGTGTTTTGAGCTTACCGCTAACACATCTTTAGTTTAGTAAGTTACAATAGCATGCTAACATTTTGTTAATGAGCAGTAAACACAGGCTACAGCTGAAATCAATAGGAATACAAGTTTTTCATGTGCCTGCTCATGAATAATAATACATTTTGACTTGATGATAGCACTTTTTCCAAAAAAAGAGAAAGTGAACCTTTGGTAATGTTTTGTTTCTCTCACACTCATCTTATCTAAATGTTTTCTGTTATGTCTTATATGATGAATGCCCAAAACCAAATTGTATCAGTCTAACAGTAAAATTGTTCATTTTACTTCAAGTGTTGCTGGCGTATAAACGGTTGAGCCAGCAATTTATCCTGTGGGGAGCATGAATGAGTGAACCAGATTTCATGAGACTTTTCACTCATGGTGGCGATGCAGGAAAAGTTGCCAACATTTTCTAAAATCTATCGTCATCTGTGCACAGACTGATATTTACTGTCATTCAAAGCTACAGGATGACAATGCAGCAGCACTGCAAACAAATCTAGAGAAAACTGACAAAATGTTGTTGACGCTGAATACTGCTGAATATGTAGCTTTAAACCATCTATACTATTTGTTTACATCTTTGCAAATCTGCAAAGTTGTGATAGTAGAAGTATGTGCATGACTGAGTTATTTCTCTGCTAAAATTATGATGCTTTCCTCTGTTCAAAGCACATCGTCTGTTCATATTAAAACAGTGTATTCATGTTCATTTACATCCCTATGACACACTCCCACACATCCCCACATGGTACATTCACTTTGACATTGAACCCCATGCGCATAATGATAACAATAAGAGAGGTTTGATTTAGTCACAGTGTGGTCCAAGCTTCATGCTGCAAACCTCTCTCAGCGTGTTCCTGTGCTGCCCAGCTGGCTTCCTCAGATCTCCCATTAGTCAGATTTCCATTACAGAACCATAAAGGACAAGCCAGGTCTCATTCATACTACTAATTAACATGATTAATTAATATGATTCTTTTTGGACTTGTGGCCAACATTGATTAGTAATTAAATGGGCTGTGTCTATATTACCAAACAAACAATGCTTCTGATCTTGATTTTGGCTTCATACCCTTCTGATTTTACTACAGTGCCTTTTTGTATTATCAGAAAGGTGAAGGAGAAGAATGAGGATGGTGAGGAAGAAAAAGGCAAATGGACGAAGGCAAATGATCAGAGATGACAAAAGAAGAAAGAGGATTAAAGGGGAAAATGATAAACAGAAATGGGAAAAGGATGTGAGAATGAGAAAAGCTTATTTTTCTTTGTACCACTCTCTCTTTCTCTGTAGTATCTCATCTGGCAAATATGACACATGCTGTGAGACTCCACTCGCCCCTCATCTCTGCACTGAAGCAGACACATACCATTGTGGCTGCCTCAGAAAAAGCATGTGGGAGTCAAACGTTCATTTGTCAGTGGTAGTTATTATTACTTTATTAGCACAGAAAGAGGGGACACATGATGACATCCAGCATCAATACCTGTGAACTGTGGTGATTAAAAAAATTCCAGATAAAGGTTTCAGTTTAGTAAATATTTGGACATTTAAATGAACAAGAAAAATAGAGTAGTTGGGGGAGATTTTAAGAGAATAGAGAATATATTTTATTAGGTACATGTAAGACATGAAGTTTAAATAAATGAAGTAGAAGAACACTCTATAATACTTCACTGCAAGCGAAACATATTTTTCTCAAAATAGCAATATATTACATGTGCCTGAAATTCAACATTCTTTTCTGCAAAGGAAATGAACCACGCAGATACTTTTGCAGTCCCTTTGCAGTCTTTCATAGGCCTCAGCATGATGAGGTGCGAAAATCAAATAGCACCTCAAATCATTTTCTGTTCTCCAACAGAATAGTTGAGAGCAGGACATGAGACAGCATGCAAGAGAGAAAAGAGGAAAGGCAGCACAGAAGTGTATTTTAAGGTTTTGTCATTCGAAAAAAAGGATTATTCACCTTGTTGTGGACTTTTAAAGGCCTTGAATCAGATCTCATGAACCACACAAGAGACAGAACTTGAAATGGTGCCTCTGTCAGTGTGACAACTCATCACTGTTGTTCCTGCACAAACATACAGTACAAATTGGATATTCTCTTTGAGTTCAAAGAGGACAAACTATATGCAAAATGAAAAGAAATGTTATTGACCAAGACAATAACTTTCAAATCAACTAAACAGTGGAAAAGTGACAGGATTTTACACTGCTGATGTCTCCTGTCTTAAAGTGTTCAAACCTCTTGAAGCCTAATTCATACTTTTCTCACCTACCACCATAAAGTATATCTATGACCCTAAAATGAGTCATGGCATAAGGAAAAGAGAAATGTAAGTGATGCTTGAGAAAGAAAACAGATGCTGCACGAGGCACAGATTAAAGCTCAGTTGTCTCTCTTGAACTGTATATGAATTACAAGAATTAGAGTGGGTGGTATGTAGATGTGAGTGAGGGGGAAGCATGTATGTGTGGGTATATTCCTGAGGTGTTTCCTTTTTTTTTGCACTGAAATATTGTTAATATGTGTGCATGAGCTAATTTGTGTATGTGTGTGCATACATCAAACATCCATGCACATGTGCGTGGGAGCTGGAACAAGACTGTGCATCTACATCAGAGCCAGGCACGCATCTGTAGCTGTGCAGAGACACTCTTGCCAAAGCTATTACAGACTTTCCATACGTGACCATTTTCAGCTCTGACTTCTTAGCAGATCGCAGGTGTTTCTCACCTACAGCTGCTGTGTCTCACACTTCACAGTCACTGTAGAATCAAAATATGAAACATTTTAATTTATGTAAATACAATTAATCAATCACAACAAGCACTGTGATTGGCTGGTGAAGTATACGCAGTAATCTGCTCCAGAAGCTAGTTGGTAGCAGTTGTTAGGTTTAGACTTAAGCTGCAAGTAACTAGTTCTTACTTACATGTAGCTTTAATAAAATAAATCAAAAAAGATCAAAATACAGTAATAGAAATATGGTAAGAAAAATACAGCACTGGGGCTATGGACCTAGCAGAACTCCACATGAGAGAGTGCACAGCTTGTCATACTGTGACTTGCCCTAAAATTGAGTAGTCAAGTTAAGACACGTCCATTTTTTTTAGGAACATAATACAGCATGTTTAGGGTTTTATGCACAACATTACCTTGCTAATCAACTGAAGAGACACAGCCGTAAGCAGCATGGGGCAATACTTTTCATTGACATCTACTGTCATCGAATGGGAAACTGAAACCATCCCATTAAAATATTAGCAGATATCTTCTTAAAAGTGTTTAATCATCCATACGTATTTACAGATAATTTTATACAGTGGGCTTTTCCCACACAATCTCCACAGCACAGATTTGGACTATAATTGCATATTGCATATCACCATCACATTGCCTTTTGACATGTTGTTGTTATTATTATATGATATTGATTTTAGCTGGTTTAGTTTTAATCCTGCAACTAGACTGAGCAAATCATAAGTTTAGAGCCTGAATCTCTGCAAACTAGATAGGTAGGTAGCTACAGTAGGTAGGTAGAGTAAGATTTTAAATTGTACTGTAGTAATGCATTTGAACCCACTCAGTTTTCTAGTCATGGTAAATTACCAGAAGGTGGTCTGATTTCCAGAATTACATATTTCAATTAGATTATTTCTAACATTATTTATATGATTTGCAATCAGGATTTTAAAAATACTCAGGTAAACTTGGCAAAAAGCTGACATATGATTGCGAGGCAATCTGGAAAGTAAAGTATGTAGTTTTAGTCCAGACTAAAAGGTTTAAACAGCATCATACTGCGCAGTGTGTGGTCAGAGGCCAAAATAGAAAAATGTACAAAACTGCATGCCACTGCCTCCAACAAAGCACATAACTGACCTTTTGTACAACTGAAAATAAAAGGGCAAGAAAAAGGCAAAAATGAAAAAATCAGGCAGACCTTAAGCTGTTTTAAATAGCTGTACATGGTGAGGTGGACACACATACACAAAGGTACAGATCACAGGAGGTAATTTGTGCTCAGATGGTAGACAGGAGACTGACCTTTACCAGTTTTGTCGTGACTCACTCTCAGTGTGTGTGCAAGTGTGAGTGTGTGTGTTTGCTGACAGTGAGAATGTCAGGGGATCAATGTCCAACTGATCTATGGCCAACAGAGATTCAAGGTTTTTGTCATACTGCAGAAACCATGGAGATCTTGTGTATTTTGTTCTCGTGGAAAACAAGGTTGTTAATTCTCACATTATAGGAGCTGTTGAGTCTTTGGTCACATTTGTTGATGATCGAACTGTTGGTAAAGCCCGAGACTAATGATCTGCTCTATACTCTCGAGATCCTGCTGAGAGTTCGACTGGCTCAGTGCTCAAAATACTGTAATTAGTGTGTGTGTGTGTGTGTGTGTGTGCACCCTTCTGTAGTCCTATAAACATATGCAGCTTTTCAAACCGTCTTCATTGCTCTTTAACACACAGAAACACTGAAATATATTTCTTTATCTCCCTCTCATTCTCTTGGCATCACACACACACACACACATTCCTCTTCATACATTAGTCATTCTCTAATCTAACTTGCATTAGCGTTTCCCTTCAGACCTCTCGTTGTTAGTCGAGTGTACAGTCAGGGAGCTCAAAACTGCGGGAACAGGTGCGGCGTGCAAACAGCAAGCTCTGCTATGCCGAGCATCATTCACTCCCTTCTGATTAGATCCAAAACAACACTCAGCCCTCCTGCCAGTGTCCAAGCATAGCAAATGACACCTCTCGAAAATGTCATTCAGTTTCATTTTTCCCCATCAGGTTTCTAAACAAACAAATCCTTCACTCACAAAATGGCAAAGATGATCTCAGTCTGAAACGCTTGCTGTTGAGGATGTTATTTCTTTTTGTTTGTGATTACAGGTGCAGGCGATTCCTTCACATATTTAATATTATTTTTACAATAATTTTCATTATAATGGAAAATGTAAACATGTCATCGACCACAAGTTATGCAGATACCTGTTGTTTAAACTGTACTAATCAATATTTGTGTAATAACAATAGATCAAGTTATTACTTCTTACATCTTTGAACTGATTGTTTTTGTTCTGCAGCCCACACTTATTGTCTAGGTTCACTCTGCTCTTATTGGTTTTGTTTCAAGTCACCTGACTGCATTGAAACATATAGATATTGACTTGTAAACATAGTGGAGTATTAGCAGCTGAAGACATTTCCCAGATATTTCCCTCAGGAGTTTCATGATATGTTGCCCTATGTCTGCTGACTGTGGCAACTGCTTGGTAACCAGTCGTTGTTTTTTCCAAGTGGGGGAAGATTTTCATTCGTACAGCTTTAAGACTGCAAGTTCACTTGACATTCATTCATATTGAATTAATAGTACATTCAAATTATAACATTATGTTTATTCTTATGTAACAACATTCAGATCAGTTAATTAATCAGTTTTTGTCTTTGCAGTTCATTAATGACTTGAATGAATCAATGAGTTTTTAGTTTGTTTTAAGGCAAATCGGATGAATTGAAACTCACACTACCTCCCAGTTTTTCCCGGTATTAAACTGTACTTATTTAAATCTCTCTGTCCTTCATGTAGTGTAGACTATATGTTTGGGGTATTTATATGTATTTGAGTATTTCCAATTACTGCTGCTTCATACTTTTCCCTCACTACAATACAAAGGTCAATATCATACTTTTACTCCACTACATTTCTTTGACTTCTAGAGTTACTAGTTACTTTTCAGTATAAGATTAGTAATACAAAATAGTGTAATCATAAGACATTATTGATTCTTAATGTGAAATTCACAAGATACGTAGTATGTAAAGTAATTCAAATTACAACTACTACATCTGATGTAAATCAACATGATAATCAAAACAGCATATAATAATCTCCAGTCACCAGGCCAGGGATTAAACTGACAACTTTCCAGTCACAAGCTTGCTTCTGTGTAAATTATTGTTAAATAGAGCATTCTGCATGGAGAGTATTTTTACTTTGATAATGCTACTGTTACTTTAAATGATAAAGATTATTAATAATAATAATAATGTGGTATGTTTCGCTGAAAATATTGTATTGTTTTGAGGTTAGTTGACAGATTGCATTGATCAAACACAGCTGAATTGGTTGAGCAAATGTAGAATGTGAAGACTGAAGATCTGACATCCTCTTGCTCCTCCTCTCCTGCGCTCCTGCTTTCTGAACGAAAGACCTCCTGTACAAAACTTTCAGTTACCAGAGGAGGCCTAGACGTTGACTGACGCTCAGCTGGCATGTGAAACCATGTGAGCCTCACAGCTCTCCTTGTTCTACCCTCCTTTCCTTTATCGTTCCTCCTCCCACTCCTCCTCTTAATTGACAGGATTATCAGGAATCCACCCACCTGGAGCAGTTTGTGACCCGCTTCCTGCTGAAGGAGACGACCAATCAGCTTCATTCACTTCAAAGCTCACTTGAGTGTGCCATGGAAACCACAGCTGAGCAGACTCGCCAGGAGAAGTAAGAGCAAATCTCTCTGGTCCCTCACACACACGCACGCACGCACACACAGACAAAGACAATCTTTAAAGCACAGACAAAGTGTATTGTACAACGGCACCCATAATTACAGTTCTCACAGCTAGTGTAATAATTTTATCCAAGTCACACAGACTAATTCACATCCCACACTTCAGACTAAACTATGCTTTTATCCAAGGTGCCTGCAACAATACAGGTTCTCACCCTGTATTCTATAGACAACTGCTCTTCCCTGTAATCCAGCAGATGTCTATAATCCTACATTTGATCTCTGTGCAGATCCACCTTCCTGTGGGAAGATACTGAGGAAAAGCAGATTAAAAAGGGATTGTTAAGACTTGACAGACATGAAACATAGAGAGCAGCTGATTACAACTGATTACTTTATATTGAGACAGATAGTTTATTAGTGAAGCTGTGCTTGGACAACTGTTTGCTAACAGATTCACTATATCAACTTCATAAGGTGATAATATGTCAGATTATGTGTTTGCTGCTTGTCTTCACTGTCCCCAACTCAGTTAATACAGTTTCAACAAAACCTCTGGAGCCTGTCATGTTGTTCTTCTGTTGTTCACTGTCAACCTGAGAAAACAGAAAAAACAAAGCACGCGGAAGAAATACATGAATTAATTGGTTTGCTAAATGATTATGTTTACTTCAACTTCTTACTAGGATTTATATATAATGAGTTTGTCTGACAGGTCGACGATTACAACATGAAGTAAAGGTCATTATGACTAACATATTAGTATGTTTGTAAATGAACTGGCAGATAATGAACAGTCACCCGCTGAATGTCTGTGTATGAGAAATGAGGACTATTGATGATCAAACCTGAGGCACTTGTTTCTGAGAAGGCTGTGTGTATGTGTGTGTGTGTGTGTGTGTGTGTGTGTGTGTGTGTGTGTGTGTGTGTGTGTGTGTGTGTGTGTGTGTGTGTGTGTTTGTGTGTGTGTGTGTGTGTGTGTGTGTGTGTGTGTGTGTGTGTGTGTGTGTGTGTGTGTGTGTGTGTTTTGCTGTTTTTACTGTTTAAGGATCAAGACTGTTGTAGACTGGTGGTAGTTAAGGTGGGAGTGAAAGGCTAAGGAAGGCATTACTGTATGTGAACGACTGTCCTCACAAAGATGCTGTAGCTGTACAGATGTGTAGCCCTGTAGGTAACGTCTGTGTTCACGGTGTATTTAAACAACAGGTGATGACGCACAGTCTCTATTTCAGCTGCAGCTTCAAGAGCAGAGCAGTGCTGTGCTGCCAACTTCTGCTGACATTCAAGAGAAACAAACTTAGCTCATAATACTTTATCCTCATGTTGACCTGTTAGCCATTAACATATTTTAAATTAAAAATATCATTATTGACATGGCTATGTAATTGCTGGCTCTTTCGTGTCATGCGTCCATATGCTTCAAACAAAGCTGTAATGGTGTAACAGTCTCTGAATAAAGGTGTTCAAGTGAAACACTCATTCTGTGACTATCCTGAACCACCATTGTCACAGACTAAGTCAGGAGCTTTTAGCAGTTCTGCTTTACTCACTAGTGACTGCATTACTTCCTAGATAAAAGACAGAAAAATCATAACTGATAACTCTGTTGTAAATTATAGGCTGCTGCAATAGTAACCTCATGCACAGTGCCTGCGTAACAAGTTTTGCACTCAACTTGTAATGTAATGTACTACTGAACTGAAGACAGAACCAGTGTTAAAGATCCGACTGTATGAACAGTGATGCATTCATTTATTATACTAAATGATAAATGGTCTACATTTATATAGCGCTTTTTTACCTATTGATACTCAAAGCGCATTACACTGCTTCACATTCTCCCATTCACACACACACTCACACACCGATGGCAGAGCTGCTACGCAGCTGACCTGACACACCGGGGGCAATTTGGGGTTCAGTATGTTGCCCAAGGACACTTCGACATATGACAGGAGGAGCCGGGTATCGAACCACCGATCGTATGATAGGCAGCCTCTTTCTCTCTATTTTGCTCTGATGTTGTTTTAAAGTGTCACTGTACCTCACTCCCTGCTCTGATGGCTTTAAATGGGTTTTTATGGTCATGTTTAAAGGACGAATAGGTTGTGGTCAAATGGGAGCTCACACTAATGACTCAGAGCTAAGCTTGTGTTTTGTATTCATAAATTGTGCAGTTGACATTAAAATTAGTTACCTCTCTGTACACTGTAGACACTGCCAACAAAACCATGACAAACAATAAAAAATTCCTTATTCAATGCGTGATTAATTAGCGTCATCATCTTCATTAAAGCTTTATTAATTCTGTAAAGGTTGTACAGTGTTATTGATCAGAAATTACTTCTTCAGATACTGTGATGGTTTAAAAATTCAGTTTGAGAAACAGAATAGGCGGACAAATATCTTCTTTCCTTCTGATAATAATCACTGCACAGTTTGCGGTTAAGCTCTTAACCTCCTCTTTGTACCTCTCAGTTGACATAAAGATTGTGGGTGAACATGATTACAGTAAGGCTGCTGATCTTTGCTACTGATCTCAGACAGTTTCAGCAAATAAAGTTGCAACATATCTGAGAATATGACTCATCCAGAGGGACCTGCCACTGGTTCCTCCTTCTCCAATCATCAAGGATGTAGAAGATGTAGATGTAGAAGTTTGCCTGCAGCAAGTGAATTAATTATAGGCCTGTGGGATTTCTCTTACATGTGGAAAAGAGGCATTTAAAGTCTCTTGTAAGTGGTGATATGTGAAGCGACCACAGTCTTTTAACAAAAGAAAATCATTCTGAATAAGCTGACTGGTGTTTTAGGATTTTGGGAAAAGCGCAGTCACACATCTTTATATGTAAATTGTGATAATTAATAGTAATCTATATTAGATTACTGCATAATTAAGGCTAACATGTGCAAAATATTACCTAGCTTTTTCTAGAAAAAGTTCACAATTTGTTGATTTTATATTTTTAAATTTGTGTATGAATTTGTACATGAATTAAACAAATCAGATGAAAACATGTTGATTATTGAGTGTCTGAGGTGCTGGTAGGCAGATTTCACCATCTTTGAACAAAACCAGTTTAGCTTTTTCCCCCATGTTTCCAGTCTTTATGTTAAGCTTAGCTAACATGCTGCTGGGTGTTGCTGGGCTGCTCTACAAAAAAAATAATGATCATAATAACACACACACTGTACACTTAAATATGTGCATGCCAATTCACCTGCACACACACAAACACTTCTCCACAGACACCCTGAGGTCTCCTAAAAATATGGGACCTCACAACTTGACAGCAACAAAATAAATCTTAGGTGATGTCAGCCTGAGGCTGCATGAACATTGTCACTGGCATTAGTATCACTCTCTGACCAGGGTGGCTTGCTAAATTTAATCTAACCTAAAACATCTATTTATGAGACCATCTTCATCTCAAATTGTAAAAAGAAAAAATGTGAGTGGGAAACTGTTGCAATGCCCTGAAACATTTCAATTCTATATCTCAGTCCCTAAATGCAAAAATCACATGTGCTCCCTCTTCTTCTTCCACTTTTCCTTCTCAGGTTCTGTTTTATCTAGTCAAATTAATTACATCAATACTGTATTTCTGTTTATTTTGGATAATTAGTCAATAGTCTGTTTTTTCTAAATTGTTGGACCCATTTGTTATTTTGGTGTGTGCAGTGCTGTTCTGTCCTGTTTTGACCCCAGACAGGGTCCACTGAAGCCAGAGGTTTTGTCCATCCAGTGGTCGGGTCGTCGCTCCAATCGGAGGCTTCAGAGAAACAACAGCCTCTCTCCCAACAACCCGCTTCTCAGTCTGGTCAATTCAGGTGGGGTTATATTCAGCTGTCTAAATTTCCTTAACTCAACTTCCCTGGACTCTGTTAGTATGTTTCAGTGCATCCTGTTTCATAGCACTTCAGTCTTGAGTTATGTCGCCTTGTTGCTGCCAGAACCAAAAAAGCTGATTGGCCAGAGTCACGGTGTCAGAGTCAGGCCAGTGAGCAGAACACAGGAGAGGAGGTTGTGTAGGTGTGAGAAGGAAAACAAAGAGAGGTTTGAGGTTGGTGGATATTATGGGGTGTCCTTGTTTAGACATAATAAAATCATGTTTATTGCAAAGGTGTCATCTCACATCACTATGTACTGTGAATGGGGATATACTAATGCTGCAAGTAAGAGATTTTATTTTATGACAAACATGCCAAATGCAGTTTGAAAATCATCCTCCTACTCGTGCACAGATTGCAGTTTGATGATGATGAACTGTCTGGCTCACAAGCACACATTTTCTGTGCACCAGCTAATTTTAACTCAGTACGGGACACTGCAAATAGCATTAAATTTTAGTTCATTCTAAAAAAATGAACACAAATAGTCTGGATTTTATGAATGTGGTTTTCTTTAGCACCAAAAAAGGTCAAATAGAATATACATACAAGCTTGTTTACAGAATCAATTTGTGGAACTGAAACCGCTGCTCTGATATTCATAAATGCTGGATTTTCTAACAAAAAGGCAGCAGCAGGGCACAAATAATTTCATGAAGACATTTGTTTCTGTTTCTTGAAAAGTCCTTAATTCACATAAAAAAGGTATTTCTATTTTCCCAGCCTGGTTGTTGTATGTATTTATCTATTGTGTGCACACAGTCATTTCATGGCACCAGACATTGTTGCCAGGAAATCTGTCAAACAACTGCAGCGTCTCTTTAAACTTCGATTACAGGCCTCAAAGCTTTCTATTGATTGCTGTGGTTGTGTGTTACCTAAGATGAAAGGAAACATTGAAATGCCTTCTGGGGCACCACCACTATTTTGAGTATTTAGTTCAAGCAATCAATGGTGGAAAATGTCTTTAGAATGCAGGCAGTGTACGCAGCACTTTTCATCCCTTCACCTTTGGTGTTTACTGTTTCTGAAATCCGTCCACCTCCCTGTGTGTCTCACTACTTCAGGTGTTTATGACGAAGACAGCCAGTGGCTGGTCCAGGTCAACAGACTGCAGAAACTCATCGACCGCCTAGAACAAAAGGTTTCTTTGTTTAAATCTGCTTTTTTCCTACCTACTTCTTCTTTATTTCTCCAGCTTCTGGTATTTAATTTAACTGTCTCATGACACCATGGTGGCCATCTGAAATTGACATCGCTCTGTCAAATTAACCACAAATTACAGCATTGTGGATTCACCAACAGTATTAACAAATTAACTCCTCCAAACAGCACTTACCCACGTACAAACACATGCACATGCTGTATGTACAGTGTATAGGAAATATCAGCTGCACACACACACACAAACTGTCACCGCTGCATTAATGTAGCATGAAATCTGTTATGAACTTGACATGATGTTTTCGAGTCTGAAAGACAGTACGAACCAATTTCTTTTTTATTTTTAGACTTTTTTCATTCTTGTCTGATATTAGTTTATTATTTTTATTATTTCATTTTAGTTTTGTTTTTCATTGTTCTTTCTTTTCTTTTTTTAAATTTAACTAAAACATATTATCCATAGTTTTAGGTGTCATTGGATGCCATGAGAAGTTACAAGAAGACACATCTGACAGGCGATGCAAACTGCTTTTTTAAAAGGGTCCGAAACCACTGTAGTAGATGTGTGTATGTTCATGGATAAGTCGGTTATAACAAATATGTTAATGTATGGATCAGATGAAAGGGATCACTCACAGTGAAAATCCGTATAAGGTAGTACTATGTGTGTGTTGTCTTTAAACCTGTTTCATCTACCCTGACACCTGATTTGACTGGGTCCATTCAGTGGCTTCATAACAGTCAAATCGAGTGGCCTCAAATTGGCCAAAAAGAAAACTCTTTAGATTAATTTTATTTATTTTTTTATTTTGATTATTTATTTATCTTTAATTTAGATGCACAACAGGGTGAATGTTCAGCTGCATGTGTTGTTCAATGTTAAATTATATTTGCCTCTATTAGGGCATTATATCACTGAGCGTTTCCTCTTGTTCTACAGGAGATTCGTCTGGAGCCTGTCGAAGAGGAGGTCCTGGAGAGCAAATCGGTTTGTCTGCCTATTTGTGTTTTTTATTTTTATTTTTTTATTTTTTTGTGATGACCATGTTGTTCCACTCAGTTCTCACACAGTGGCATATTACTGAAACTGAGGCCACACTCATAATAAGTCAACGGTTGCCGTAGCAACAGCGGGGCTGAAACTTGTCAGAAGCATTTTTACCCTCCTCTTGATGTTTAATCTTTCTGTTTAAGGCTCAATATTCAGTGTTTAAGATGAGGCTTAAAGCAGAGTTGGGTAGAGTAGCCAAAACTTGTACTCAAGTAAGAGTAGCGTTACTTCAAAATAATATTACTCAAGTAGAAGTAAAAAGTAGTCATCCAACAAATTACTCAAGTAAGAGTAAAAAAGTACTTGGTGAAAAGACTACTCAAGTAGTGAGTAACTGTTTAATTGTAATGTCTGATTTATTTTTAAAAAAGTGATGTAATCAGACAGACAAAAATATAAAATGATGTGCAAATTCTAGTATTTCCAAATAATAGAATAAACAATGAGT
>JAUMHL010000003.1:11241794-11282520 GCA_032362345.1 Sandelia bainsii
TAAAACAAGTCCAGTTGCCATTGAAAACCGTTTTTTGAGATAACCATGACCTGGATGACTGAGAACCTTCACAGATATTAAACTACCGTATGTACTGCAATGTGGTTAATTCATAATGACAAATAATTTGTGTTAAGAATCTACATCGTCAAAGTAACAGAAATATAGTTCTCATCCTGTTTGTTTGACCGTCGTTTGCATTCCTGTATGTGTCTTTGCATGAGATAAGTCCAAACAAGTGAACAGACCAACAACAGTTTTTGCATTTTATTGATAAATTATGATTTTTAAAAAGACCCACAAGCCATCTTATCCTCCCATCTCACACTACAGTTTTCCACATACTGAATTTGAACTATGTACAAAGAGTATTTTTAATATTATTTTCTGCTTTCATCATCATCATCATCATTATCATCACATTCAAAACAAGGTTAGAAGTTTGTGTGCCCTCTGGTCAAGGTCAAGGGTGCTGCGTTAGCATACAGAGAAGTTAGTTAGCACAGAGTTCACTGGAGGTTAGAGAGCAGCGATATAAGCGAGGAGAAGTGGAGGGTTTACATTCTAACTCACAGGCAGCAGGAGCAAAGACAGCAACATTCATACACTTCAGCTACCTCTGTGACTGAGGAAACACCACCACAGTGACTCAAGGTAAACAACATGCAAATGTGAGTCACTGTGTTTTGGGATTGTTTTCCACGAGTGAGAAGGCAACGAAAAGCAGCAAAGAACACAGGGAGGTTCAAAATAACCAAAATAAAAGTTTTATTGCTGTAGTGAGTTAAAAGCTGCATGGCACAAAAAACTTAACATTTTGATAAAAACAAGCTCCCATTGACCTGATGCTCTTCTTGACTAACACTGGGCAGACACGTTGGCACACAAGGGTATTTAAAGACAAGTTCTTTTACAGTTGATCATTAGAGAGTTAAAATCATATAGCAATACTATGTCAGTGTACACAAGCAAGGTAAATGGTTAATGGTAAATACAGTATGGATATGCAGCTTTCTGTAACTGGAGTTTAACTAGCAGCAAAAACAACACATACAATTGCATATAATCATAGTGCAATGGGCAAACTGTTCATTTTGGTCTGGTCAGTAACAAAAAACTCAAGTGAGTACCATCATATCAGGCTGCTGAAAAACAGAAAAAGGTTCAGAAAGAGCATTCATTCTTAAATCAACCCAAAAGCCAACTAATCTTGGCATTCATCAAGAAAAATCTTTTTAAGTTCTTGATTCTGTAATTTGGAGGATTCTGCAAAACCAAGGCAGGATTGATCGATATACAGCAAATTTGTTCAGTGAGTCCAAAACATTCATGAAACACACACAACAGGATGCATCTCCAACATACACCTCTTCAACACACTGCTGCCCAGACGCTCTGCAGACACTCCACTCTACTAAACATGACCGGTTTAAGATCTTTGAGAACAAGATGAAAAAACTAAATGTGGGCTGTCTTCTTCTCAGCCATGCAGGGCTGTGTCGTGTCCAGGCTAGGCGAAGCTGTTTTCTGGGTAGCTGACTTTGATAGCACCCCAGTAGCAAGCTCGTATCAGACAGATGAGACCCAGCAGGTAGGCAAACGCCCAGGACACGTAGGTGGCATTGTAACGACTGGCAAAGTCCCGAGTACCGACCTGTTAACAAAGAACAGAGAAAAAAAAGGGTGAAAAGTTAACATCAAGAATAAACAAAATTTTAAAACTTTATTGCATTTCAATATTGTGCAGAACAACCACTACTTGAAAAACAAATGGTCCATAAGACTCAAACAAAAGACCCATAAGATAATTCATAATGTCACAGAATAAGCAATTTACTTCCAAATAAGTGACACATTTATTTTAATAAACTTTAACAAGCTTGAGCTTAAGGTTAATGAGTATGATCCTTTGAAGTTATATTGAAGTCATCATGATTCTTATATGATTTTACCACATTGGGAAAAATCTTAATTAACTGGTTTGACGATTCAGGCAAATTGATTTTTTAAGAACTTTTTCTGAAAAAATACACATACTAGAAACAAAAGAAAGTCTGTACTTACTGTTAAACCCACTCCAATGAAAATGCAGATCATTCCTATAGTTATATAAGCACAACAGCGCCTCCTTGGCAGCGCACTGCCAACAGAGGATCTGTAAATAGATATCAAGAAGAAAGGAAATGGTTAGATTAGAGACTGCTGGAAGATTTCAGAACAGAAACAATAAAACAACAAAAGGACTTTAAAGGACCCCTGTCCTGGGAGAAATATCATCTTATTCTGTTATATGAGCATGTTTATATGGATTTGATGGCTAGAATAACTTAAAATGAAACTTCAGAAGCTGTCAGAAATCCCTGTCAACGTTTGTGAACAGTTTTTGTTTGTTAGATTGAAGCAACTGTGTACAGCTGAAATCATTATAATGTGCCTGATACTTTCTTTGTCCCACTCTTTTTCCAACTGATCACACTCCACAGCACTCCGACAATCTTGTAAGACAAAACATTTCTAACTTCCCCTTTTTAAGTTACATATGAAAGCTGCCAAGGCCGTTCACATATGCAACAACAATTTCAGCTTCATCCTGACTCCACACATGTAGCGAGTAAGTCAACTGCCCCTAAGCACCATTTGTTTTTTTAATTTTCACTATTACTTCACTTTCCTCCCCCTCTCTGTTCTCACATGCTTCTCATATGACGGGACTCAAGCATTCTTCAGGAATCACTGGTATTCAGATGGCTTAGGGGAGGCCGATCACCTGACCACTCTCCTCTTATTTTCAAGGGTTCCTCTTTGTTCTTCTGCACTGTTTACATTTATAATGTCTGACAATCTCACTTATGATGACCTGTGACTTTATATGGGGCCTATTTTCAAATTTCTAAATGTTCTAACTCCAGCTGCTCTAGCTCCTGCCATCTAAAACAAATAAACATTACTTGCAAAACAGGACTAATCAAACATGATCTGCTCTCAGTCTGACTGAGAGATGCAGAGAGAAGCAAGAATTTGCTGAATATGAACCAGTTTATTTGGGGGGATATTCTTTGGAAATGTGCTCCCACGCCAGAGGTATCATTTCCTTATGAGAATTAAAGTAAAATATCAAAACAGAACACCAACAAATCTCAGCCATCACTGCCTGGACTTCTGTTATAAGGTGGAGAAGAAGCTAAATATGGGAAGAAGGAGAATTTTTAGAGAAAAGGGCTGAAGGGCTAGAAACTTGCGTGTGTCTGTCACACAGCAACTAGGTAATGCATCCATGTGTTCAAATTTAGCTGCATTGTCAAAATGTGAAATTCTGACATAAAATAAACAGATTAATGGTGAAATACAGGAACAGGTACAAAGATCAGGACAGAAACTGAGGTATAGAAACAACAACGTCCTGCTCAGATACTCCATATCATCACTTTCACATACACATAGCACACACACACTTCCACACTGCCTCCCACCACCCTTGAACCCTGTGAACTTCTTACCACATTAACATTACAGTACATGTATTGAGGCCAAGCTTTAATTCTTGTCACACGTCTAGATTAGTCTCCATTACCTCCTCTCCCCTCTTTTTCCCAAGAACTAGAAAGTCCAGTGGTCTGACTACATACACATACATATACTAATTTATCCATAAAATAAGCACTCAAAAACGTCTCCAGCCACAATTACTCGAAAGCTGGGAGTTTATGTTTTTACATCTATGACAAGTTGTGTCACAGAAAACCAGAAACCTATTTGACTGAGGGTTGATGCCAATGCAGAGGTGGGACGTGAATACTTTCTCTCTTCTTCTTTTTTTGTTTATTCATTTTTACCGTTTTGTTTGCATGTGAATGTTCTCTTTCTAAAATAACTTTAATCATTTTGTTTCCTCTAATCTACAGTATTGTACTGTCTGTCTTTTTGAAGACTTCAGCTCCACCCTGCTGCCCAAATTTAGATTTTTCTGGCTCCAACAACTGACAAGATGGCCTTTCTTATTTATTGTGTCACATTTCATTTCAGGGCTTGAAGGACTACACCAGTGGTTTTTAATGTTTTAGCCAATTTCCCATTATTACCATGACAACTAACCATTATATAAAACATGCTTAATGTTTTATATTGACTCCATTCATATCTGTCTAAGACAAACATACATATTCTTGAAACCTGCATGTTTGTTAAATGAAAGCTTGACAGACTCACATTTTTTTGCAGTGGGGACACTTGGCTAGTGTGTTAAACCGAAGCTCCATCCACTGTGAGGAAACAGAAAAAAGAAGTGTTGTTAAGTTTCACTATTAAGGTACATGCACGTGTACTGAGGCGAACAGAAATATAACAACAAGCTAGAAATCTACTTTGAGAAAATCTACTTGGAATGATTTTAGATGATATGTTATGGTGGTTTGCAACATCTAAAGATATTATTCCCGTATTAGAAAAAATATTTTCAGGCTATGTTGATAAATTAGTGCCTATAATTGTTCATATAATATGTTAGTTAGAACTATTTCACCAAGGGTTGATGTTAAAAAAAGCAGTGTTATGAAAACTGTATTCTACTTGTTCTAGTAATAAAAGTTCAGTATATGACTTCAGACATTTGGCTTCAAAGAAGAAATGAAAATTTTAGATACCATCTAGATTAAATGCATTTTTATGTACTAAAAAACTATCATTTAACTGACGCTCTCTTCGAAGCCAGATGTGCACAAAGTCATATTGTCACCAGTATAAATGAGGAGCAGGGTTAGGCTGTTGTTAATATGTCCACCAGTATGACCAGCTTTCTCAACCTGTTGTTGTGCTGGGGGAGAGCCATCGCTGGGGAGGCCAGACATTGGCTGGGATGACCTGGCGTCCTCACTGCCCTACAGATGTCGCAAGCAACAATGTGTATATGTTAAGAGGACAATACCACTGACCTTTTGACCTGTGAGTTACTCAGAACCTCAAGTTGTGCATTTATTTCTCATTTTTTTTATTTATATGTGAAATGTTAAATAAACGTCTGAGATACAGTAATAAACTAGATAAAAGTGAACATATCATGTGTCAAACATTCTCATGTTATCGTCAGCACAAGGTGGCAGGACAACAGTTTGGTGTAAGAAAGAACCAATCTTCCAAAGTCTTGTGTAGCTGCAGGTTAGAGGGACAAACTCTTGTGACATAGTGACATAGTGTGGCTCTTCTTCAGTCGAGTAGCACTTAAAACAGTTGAGGAGCCAGGCAAAGAAAGTAAACATGCAGCAAATGCAGCCATCGTTTTCCACCAGACAGAATCCCTAACATGATGGAGGTCTTAACTTCAACAGATAAAAGACTGACTGAAATATGGCACACATTTTCTTCACTGCCAGCTCTGTGAATATACTGTAAACCAAGCTAAGACTGTACAACCAGGCATTAATTCTTACAAATACAGCAAATTCACCTTTCACTTCAATCATTTTCCATCACTGAATAAGTGGAGAATATGTTTCTGAAGCTCTCAACATTGTTAATATGCACATACGAACAACAGCATAGCAATAAAATTCTGCACAAACAACTCTGTGATTAGTTAGATTGGTGGTCTTGGTAGTTTTACGTACTAGGAAGGTGTTTCCACAGTGACCACAGACCACCCTCATCCCCTCAGGTTGGATGGGCAGTGCTGGCTGGGCCGGTTGCTCCTCTGGAATCACCATCACCGGGCTCAGGTTGATGATGCGTCTGCTGTCGGAGGAACCAAGAGAAAGATTATCGTATGATTATAGCACAGCCAGGAGAGGATCAGTTTTTATTACTTAAAGGTGGAGCTTGATTTGGCGAATAACAGTTGACAAAATGTTGGTAGAGTCAAAGCCATTTGCTTTGAGAAAAGAAGCAAATGTAGAAAATAGAGTCAAACAGCGTGATCTTGTCCATCTGTTGCCTACCAGTTTGGTCGAGGACATCCTATTCTCCTGGATGTGTCTTTACAGATGAGCAGGCAGTTACAGGGACACCTCACATACTTCTTCCCTGTTGGGGGGTTCTTGATAGGCTGGAATATAAACGTGTTAAAATAAACTCACTGAAAACTAACCACTTTGATGCAGAACATAAAAAACAGAGGAGATCATCTGATTTAAAAACAATAAAGTGACACAGCAAGGCCTTTCAGTGACACAATAAATAACTTTGCCTTTAAGCTATAAAATAAATAAATATATATATATATATATATGTAACACATCAGCTTCACATGGCCATATCATGTGCTCTGTTAATTACAGAAGCTTCTGTAAGGCCTCTGAGAGCTACCATGTCACACTTTTTGGTGACACAAAGTAGACTATACTGAGAGATGTTAATGTACATAATGTAAACAGATCACAAGATGCTTGAAGTAAATAAATTCAGGTTTAGTTTTAGAGTATGCACTGTCTGCACTGTCTGTCTGAATGTATTAGCACCACAAATATCATTAAATGGAAATGACATTTCCCGCCCCAGTGTGTCTGATTACATTGTTCTTCTCTTCTAACAACTACCAAAACTCTCGGTTACACAGGTTGAGACACATCCAGTCATACGGAGCAGAGGATTTTGATGCAGCAACATAATACAGAGGAAAGAGAAGAGGAGAGGAAAGGAGAGGGTGAAGAGAGGACGTAGTCTAAATCAAACTAAATGTTTTCACTCAACATGACAATTACAACTTGATGTTAGTGATGTTAGCGATGTCTGCATCAGTGGTCATTTGTAAACCTGTCACCTGCCTCAGCAATGGCCTCCACTTACTGTCGCTTCATTGCAGACTGTGCATTTGACCACGTGCTGATGCAGCTTTCCATCCAGGTTGATAAGCGACTGGCATACGCGGCAGTTGATGACTGGCACGCCACCGGCATCAGGGCTGGCGATGGCTGTGTAAGGAGGAGGTAGTTCGGCTTCGAGAAAGGGAGGGCAAAGCACACAACACACAGCCGGCTGTTAATTGCATGCATCTATAAAATTTCATGAACAAAGAGGAAGACAAGTAACTTTGTGCTTTATGTGCAGACATAGTTGGGCACAGTGTTTCAAGGTTAACTACAAAAATTTTATTCAATGTAAAAATCATTAGTTGCAAAAGAAAGAAAAAGCATTTCATGGTTACATCTTCTAAAACATGGGGATCTGCAGTCTTTTCTGTTTTATATCTCTGTAAACATAATATCTTTGAGTTTTGGACCGTTAGATGGTCAGATGTTATTTTTGAGACTGAAAAATGCGATGGCCATATTAAACGATTTTCTAACATATTATAGATGAACTATATATGAATTTAAAAGATAATCGACAGATTAATGTACACACTAATTAAAATAAATGTTAGTTAAGTGTTACTCCTAGTTTGATGTTGTTGGTTAAATACAAAATAAAGATCTGATACATCCCTAAAGAATCTGCAGTTATTGAGAAGAGCTGTTGGTCAACGTGTCCTCCAGTTGTCAACAATATGAGTAATTACTATTAATATACTACTAGTTACTATTATGACCCAGTATATAATCAGTATCAGCCTGCAAACACAAAGTATCTTAAATGGTCATATGTTCAGTCATCCTCCATAATAATGTTGGTATTTTTTTTGTTTAACTTCTGCCCATACTGTAAACAAACCCAGCTCTGACTGCTCAACATGTGACTTCTCTCTTTGTCAGGGGCCACTCTGTATGTTGAAGAAAGAAACAATGGGGTCTTCTTAGACGCCAAAGTGAAAAATCCCCTCACCGCCAAGCTGCAGGACAAAATTAACATATAGCATACATTAAGAGCCTTTCTTCTTTCAAAAGCGTTTGTGTGTGTGAGATTCATCTCCTGTAGTATTCAGCTGTTTTTTGATTAGTAACATCTGCAACAACAATAAAATAAAACACTCAGCATATAAACAAATGTACTGCATAAAATTAACATAGGGTTCATTTTTACTTGTTCAGTTGTTCGCTGAACAGTTGCATTGACAGCTAATTACCCTAACTAATGCCTGACTATTTTGGTTGAGAAACTTGAAATACCAAGCCACTGATTAGTGTTTTATGTCCCATAAACAAGTGTAATCATCATAATCAAATCTTGGCTTTTAGAGACTTACAGATTTTCTCTTTATGTCTGAAAGAACTACTGTGAACTAAACTAACCAAAGCAGTCACTCAAATGAACTCTGTACTGTTTAATCCCACATTAACCTGGTGTAATTAGTCTGCATTCCTCTTTTAAGGGCTTTAATATACTTAATACTTAATACAGTCACTACCATTACTACTGAAGTATTAAAGCTATGTTTTATATTCTAAAGGACTCAAGATAAACTCTACAAACATGTTGATATTCTTTCCTCATTCATTTCTATCATTAAACTCAATGTTGAATCTTAACAGCATAATTTACTCATAAAATGATCTGAACATCTGTAAAAGGTATGAGAAAATGTGATCTGCAACTAACAGTTTCCAATACCTGTCCAACATTTTTACATTTCATGCATTCATACACGAATTAACAAACTACACTAACATTTTTTGACAAATGCCAATTACAGTCTGCCAGAATACAAAGTGATGTCTTCAGGTATTTTTGTTGTGTTATTTTGTCAATTTTCAATTTACAATTGTACGCTGTGTATATGTACAGTGTATTGCTGGAGACATTTGCATTTAACAGCAAAATTTTTCTAAATGACGAAGCTTCAGAATTGCATCTTGCTCAATACAGCAGTGGTTTCCTTCTTTTTTAGGATATTCCATATAGTTGTACTGGCCATGACCAATGTTTGTGTAATGCCTCAGATCCAGTCTTCACAGGTAAAATCCAGGGATAAAACCAAGATTATTCGTGGAAAAAGAAGATAGAATTCTGGACTTTCCTCTAATATTCAAATTCCAATACTTCTAGAGGGGGCTGTATAAAATAAAGGAAAATCTGTTAGTACTCACATTCTAGAGGTTGCAACCAAACTAAAGATGAGTCTTTCATTTATAAATGACTAAAAAACAGCTGATGTCTTATCCAGACAACCAACAATTAGTCTTCTGTCAGTTGACTAAATTAAAAGATCTTTTACTATTACAAACAATACAGCAATAACTGTACAAAACACATGTTCTATACACATGTATACATGCTGTATATGTGTTATGTGAACTATGCCTCATTTAATCTAGGGAACAGATTTACTCCAACAGGCAGATATATATATAGAAATGAATTATGATACCATTTCTTCTGATGCTTTGTTAAACTTGAACCAGGACAACTGAGCAAACACGAGAAAAGCCTCTAACCTCTCTTGACAATTTCCTTCATGTCTTGCTCTAAACAAGATAACAAGGTGAGTCAACAGGTAAATTAAGTCTGAGATTCAGGTGCATTTGACGAGTTCACACCATAAGGACAGGCAGCCATCCAAACTGGATACTAGCACATTTTGCTGCTTATAACAAAGACTTAAATGAGTCATCCTCTACTACATCCTTTAAGTTGTATTATTCCATATTATAATACTGAGTGTTCACATTCACGCTAGACCGTCTTCTTAAGACATAGATTTCTTTCAAACAGCATCATGATCAACAACTTGAATTTAAACACAGTCAGCACTTCTTCCTCAGTTTTCCATCACCAGCGTTCAGTCTCAGTAGATGCCTGTTTCTACTTGCTTCTCTAACTGCTGTGTGCTATGCAGTTGTCCTAATGCATATCTGAAACTGAATATAGCAGCTCTAGGTTCACTAGCTGTCCTCTGAGCCATAGTTAGGTAATATGAGACGATACTCTACTACAACCTCCAGCACCACCACAACATACAGCCACCGTCCTGTCCCAGCTGTTGCCATCACGTACTGAACGGTTGTGGGAGTTGTGGTTTGTGGTGGTCTGGCTAACTGAGCTACTGACACAGTATGCTGATACCAGCTGCTTGGGGAAGTTTTCTGTTCATAATTTAATCTCCTGTTATGCAATGTAGCATGAAATAAAAATCTCTGTAGTGTTAATGTCATTCTGTATTTTTATTATTGTCAACAAATGACATGACAACACCAAAACCTGAAACTGTGCTCTCAGTATGAGGAAAATGCTGCATCATTTTGACTTTGTCTTGATGCTTTGCTGCTGATGAAGTGAGTATTTTAATCCTGAGTTTCTTGACAATCAAGCACAATTTCTGGATAAAAATAAAACTGAGGAATTCACTTATCACTTTTCAAAATTAATGGTGCTTGTTGCAGTCAATTTTCCTGCCATTCAGGCACAAATATCTCAAGCAGCTGGTGACAAAATCAAGCACAGCGACTAATAACTGTGTTGCAGTGAAGGTCACTGGTCTCTTCACCAACACCCAACAGTGAATCCCGTCTTGTTACTGCTGATTAAAAACTGATGTGAACAACTCTCTTAATCAGATAAAGGAGTCATGACTCTTTGCTTATTGGACTAATCATTGTGTTTTGAGAAAACATCTCACTTTCAGCGTCTTTGGCTCAAATGAGGCCATCTTACAAATTGACTGATACCATAAAACACAAAGAAACTGGAAATAGCCATAATTAACAAGACTGCAGAGAGGGAAGGAGGAGAAACTAGGTGATGAAATATACAGACATTCAGTTAGGGTGTTGCTTAGTTATTGCTGCAACTTACAAACAGGTTGTTCACAGTTCACAGGTTATTACAGCCCAGTGTTAAAGTCTCTATGATTAATCCGGTGGGGAAATATGAATTTGTCAAGTTAAGACTTCAGAATATCAAAATGGCCGTTTTCAACATTTGTTTCCTTGGTATTTGCACTCTAAAGGTGTATCACACAGTCAATGAAACCATTCATTTGCAGCAAAACACCCAGAGGAAAGAAATGTTGTTAGTTGTTGTTATAAGCCCATAATTTAAAAAAAACGTATAATCTGAGAAAAACTCCACAGTATATGGGGCTACATTTACTTCAGATTTTATAGTTATGCTAGCATTAAAAGAGAAATCCAATAAGTTGCTCAAACAAGACATAAAACAAAACATAACCATCTGACAGGAGAATCAGATGTTTTTGTGGAAACACTAGAAGAGGACTTTCCTGAGGCTAAATGAAAATAAAGCAGAAAATGAGCAGCTATAGATTAAAATGCTAAAATGCAAAATAAAATGCTACAGAATTTGATCAGACAAAATTCAGTGCAAAGGCCAGACCTGACAGCGGCTGGTAGACTGAGTGGTTAGAGGATTTATGAGCTGTAATAGCCTTGGTCATTGAGCCTGGATGCATCATGATACTGTAACGTACATTCAGCTGTTTACTGAGCAAAATGCGGAGAGTGTGTCAGTTTTCTGACCACAAATGTGCATCTTTCTTACTGTAGGAAAGATGCAAAACTATGCAGGAATATTCGTATCTTAACAAGATCAACACCAGATGTGTGTTCACAGTCCCATATTCATGTAAATGTGTAACCTGACATCTACCATTTAATCTAATTTAATTTGATCTGGCCCCATCCAGACAGGACACATCTGGATGTTTTGTTGATTTGCAGCTGGGACAAAAGGCTAGTCGCCTGCGTTCATCTGCAATGGGTCATTTCTCTCTCGTCAATCAACGACATTAAAGCCAACATTCAGTGAGGCCTTGCAATGCCACATCACGACTCCTCTCTTCTTTTTTTGTGAAGGTCCAAAACATTAAGGCCACAGTGAGTCGTGATGTAAGCATTTCTGCAGTAAAAACACAGGTTGGTGTTATTGTAGGCCCCTCTTCTTTAACCCACTGCTCCAGTTCTCACAGTCAAAGCTCCACCTTTTTCTTAGCCACCGTTTTATTTCGCACCGATTCCCTTGTCTTGTACTGGACTGTCTTACTCCAGTTTATTTACGCACTTCCACAAACTCGATACGCCCAAAAATGATTCAGCATGCAGGCAGCGGGGCTCTACATGTCGTGTGTTTACCTCGGGGACTTGAATCCTGCAGATACGGGGGAGCAGTGGGGGTCACATTCTCGGTGTTGGGGCCCGACAGCAGCGGAGATCGCTCGTCCATGCCGTCGGAGGCCATGTCGGTAAGCGTGAGAAATGACGGGAAGAGGTGCAGGGAAGGCTCCTGTCTGCAGAGTCTTCACTCAGCACGGAGGAGCAGCCAGCGGCTGGTTGCTGGTGCTGAGTTGCTCCAGTCCAGCAGCCCCAGTGACGGCAGCCTGGAGGGGGAGGAGCTCCACGGTGTTCCCCGCCCCTCACTGACATGGCCCTGGGCATGGGCAGTGCTGCCAAACAGCGCACACACACTGTAATGGAATTTTATTTGAAGAGCAAAGAAACTGAACTGTAAATGTGAATCCGTTTTAGCCTGTATTACATGCATACAATTACTTGGATTTAGCCCACATTATCACTATATAAAAAAGCCCCATTGTATTCCAAATAATGAGGATAGTTTTAATGAGGAGGACTGGTAAAGTGAAGACGTTTCCAGTCGCTGTCACTAGATGTCACTGTAGGTTCCAATTAATGTGAGTTTTTCCTTTATAAATGACTAAAGATCAGCTAACGTCAAACTAAGACCACTGACAATTAGTCTTCTGTCAGATAACTAAATTAATAGAACTTTTATTATTACAAACAATAAAGCAATAATTCAACAAGGACATTTTCTATACATGTGTAGCAGAGAACAATAACATTCTATAAATTAAATCAATATATTAGGACTCAGTGGTAAAATGAAGTAGCAGTTAGCAGTCATTGTCACTAGATGTCACTGGATTACTGAAGTCCAGGCTTGTACAGTTCACAATTATTTGGACAATAATTTGAAAAAGACTAGTATATTTATTCCTTTGACTGTTAGCTGCAGCACACCAGATATGAAATTGGTATTCTGCTGCTGGAGATGGTGTGAAGAACAATTACTGAATTATAGTGAATACACACCCATTCTTCCAATGTCAAATTTTAAAACCATTTTTGAAAGAAGTCGAGAAATGTGTGATGCAGATTGTATCCCATGTAGCAGCCATTGAGCAAGTGATGACAAATCCACCTCTAATAAAGTCCTACTTTTCAACAGCAGAAAATATTAGCCTTTACAATTAGAGTTCAAACAAAGAAATGGATTAAGATTTACCCCACAGACAGACCTCAGAAAGTAACTTACATATTACAAATAAACAAGCTCTAGGAATTTAGTCAAATAAGCAGTATGTGTGTCAAAAAAGCAAACATTTTAAGGAATATGGTGAAATAAACATTGCAATAAATTACTGTGGTGGAAACTGAGCAGTGCCACAGATACAGGAAGATGGAAGTTGGCACCTTAACCTTGTTTACTCTTTAACTTACTTTCAAATGCAAAATGCTGCTGCAAAGATCCAGTGCAACCAGACAGTGCAAAACATGTGACCGTTTTCCTGGCTCTTCTACATTTACTTCACAGTTGAGTCAAAACACATTGACTCAAACATATTCACTGTTTACCCTTTGTAACCTGAAAACTAATATCTTTGTGAAAAGGAGTGTGGTGATGTGAAACAGCATTTCGGAGTTCCTCCCTTCTTCGGAGTAAAAAAAGGTTTATACAGCCTGTTACAATTTATCCCAAAATGAACTGTACAAATGTGAAGGTTGGTGTCGTGTGCCTCATGTCCACCCCACCCCCCCAAAATTACAACACTCTGGGTTGTTTGTGCCAAAATCCATCTCCCATTCCTTGTTGCTTATGTCAGGATTTAAGCCTCAGGCTGTATAAATGAATATCCTGGACATTCAAAAGAATCACTAAATAAACATAGATGGAGGAAATTAAACACAAGATCCTCAACCCTGAGACAGAACAACTTTGGATAATTATGTTTTTATTCTTAAAAGAGCAGGATAACATTATGTTTGGCAGTATGTCTGTATATATACCAATCTGTTTCAATGCACAGATGTGGTTGCATGATGTTTGGATGTTTGATTTTGAAATGGGCCAAATTCAAGCCTGGCTGGTCTTTAACAGGAGACTGTAAAATGGCTCATAAATTCCAAGAGAATCACACCTGGCCTACTCCAACCACTGCATTCACAGAATCTGAAACCATAGTCTTCAGAGGAACAAAATATGTTAATTAAAACTATAAATTTTAGACAGGTCACATTTTAAGCAGGCATAGGTTACACAAAATATCTGCATCTTTCCAAGTCAAGCGTGTTTGGTGCTCGCAGAGAAAATAGATTTTCTTACCCAGAGGACAAGCCTGTTTTACATTCTCTGGGGCAAATTTCTTTTATTTCCTCCAAACACTCTGAGGAGAAATCTTTGCTCCCTACTCTGCTGTTACCGGGCCAGTAAATAGTGATTCATATCGCATGTTGGCTGCAGTCAACGACTCATTTTTTCCGACGACTTCAGGCACCAGACGAGCGTCGCTGCACTCACAGACTACTTCGTCGCTGGGGTTTGTTTGCAAGGTAAGATCCTTTAAGTTCAGTAGATAAAAGTTAATTTATTGTAGGATTGTGGTGAAAATTGTGTTTTTAATTTGGCTTAGTTTTTGTACTGATTAGAAGTTGCGGATGAAATGCGGTGCTCTGATCTTTTCCAGTTTCACTGTGCTGGCAAACTACCGTGAAGCTGCCAAAATGAAAACAATACTTCCGGTAACAAAATAAGAAATAAAATACATCTGTGCTGCAGCCTTTGAAATGCTGTAACCAAAAAGTAATGTGTGCTAGTTGGGCCACAATGTGGCCTGTTGTATTTTTCACTTCAGCTGAATTTTCCTGGCCCATCTAAATCTCTGTTGTATTTACCATACAGTTTAGAAATGCATGGTATTGTGCATACTGTGTATTTTGATTATTTTATTATTAAATATTTATTTTTTTGCTTCCCAGCATAGGATGAACATGCACTAGTCTCTGTTTTGTTTTGGTAAGAGGAGACCCACTGTGTGAATAATACGATAGCTTTGTTACAGGAAAAGGCCACAGAGGAGAAATCAACTCTAACGTGCCAAGAAAACTGACTTTCCAGCCATTACAGTTGTTTCAGTTTGTGTGTGTTCCACTGAGAATCTGCTCCATTTTTGCACAAGTCTAATCAACCCTGATACTTTATGTTTCAGTAAGTTTGGAAATGCTCCAGGGGGCAGTGAGCAGGGCCTGGCTTTGCCTGTGCTGCTGTCTCTTGTTGGGGGTCCACTTCCCAGCAGAGGGTGCAGGACCAACAGGACCCATTCCTATGTTTCCCTCTGAAGAGGACCTTAAGGACTGGGAGTGGGGCTCTGGATCATCTCTTCTGCACCTGCTCCACAGTTTTCCTGGTGATAGCCCCTTTGTTACAGAGACTCCAGGAACGCCAGTTAACTGCACCCAGCGTTTCTGGTTACCCCCTTCCTCTGCAATCTGCTGGGAAAACATAGCCGGGCCTGAGGAGTTTGCCAAGTCTCGTCTGCTTGTTCTGCAGAACAGGGCTGCCCTGCAGGCTGTGTCCACCTCCAGCGGGGTAGAAGATGGAGGGATCTCCTACAACCATCAAGCCAGAGACGAGGTCCAAGGCATCCGCTCAGACCACCAGAGTGTGGTAGAAACTATGCAGACCATGGAGAAGGTGTTTGTCTCTCTGGAGGAGAACAGGAAGGAGGGGAAGGAGCAAGGGGTCCTCATAAGGTGAGAAGTAGAAATCAATTAACCAATTTTTGTTTGTATAATTTCTGTGGGTTGAATAATTTAGTTACTGTATGAAATGTATTAAAATATTTTTGGTTGGTAAGTTTCATTTTATTAAAAAAGCAACAACCTCCTCAGCATTATTGAGACTTACATTTCAAGTCATTTCAGCCCTAAAGTAACATCTCTTTACGTCCACTTGACAAAAACTTAACAGTACAAAACTTATCTTAATCCAAATCATGAACCTCCCTAAACCTAGCCAAGTCATTTTTGTGACTGAAGCTGCAGACTTGATTGTGCTGCATCTGTAAAGCTAATGTGAGAATCATTCAGAGACATTTGCATGTTTTTCTTTAAAATTCGTACAGATCAGGGACGCAGCCAGTGTCATTTTTCACTGTTTTTATCATAATTCTCAAAATAAAGAATCAATCTGGAATAAGAAAAGGGTGATTCACCAGTCACTTAAGACTTCCTCTATTCTGACCCAACTTTTTCTTTCCAGTTGAACCTGATATTTTTGTAATTACATTTTATTATGTCAGAAATTGGTACCTATATCAGAATATTGATTTAAGAAGTGGGTATAATATGAAGACACACACACTTATTTATTTTTGATACTGCAGCTGTGCTTTAGCTTTCTGTTGCATTCGTATTTATATACACACATTAAACCCAGTTTTGCAGAGATCAGTCATAATACACAGCTTTGATCCCCACTGAGCAGAGGAAAAGCTATTACATTTCCAGTAAATACCACTGTGATGCTAGTCCTACATTATTATTAATGAGAAAATAAGGAACCCTGGATCAGTATTTGTCTGGCCCAAACATAACACTGATTAAATGCCAAATAAGGCAGAGTGGGAACACCATTCAGAAAAGCAGCTGAGTCACTGGAAGTGTTTTCCAACAGTCATCCGTCAGGACATCTGGTTGAGACAAAGCTCTGCCCAGTTTTAACAGTAGACTATTAACATTTAACGCAGTGCTTTTCTTCTATTACATGGGAAAACATTAACTCAGGATTACTGGAATAATTCTCAAACTCACAGAAAATAATGGGTTCAAATGTGTCAAAAAGATAATTACTCACGGTTTTCATCCCTTTCAGCATGAAGGAGCATCTTGCCAACACGAAGGACGCCATCGATGGCAGAGAGCACATGGCAAACCACCTCGAGAATCAGTTTTCCACTTTAGAGAAGACTCTGTTTAACATGCAGCTTAGACTCAACAAACTCATCCAACAGTGACAATGGCATGTATCCACTGCCTCTTCTTCTTCCTTTATCTGAACAGTATTTATATATTCATGTACTGTACAACAACATAGCAAATACCTGCATGCTTAGGATTATGTAAGTCTGTAGTATCAGGACGAAACACGCTTGATATGCACCATATTTTGTCTTTGATACAGCTACCAAAGTAAAATATGTAACCTGGAATTTGCAGAGATAAATAAACCCCATATTATCAGGGAGTTATACAGATGTTAAATCCATTTCAAAAATGTTCCACATGGAGATTTCCATATCATATTAAAAGCCTCTAGTAAAATCACATGACACTTAGTGAGTTGTTAAACACATTAAACACAAACTGCTTTTTCATATGTTTGACTGTGGTGTAAAATACAATGCGGTACAAAATAAATTTTAGGCAGCACAAATCTTTAATTTCATTTCAAATCTAAACAACCAATTTGTAAATATATGACAAAGATGCGTTGTAAGGTGGTTAGTTGTTATATACACTTCAAATATTCACATGTAAAGTGTGAATCATCATTTGGAAAGAAAGATACAGCAAGTTCACGTTCTTTGTAAATATGCTGGAAAACAGAGGTATTTGTACTTTTCCTTAGTTGAAACAACTTTCAAGTATTTCTACTGAAAACTCAAGTATGTTTTTAAAACTACAGTATGATATATAACTTAGAATGAGAAAGATCAGTAAATTCCACTTTGAAATCAAAATCTCTGAAAAAAAGTGTTCACCCAATCGTATTTCAAAGGCGATAATAGCTCAGTAGCTGAGACATCTGTGTTCCAGCTGTGTGGAATGGACTATATCTTGGTCTGTTACATGGAGGGAGCCCGTAGAGGCCTGATGTTAAGAAAAAACTATTTATCCTCCAGATAGTTGAGCATGCAAAACAAGCATGAAATTTATGATACTGCTACAAGAAAGTCTTCAGAGACAGTCTAGATTTATGGGCCCCATGCAAAATCATTCTTAAACCATAACATGTACAAAATATGGTAATAGTAATGTTCAAGCACATCAACACAGTACTTTTCTTTACACAGAAACAGTCTTTTAGAGGTAATAAATTCAGTGGTAAAGTTCAGGAGTGAGTGCATTATGATTAATTGGAGGCTGCTTTGTTTACGCTGTAATTACAATATTTAACTTGCTGGCATAAATTTTGTGTCATAAATATATAGCACAACGTTTATGTTCTTCTAAGACTACGTGTTGCTGTGTTTAAAGTTGATCTTGGAGTCTTCACCTGATTACACATCAGCACTGTGTGGCTTTACGCTGACCTTCATCATGAGCCATACAGCTGAACTCGGTCACAGTAAAAGCACTGAGAAAGTTGAGGGTGGTTTGCTGTCAGTGAAAGGCAGGATGTGAATAGTTGATAACATCTGTTGAGGTGTGAAATGTATCGTTTTAAAAGTCAGCTTCCTCTTCTTGCATTTGCTCCAAAGATTTGAGGTAATCTCGTGCCAAGATCTTCTTAGGCAAAATATCTGTCAGTTAAAAAAAGATGATTACACTATGTTTAAGTCGTTACTACATCATTCTGCATTTCTCCTCTGACTGTAGCTGTACAATGCCATCACTGCTGTCGAGAAAAAACAGACACCTGGCCTATTTCAAATGTCTAAATTGTATTCACAACTTCTGAACAAGTTTCCACAGGTGATGTATGAATCCATGGTGACAGAAGTGATTTAATTATGACAGGTTGGTCAAAATGCACAGTAAAGACGTCATCAATTAAAAATCAACTAAGAAAATGTAAATAGATAAAAGCATTGCTCTATAAACTGCAAAATTACACATAGTAACATATCAAACAAAATATATTAAACAGATTTATATTACTTGCACTAAATCCTTCCTTCACAAGCGCTAAAATGTTCAATTGTTTGGTTCAAATTTATGATAATCTTTGAAGCTGTAGTTTGTCATTGTGTTGCGTTGTACTGAGAAGTATTTGTCTACTCTTCTATCATTTTGACTATAAAATGTGGGAAAATTCTGAAAATTAATGTTCACCACAATTTTCTAGAATCCAAGATGACAACTTCAGATGTGTTGTTTTATTTGATCAACAGTTTTTAACTAACACATTTTTCTGACAGGTTTTAGTTAGTACAAAGTGGAATTATAGGATAAGATAATTTAATTAATACATGCAGCCAAAATGATTAGCAAATCCTGTAAATCTATAAACTAGATTAACTGCCACTATTTTGAAAGGCTAATCGCAGTAGTACATTTTAATGCATATACAGTTTGCTAAGTATTGTATTGTTAAAGCTTCTCAAATGAGGCTACTGGTGGAAGAAGTACACAGATCATATACTCAAACAAGTTCCTGCATTCAAAATGTTATTTAATAAGTAAGTAAGTGCTCAATATGCAGAATGGTTCATTTTGAAATAATAGATGTTATATTATTGCATTATCATTATTGATGCATTATTGTGAATCACTTTAATGTTGCAGCTGGTAATGATGGAGTTTATTTTAATACCTTATTCACTATTTTAATGATAATATGTTTTCAATCTAATAATCATAACTTCAGTTGCTTTCCATACTGATGGGTAGCTTGTGAATTTCACACCTAGAAACAGTCTTATGATTGTGGTGTATTTCGTATTGTTATTAATCAGCACGAAAAGTAACAGGAAACTATAGATACGAAGTAAATGTAGTGGAGTAAAAATAAAATATTTATATCTGCAATGTAGTCGAAGTATGAAGTATCATAAAGTATAAATACTCAAATATAAATAACGCAGAATTGTACTTAATGACAGTACTTAAGTTAATATACTTTCCACCACCTTTTTCTTCTTATCATTTGAAAGTATTGAAAGTCTTTAAAAGTATTTTCAAGATTTTTCAAGAATTTTTTCCTTGCCCAAAAAGCAATTTCTCCTTGGAGACAATAAAGCAACCTAACCTAACCTAATTTGCACTGGTTCTGGTACTGGTTGTAAAAAAAAAAACTATTAAGGTCTCACTATGTCCTGAATTTTCATAAACTGGTTTTAAATGTGTGACTCTTCCTTGTAGTAGACTATTATTACAGTGTGGTATTAGTACTAGGATCTGAATACTTCCTCTAATACTGCTGGAACTGACTGTATACTATCCAGTAACCAAGAACCATATTTTAGTTAGCTAGGTTCAGAGAAGTTCCGGGTTACAGTGGTGTTTCAGTGGTAAAGGGCCAGTGCGACCAGCATGAAGTCCCTGCAGGTGTGTGAGGCTGTGTCGGGGTCTCACCTGTGAGGAAGTGGAAGGTCTCGGTCTCCTCTGCGGTGTTAGCCAGGTCGCTGTAGGACAGGGTGTTAGTTTCCTTCCCGGGGCCGTTGTTGAATGAAGTCAGAGCCAGTTGCTGGACAAACAGCTCCTTCAACGACAAGACAAGAGGCAGCAAAGGTGAAACTTAAACACACACTGGAGCAGCTACGTTTACAGTGACTCCAGGAGCTAACGCCGCTAATCCCTGTTAGCTGCAGCAGATAAATGAGTGAAAAGCGACTTACTGTCGCCTTGGTGGTGAGAAACAGAGCGTCCTGGTTGATGCTGGACACATCGGGGGAGCTTTTCATGATGAGCCTTACTCTGGAAATCGGGAGCGAGATTGTCTTTTTGTTACTCGACGTTTGGTCGTCTTTGTTTGGATTATTTTGAGACATCTTATGAAGACAACGCGCCACAGACAGAAGGAACTTCAAGTATTGTTTTGAACAGTGACGAGTTTCTTCTTCTACAACGTGATAACAAATGTTAGAAGATGTTAATGTGGATCACCGCCACCTGCGGGACTGGAGGAGCTTCAGATGATTACTGCTAATTCTCGTATGTCTGTGTTGATGCGGCAGAAGTTGGCTGCACAAAATCAGTAGGACACACAAGTATAAGTGCCTAAAACATAGTCTATTACAAGTGTTCAAGTTAAATTACTATGCACATGCTAGTCAGGAAATCAGGAAATAGAGAGATCAGAGAACAATTTACAGAAATACAGCTCATATATCCATCTATTATCTTGTCTAAGACAGACAAGCATAGACACTCATATTCATACCTAAAGGCAAATTACAGGCTAACTACATATCTTTTTCACTTAAGGAAACCCATTTTAGGGGACAACCTACTGCCTAACAACATTCACAAATATAAGTATATGATGCTGGACTGTATCGATTACATCTCTGTTAACATCATTGATTGTATTCGGGGTATCTGTGGTGTGTGCCCTTTTGATATTCACACATATTGTCTTTTTGACTTAGCTAAACAGGTCAACGAAAGCAGCCTGTAAAGTAGAGAAGGGCTGGTTTGCAGTGGCACCAAATCATACAAAATGATATCATCAGCATTAAAATGTGCACTGCAACACTGAGTTGCAGAATAAACATTATTTATTTACAAAGGAAAAAGCAGTGGGCCTAACATTGATCACTGAAGAACGCCTTAAAGAGAAATGTGATTTAAACCAGTTATAAACAGAAATATCAAAACCACCAGTAGGCAGCTTATTTGATAAAATATTGTGTCAGTATCAAAGGCCTTGGACATATCTGTAAAGACATCACAGTGTTGATTTTCATCAAGTGATTTAACAGTGTCATCCATAATAGCAGTTGCACTGGCTAAGTACATGTACATAAATAAAAGTACTCAATTAAGAAACTAATTTCTTTGGGGATCAATCCAACTGATCTGTGTGTTACATGAATGTGGAAATCTAGTCTAGATTTGTTTGGCCTCATGACGTTTCTGCAGACATTTAAAACATTCAGACCGTATTAAAATCATCTAACAGTCATTTAAACCAACAATGTTTGGTAGAAATATGCACCCAAACCTATCTTAATGTGGAGAAGTGCTGTCAAAGACTCATTGGACTGCCCGCTAGCAGATTTCTGAGCAAAACTCACTTTTCAAACCAGTCAACAAGTCCATTAATTTCTGTTTGGCTGATAAGTTTTGTAACATCCTTCCATCCACTTTCTTTTGTTTCCTATTTATTGTGGTTTCATAATGGCTGATACATGAACGTTCAGGTAAGCAGAGCGTAGTATATTTTTTAAATAATTAATATTAGAAATACAAGTAATTCGCTCCAGCAGATTCCAAACTCTCTAAAATTTAATTTCATTCAATTCTGGCGCAGTGTCCTCCAGTCCAGCGGAGGTGCTAGACGTAAGTGGCTGCTCACATATCAAGTACAGAAGAAGAAAGGATGTTAGAAGCCAGCGCAGAAGAAGAAATAGTGGCGCTACAATGGCGGCGATTCAGCTTCACAAACAGCCCAGGTTTCCATTCAGTGTTGTGGGTGTTACTGTCAGTAGTCTACTGTCGTAGCTGGTTCTACAAAGTCTGTCTGTTGTATAAAGGAAATATCCGTGTCTCTGCTTGTGTCATTTGCTGGAGTCACAGCAGCACCAGTCTTTATTTAGATAAACAGCAGGAGCCGAGTGAGCCTCTTCTGCTCATTGTTTATTCCTTCGTCTTTTTTCTGACAATCGACGATGCCGCTGGGTTTGAAACCCTGCTGCGCTGTGTGCAAGACGAACTCTTCGTCCATGTGGAAGAAGGGAAACCAGGGAGAAATCCTGTGTAACAACTGCACAGGAAAGAGCAGCGGCGGCGGAGCATCAGGACCCTCCATCTCCTCCAGCACTCAGCCCAGCAATGGCGGGGGCAAGCAGGTTAGTTCATCTGTGTAATGTTTCTTTTAACATTGGTTGTTTGTCCCCGGTGCACTTATACTTTGTGGTGTTTTTAAAAATAACCCCATTTTAGTACCTCCTTAAACTAAACAGCAGAGTAAGAGACTGTGGTGTAGTAATTATAACAAATCCTATAGCATCTTCGATTAAACTATAACAGTAATAAAGTAAAATGCAAAAACATTGGCTCATTCTTGCCTTTTTTTAGTGGGGTGATGGTTTAGGCAAAGCAAGCATACCTCCGGTCCTTGAAAACTGTGATTTAATGCTTTTATTTTTCTGATATCTCGGACTGAATCTTAATCATCTCTTACCTAATGTAAGGGATGCTGTATTAGGTGGTTTGTAATAAATGGATTCTGCTGCACAAAGCACACTGGACTGCAGCTAAATGTCTAATACATGTTTTTGTCTTCAGTCCAAGCAGGAGATCCACAGGAGGTCTGCAAGGCTGCGAAGCACCAAGTACAAAGCTCCTGCTTCTGAGAAGAAAGTGTCAACAAAGGGAAAGGGAAGAAGGCACATATTCAAGTTAAAAAATGTAAGTGTGAGATATATGTGATCTGCAAATTTAGTTGTTTCTCATGTTATTGTACTGGACTGTACATTTATGTATTTGCCTGTGATCTCTTTCTTCAGCCAATCAAAGCACCTGAATCTGTTGCAACAATCATAACATCAGAATCTGTATTTTATAAGGTAAGCAAAAATAAAAATGTCATCTTTCAGTTCAGTATCACTGATAATGTCATGTACTGCGTTTTTTGTATTTTCTTATCTGCTTTCAGCATTTCTTCTAATTACACTAAATTAACTACACTATGGTACAAAACCTTCATTCTGTGATACATGTGAGAAGGAGACAGGTTGTAGTCATCCTCAGTCTTACTATTTGTATCCACAGGGTGTTTACTACCAGACAGGAGATGTAATCAAAGTAATAGATGAAGAAGATGGGAAGCCATACTACGCTCAGATTCGGGGCTTTGTGCAGGACCAGTACTGTGAAAAGAGTGCAGCATTGACCTGGTTAATCCCCACCCAGGCCAGCCCAAAGGACCAGTTTGATCCCAGCACATACATTCTTGGTGAGCAATAGGAAATCATAATTGTGCTAATTATAGGGTATTTATGTGACTGGTTAAGAAATGTTTTTTTTCCAGGTCCTGAAGAGGATCTTCCTAGAAAGATGGCGTACCTGGAGTTTGTGTGTCACGCCCCCTCTGAATATTTCAAATCATGGAGCTCTCCGTTTCCCACCATCCCCATACGACCAGAAAAGGGCTACATCTGGACTCACATAGGACCCACACCAGCCCTCACCGTCAAAGAGTCTGTAGGTGGCAGCAGCTAACAGGACTCTGATGTGGACTTGGTCTGTTGCTTTTAAACAGACATTTGTACATTTATGTAATATAATGAAAACAAATTTGATTGTTAAGCATAATAGTGATTACTTCAGATTAAGGACAAGATGTAATTTGATACATAAGAAACCATGTGTAACTACATTTTAAACAAGTTGTTGGCTTCAACGGTGGAATATTACTTTTGTATTTAGTAATAAATGAGAAAAAACACTTCCTCTCCATCATGTTTTTATTGTGATTGTTAAAAAAATTACTAATTTATTCAGTTGCTGTGTTGGCAATAGATCAACATGACTGTTTGGCACTATTATCCTTTTATCCTTTTATTTCATTTATATTTCCCCTTTGTGAAGTAAACTGTAAATAGACTGTATTATTATTAGAAGTTTTAAGTCCCAAAGATGTTCTGGTGCAGAGTAGATCAGATGTATTTGTTCTTCCAGCTTCCTCTAATTTATAGCTGAGATGTGTCATAATGCTCTGTAGTTGTGTTTGTGTTAATGAAAGAAGTTCGAGTGCAGCTGTGTCGCACTTCTTTAACGAGTCAGTGATGTAGGAAACACAAAACTGTTGCCAAAGACACCTGACTGTAGCTTTCAGACTATTTAAATTATGATTTCACTGAAACAGGTCCTGCAACTTCTACAGTACTGACTCCTGTTTCATTTTTATGTGAGGATACGTGTTACATAGGATAGTGGTGGACCCAATACTAGTCAAGAGTGAGTAATGCACAGATGAGATGAAAAGTATGTGACATAATCGTTTACCTAAACATGAAACTCTAAATATGTCCTGCACAGTAATTCATACTAGACAACAACACGCCTCACAACAAGAAGCCGCTGTCTTGAGCGGTCTACTCCAGGTCCTACTCGCCTACCCGACCTTTAACCGAAGCAGGAAGTTCACAGACCTGCAGCCTCTCGCTCTGCTTCTATACTCTTGGACAAACATCCCTGTCAAACTTTCGAGCTTCACCTCTTCTGTGCGAAAGTCTCACGGTGCTTCACTGAGGAAATGGATGTTTCACTTAAGTTATTTTTTACACATTGTCTGCACTTTATAAACTTTTCTTGATCAGATGAACAACTGGGATTATGGGCAAATTCCAGTCCAAAATAGGTGAGCTATTACATGACATTACCCGGTGTTAAGTTAAATACTGTCGCATATAACTAGCGTTCACGTTTCTCTCATTTGCACAGCTTCGAAACGCAGGCAGAGTCCTGAAGGTAAGATAGTAAATATCAGATGCGGTATGTACAGCACTGCAACTTCGTAAATGTGCTTAAGCTTTATTTTTGTATTTGTTTCAGTATGTTCTTATTTATTGTGTTGTTCTGCAGGTGGTAGTTTGACTTCCAATGTGCTGACCTGTCAGAGGGAATTAGAGCGCATTCACATCCACAAAAGCAAACTAACAGAGGTAGACATGTATTTTTTATTTATTTTTAGAATTAAGTAATAAACCATATATAGGTGGTCTAGTGCCTGCCGTTCTATTACCAACTTCATAGAGGGTTTGGGACCAGTTTTCCTTATCTGGATCAAGAATCTAACAAAAGTGTGTCAATCCATTTGAGGTAAATTTGTGATTTTGGACTGTATTATTTAATATGGCTTGACTTGATATTAAACTGATGATATCTAATAACAAATGAGTGTTTCATGGCAATGGGCGAGCTATTGTAAATCAGATTTATTATGCATGAGAGCTGTACACTAAACCCATGTAGGTCTGTTTCCACACTACAGAAAAGCAAGCAATTAAAACAAGATGACACAACAACACAAGCAACACAAACATCAGCAGCTTCTTCTTACTGTTTTGGTGGTATCAGCTTTATCCCAGTGAAGCCAGTTTTTTGGGACAAACAGTATTTGCTCACATCACATCCAAGAGACATTAAAGGTGTTTGAATGTAGTAGTATATTTATTCTTCCTCCCTTCCTCCTCCATCTCTATAAAGAGGCTTCCAAGTCTGTGAAGTGCAACTCTACCACCCCCTCCAAACAGCAAAGTCTTTATACGGAGCTGCACTGAAAAAATCTCCACATCTGGTACTGCTTTCCTTCTCCAGCCAGACAGACTGTGAGGGTGGGGAGAGAGGAAAAAGATGTGGGGAGAGGTGTTTGGAGCTGTAGATGATGTGGAGAGAGGTGGCTGTTTGATTGCGTAAATGGCATCACATGTAGACTGTTAACAGTAATGAAGCAGTCAGATTTGGGACTGGGAAAGTATTCTGGGAAAAATAGTCTTAGAGTCTAAAGAAATTGTCTTCATTACATTTAACTGAAGACTGTAAACATTTGTGATGGTCACATACTCTCATGATAACTATAAATAGAGTGATTTAATCAGAATAACTGGATTATGTGGTAATAAATGAATCAGAGCTGTTTTATGTGCCACCAAGGACCACAGGGTTTCTAGGAACAGTAAATTCACTTATTCAGTCATTTCAAGTAAAATAAGATTAGAACAACCAACGTGCCAGTTTCACTTTTTTCGACACGTTTCATCTTCTAGCACAGCTGCTGAAGTCATGAGATTTGGTGTGAGCTATCACCAGTTTTGTTGTTATGAAGTGTTATGTCTGTGCCATGCTATACGAACGTTCTGGGAAGTTCTACAGTTTGGAAAAAGGCGCTGTCTGTGCCAAGTTGTTTAAAGGGCTGTGGTGGAGTTTCTGAGCTTGTTAATGGTAGAGCACTTCCTGCGATTAGATTTTCCATACTCCATGACACCACTGCTATAAACTGTAAATGGCAAATACAACATCTTATACTGTTTTTTGCCAGCATTTTGTGTTACATTTTGCATCCTTGGTATTGAGTTTTGCATCTTACTGAACAATGACTTTTATAGATTTCTGTGTATTTTTGAAGTAAGTGAAGAAAAAAAGGGGTGTGGACACAGACACATTAACCAACTGTTTACATACTTACCTGTCAAATACCAGTGACTCAGGCGCCAACAACTTCACTTTCTGAAGAAACACAAACCTGTTTACTTAGCTATGATCTCTGGATCGAGTGTGTGTGTGTATGTGTGGGCGCGCGTGTGCAAGGTAGTAAGTGTCCACATACACAAGGCAAATATTGTAATTTAAGTGCAAACATAATGATCAAGTTTTAACCTCTTCATGTGTCAGCCTCATATTGTCAGACACAACTAATGACTAGGAGTGGTTAGTTTCATTTCCAAGCTCAAACAAACCTTTACCACTCGTTATCAATCCAAAAATCAGTTTGTTTCTATTTACCTGTCTTTTTTCAGGTGTTTGAAGGCATTTTTCATTATACTATAGGCTACTGAATTTCACAGTTATGACCCAGTGAATCTTGGTTTGGTTTCATTTGCAAAACCTGAAGGATTAGCTGTTGTCTTGCTGTGTGTCAGAGGTTTTGCATTAACAGTTTGGTACTAACCATTTCATGTTTCTGTGAGAGTAGGAACCGTTCTGTTCATTCTGCATTAATAATTGCAACAGTTACACATTTATTTTGTACCCTTATTACAATGTTAATAAATATTATATGAATACTATATTCATTCTGTTTTAATTTATTTTTCTGGCTGTTGTAAAAATCAGGACCTCTTAACTTTTACATGCTATAAGGTCATCTTTGCATCACATGCATAGAAAAAGTGGTGGTGGTTTAATGGCTTCAGGACTTTACAATGAAACCTTCTGTCCAGGTATCTTATTGTCAGGCTGCTACACAGTCTTTCAGAGTCTAGGACAGCCTCTGCTCCGCCAACACTTGAACCATTGTGATATCAGGATGGATGCATGAATGTATGTTGTGCCTTGGGGATGTGCAACAGACAAGGAAGCCAGTTGCACCAGGTGGAAACTGTTATGCTACCTGCATCATCACTCTTCCACCCCCCTCCTGCCCTCCTTCACTGGAAATTAAACCCAGCATCAAAGCTTCATAGCAGGCAGAGCGTGGCGGGTAGAGAGAAGAGGGTGTGGACAGAGAGTTGAGTTGTGTGTATTTGACTGTGAATGAGGGTGTGCATTCGTCTTATCCTTTTGTTGCTCATCTGCATCTGCCCGGGCATCAGTGTAACACTGGTGATGGATTGTTATGTTGAGAGATAACAGATGCCTTTATGGTGCAAATATTCCTGTCTTGTTTGTTTGAGTAGATGTTTTTGTAAATCCTAAAAATGTGGATGAATCTTAAGGAGCTGTTTTACAGTTCCTATAGTGTACAGTTGCTGATTACTACAATAATATAACATATGACAATACTGGATAAAAATTGTATTATGTCGTAATAATTCAGTTTGCGCTTGTGATAAAGATCTCATGATTTCACATTTAACTCTTTCCCTTTACTGATTCACTGTCTTTAAACACTTGTTTGTTTTCAATTTTGTAGGAAAATCCAAAAAGAATGACTGTGTAGAAAATTACTATGTTGATTATAACTGAGGTGGAGTTGGTGGCAGTTTTCTAGAAAGCTGTGCACAAAACCACAGAGGATTGTTCAGCTTTTTCACATCTGGAGATCAACTCAACACTCATGGGACATGAAAGTCACTTAATTGCTACCTCCCTTCTTTCCCTCTCCCTCTCTTACATGAGTGCTCTCTGTCAATTTACCCTCTGTCACTTATTTCACAGAACTTGTACGTAGAATTGAGAGAAAACAGGTCAGACCGTAACTGCAACCGCAATGGTGAGTGTAAAATTACATGCATCATACAGACATTGTTCACTGTGTGTTAAGGGCTTAATAAGCTTTCTCAGGGCAAAATGAAAATAGTAAAATTATTCATATCTGATATATGTTTGTGTGGGAAAGTATTTCCGCCTTTGAACGTACAGCTTTCAGTTTTAGCGTTTAGTTTAATCTCTGATTAACATTGTGGTGATTATAGCCACCCTCAAACTGTGTTTTCTGCTGTGAACAAATAATGACATTCATCTTTGTGTGTTGTTCAGTGGTTCTGCCACTAAAGAAGACACCTGAAACAGACAAAAGCATCTACATCCAGGTCAACAAACAGATAAAGAAGAAAAAAGGCCATGCTGGTGTAAGTGTAAGCTTCCATTGTGGCTTGATGTACCAGATGGGTGTGATTCCACAGTGTCAGGATAATTATAGGACTTGTTACTGTACGCTGTCTTAGTGTTTTTTTAAACTAGAACACACTCCCCCCCACGTTTTTGAATAATTCAACTTTTTGTTTTTAAGGGCCATATGGGTCAATCAACACATGTAACATGTAAACTACTGTAGTGATTTTAGGGTAATTGAATAAATGCTTTAGCATTTATGGAAATAGTATTATTTTCTTTCTTGCTGTGATATGCTGTTATATTCTCAGATCAGATCAGTACCACTGCCATGTGTATGTCCCATATTGTCCCACTACAAATAGTTAAACTGTTGGAGCAGAGCTCTCTACTGTCATTTATTCATCTTATATAGCAGAGAATAGCTTAGCTTAGCATATAGATTGGATACATAACTAAGCACAATGACCTGCTGGACTCCGCACTGGTTGCCTGGAAAACACATAGGGACAACAACAGACGGCCAAGACAAAATCCCAAACACAACGCCCACAAAACCACAACTGCTGAGCAGTTTTTGTACAAGATGTAACATGTTAATTTTTGAGCTCTCATCTAAATCTGAGAAAGCAAGATGTCAAAGTATTCCTTTAAATGTTTATTACAGTAGAAAAAATGCTGTTCTGATGATATGTGTACATGCAGGACACAGAGTGTAACGTGCCTGAGGAGGACTCTCGCCAGGAGTGGGTCTTCACACTTTACAATTTTGACAACAGCGGCAAGGCCACAAAGGAGGTAGCTTGCTTTCTTGTTTATTGTTTAAATAGTTAAAATTTAGTAGCTCTGTATAGTGTGTCTTTGTGTGTTTTGCAGGACATGTCCAGTCTGATGCACTCTATGTATGAGGTACTTGAGGCATCAGTCAAGCAGCCTGGTCACACACCACTGAAGATCAAGTTAGCTGTAACTCCCACAGCTTGCCCAGACAAGATCTCACAAACAGGTAAAATAATTTTTTACGGTGGCTCTAGAAACCACAAATACCATTTGTGGCATCAACACAGAGGAATTAAATCATCGGTGAGCCAAAAGTGGTACCTGTTTTGGAAGAGTGGGACTTACACTAATGCCAGAAGTAATTTTTGTGACAATATTTTTGTGTACCTCTTTCACTGAAAACAGCAACAGAGAAGGGGCAGAGTACACCTCAGAAAGCAGGAAACTCAGTAAGGAAAATGTACTGTGTGGATGAAAATATAGAGCGCAGAAACCACTATCTGGATCTAGCTGGCATTGAAAACTATACCTCCAAGTTTGATAACACAGGTATAGAAACTTCTTCTTTACTGATGTTGCTTACTAAGCCCTTTATTTTAAACACACACCTAAATTTGAAGTAATTCTTTATCTATTTTTCCAGAGTCACCATCTGAGGAACCCACACAATATACTCACTCTGCTGTTCAGCCCCACACAGTGGTAGAAAGAAGTAACTGCTTCTCCTCTGACTCTCCCAGAGGCCTCTCTGTCCTTCATTCTCTGAAAAGTAAAGAGACATCAGTGAGGAATGACAGGTGCAGAGAAGAGGGAAAGTCCTACAAGCATCCTGCTTCATGGTGCCACCTGACCCCATCTCACCCTCCAGCACATAGTCTCCTCCAACGTTCCCACAGCAAGAGACTTCGCTCCAGGGTACAAGATGCTGCCTCACAACTTAGACCCACACCAGGGGGAGATAGGGACATATTGTCCAATCTTCAGCCTTCTTGTGGTGTCCGACTCGTCCGGAGACATGAGCACCATCACCACCATGAGCACCATCATCATCACCACTACCACCCATCATAAATGCACTCTAATTAAAGATGAGTGCAGGTGAGAGGAGCCAGTGTAGATTATCAAATTGAAATGAGTTTAGGAGGGCTATGTGCAAATTAATGTATGAATTATGTACAAATTAATACACAGAATGTGTGAAATGATAGATTATTTTGTTTATACTGACGTGGCATCACATTTGCTTTCTCTAACACTGAACAAATATTTATTGACAATGATTCATTTTTATAGTTCCTACTACTAGACAAAGTCCATAGTTTGTTTTCTGTTTTATTTAGTGACATCATTTACTCAATATCAGCAATATGTTCAGAGTAGATGAACTTACAATATATTCTGCATTTCTGGGAACAATATATTTTACATGTCAGTGACATGATATAGACATTAATGTCACACTGATATATGCTTCTTCAAAGCAAGAATAGCACAATATACTCTCTATATATTATTTCTTACTCTGCCTTTGCAAAAAAAAATTATGTAAGGTAAAATTCATCACAAAAGAGTCATGTCATCACTGACAGAAGCCTCAGTTGACCAAAATGCATTGCAAGTACATGACATGCTGCCATTAAAGAGTAGCAAAAGCCATTTTCTATAAATCAGTTTAGAGGAAAATTATATATTTAAAAGTAAATTGATGAAGTAGATAACAAAATAATTGCTGAATTGCAATAAACATTGCACAGAATATCTGAAGGTTGGATTATTACTGTATTGCTGATTTATTTCTGCTCTAACAATAACCTTTAGTCCTTGCACGTGTAGTGAAGGTCTCACAAAGACATGTTGTAAATTGTGACATGTTTCCAGGCAGCATTCAAATGTTGTTCCTACTTATCTCTCTGGCAAAAGTTGCAAATAGACACTGCACCTGACGAAGGACGTGAGACAGCTGTTTCTATAAATAACCTCTACCCCTTAACTACCATGAGACCCCCATGCCTTGCTCCTGCCTTACCACTGCCAGAAAGACAGCAACAGAGGAGAGCAACAAATCAGCAAACACAGAGGAGGCACCGAGCTGTTTGACAGCAGCTCCCTCCACAAAACTTTTGGGTGCAACAACCAGGGATAACACGTGAAAATATGAAGTCACTGCGATTCCTTGCTGCTGAAAGCTTTGTCAAGACTGGAAGTGCTCTAGACAACCTCCACTGTGTGTCTATTAACCTCTACCCGCTTCTCTTCAAGGCCTGCTACCTCCATGAGCAGGCTGCACTGCTGCATGCATTGGTCCAGACGTGGCCTCTTGCTGAGCTCAACCTACAAAGACTCCTCGGAAAGACACTCGACTGTCAGGTGGACCTCACCTCTCGTACCTGCCGGCTTTGTCTGAAGGCAATTCTTACCGGTTTAAAGGTACTTAAATGGTCTGGAGTATGGGATAATCATATATATATTTCATATTCATATAAAAGTTGCCTTTTCTTGTGCCATGATTTTAAGTTTGTGGCATATCTGACTTATTGCTTAAGCATTATTATAGGCTGACTAGATCTCATAAGACTTTACATTATTCTCATCTTGTTTTCAAGGATTATGTGCTGTCTCCTCCAACAACCTATGCCAAAAGCCTGCATATGGTGGACATCACTGCCCTGAAGGACACTGAGCATCAAACGTGCCCCTGCCAGTCCACCATGGGTCGATGGGCAAGAACCCAGCTCCTCAGCCAAATGTGCTATGAAACCATGGTGGCCATACAAGCCAACGATGTGCCTCAATCTGTCTTTGAAACTTCTGTTGACGTTCTTCTCAATGGCTTTGTCACAGGCCGCAACTATGAGCTGGTGGCTCAGGCCTTCCTCCTCCTCCGCTACAGTCCCCTCAAGCTTCGTTTTGTTGGTTTTCGGGCCGATTCCCTAGCTCTCAAGCAACTCTTCTATGTACTTCGACTAGCAGAGCCTGAGTCTGTCATAAAGTTGGAGGTGGTCCACAATGTTCCCCTGGAGGCCACTCACCTGGAAGTACTGTTGTCCAGGGTGGAATTCCCCAAATTACAGTCTCTGACCCTGCCAACTGGGGCGTTAGATTTTAGGAGGCTGGGGTCTGATGATGATGATCTACTAGCCACCATCGGTAATTTGCTGGCACAGCTGAGAAGCCTCACTGAGCTCTATATTGGTTTCTCCACTCTCACTGGACACCTGCGCAGACTGTTAAGGTGAGTAAATTGACAGATGGAGAGATAAAGAGAATAAAACAAGGTGTTTGTTCATTTATGTGAACAAGCAAGGAGACCTTGACCTTAATAAATGCTTTTGATTGATAACTCTAATGTCCATCTTGCAGCACATTGCAGCATTAAGAGCTTTAATATAGCACACAATAATTACCTTTAACTAGCATCACAGCACATTTCAGTTTTTGGATGATGGATGAACTTCATTGTTCAAATGTAAATAGAGCACAAGAACAAACCCAAAACAATAGAACAGTCACAATGTAATTCTTAAGAAGATGTTAACTTGATGAGAAGATGAGAACAAACAGAACTGTTCTGACAATTTATGAGGATCTAAGTATGCATCTATTAGGTACTTCTAACAAGAGATTACTCAGTTACCAAATGATTTCTAGAAAACCAGATGTGTATAATTTATAATGTATGTATAATTTATGATGGCATCACACTACGTTTTTCAGTGTTGATTATTGAATCTTCTTGCAGAAGTAGGTATTATTGTGAGATATTATATTTTTTACTTTCACCTGGTTTGTTTGCCTAGTCCCCTCAACACTCCACTGCAGTGTTTGGAGTTGGCTAACTGTTGCCTGAACCGCATAGACATGACATACCTGTCCAACAGCCTCCACAGTGAGGCCCTGGTTCGCCTAGACATCAGTGGTCATGACATCTTCGAATCTTTCTCCACCGCTTTCCATAAACTGCTAAGCCGTTGTTCATCCACACTGACCAGCCTGACCCTTGAAGAATGTAACATAGAGGATGGACACATGGAGGCCTTCACTAATGCTCTGGCTTTCTGTCAGGAGCTGGAGGAACTCAGACTCCTGGGAAACCCTCTGACCTCTGCAGCCCTACTGAGGTTATTCTCCATACTGTCCGCAGGTTTTCCCAAGTTAAAGTACATAGAGGTACCAGTCCCCCGTGAGTGTTACTCAGAGGATGTCACTTATCCTCTTGATGATTCAGTCTTACTGTCTTATAATAAGGAGCTGTTTCACAAGGTCAGGACGCAGCTGACTGGCATCCTGGAAGGAGCTGGTAGGGGGAGCGTGGAGGTGTGCACCCCCCTCAAGGGGGCCTATGATGCAGCCATTAATGAAACTAGCAATGAGCTGGGAGAGACCATGTTAAAATCTTTTAACAGCATCATTGGGAATTTTATGGGCATCATAACAGATGTAGAAAACAGGCGATCACAGGCTCAGAAAGATAATTAATGAGATTTCTTGTGGAATAAATAGACTGAAAGAAAAGGGGTCAACTGAGCTGTTTAAGAAAAATCTGAATCTTCAAACCTAACAGAAATGTCTGTGCTTTGTTAACTGTGATGCTTGCAGACAGTGTCTTGTTTTAAGCAACACTAGATGAAAAATCTACATTTCATTTAATTACAGTTCAGGTACAGTTAACTAATTATTAAAATTGATCTATGCTCAACTAAAGAGTTCTACTAAACAAAACGTGCAGTGCAAACAGATGTAGCTGCTGTAGATGTTTAAGCAGATACCTAAAGTTTGAGATTTTGTTACCTGTGTCTATTGTACATGTACTCATGTTTATATTCTGGTTTAAATTGTTGTATATAACTGGAATTGTAAACAGCACAAATTTGCAACATGAGACACATTGACTGATGTTTGATTCTCTTATACCAATAAATCAAATCCATTAAATAAGAAGTTGCAATTTTTCCAAAATTTCTTTAATGAGCACTGTTTATATATGTTATATTTCATGTTACATATTACACCATGGGACAACCATGCACCAGCTGAAGACAAGAATTCAAAGCTTTGATCTGAATTATTTCTTCATCCACTCCTCTCTTTCTTTCCTCTCATGGATCACCTCATCCAGATACGGTTTCAGATAGGGATGATCCTACAGGGAAAAGATAAAAAGGATATATAAGGTTAGCAAGCAAATGTATTTCCCACTTCCACCCTAAACAAAGAAACAATCTCTGGTATTTTCAGTGCACCTCTTCATATTTCGTCCATTGGTCTTTAGGGAGGATCTGATGCTTCATGGTGAGATCCAGGGCTCTCTTGATCCTGAAGGTCCTGTCATTGTTAACATTCTCAGGAAGCCTCCTCAGGGCCTCTTTCACATCTGAATCCTCATAGATTGTGTCATCATACATTAAACCTGACACAGAAAACATAAAATTCTGTGAGAGAAGAAATATAAAAAATGTTTTTTTTCTGTAAGCAGCATTGTTGGATTGTAAAAACATGCTGACGAACACATTATTCTCTGGCCTTACCAAGCTTGTTGAAGCCACACAAGTTGTAGTACCACTTTCTGAATCCAAGCAGAAGTCTGCCTGTCTGCGCTGTGAACAACATGAATACACACAGACAGGACCAGTCAGATTGCACAAACTTGAATTTAAGGAGCAAATGTTAAAATCACTAGGAGATGTGGAATTAAGTGGTTGCATTATTACTATACCTATATTGACTCAAGTCAAACCTGGAATCTAATCACTTCCTGCTTCCTATATCCAACACTGATTTTTCTGCTGCTCCTGCTCATTGGGTTTGATATACGAATTAATATCTAAACTCTAAGCTCACTCATCTAAATATTGTTGATTTTTGGACACCGAGTGTTTTAAGAGTTAAATCAGACGCTTGTATTACTCGAGCACTTGTTTTAAAACTCCTGCTAACTTTGTATTATCTTGTTTTCTTAGCTCCGCTAGCTTGTTCTTGTACTGTTAGCTATGGCTTCTCTGTCTCTCCCACTCTGTCCTGCTCAGTGTTCCATATTCTTAGCTTCTCCTCTGCCTCCTTTATTGGTAATGGTATCTGTATCAAATGTAACTCGTTGTGATTTGGCACTGTATAAATAAAGTTGAATTGAATTGAAAGTACAATTTTGAAGTACTATCTTCTGCTACTTTATACTTCCACACACTACACTGAATGTAAAGGGAAATATTCTACTTTTTGCAATACTTCCCTCCACTATATTCTTAAGAATAACAATGGCAGCTGAGTGTTAGCACTCCTGCCTTACAGGCAGAATGTCATGGTCATGGGAACCTGCTGTCCGGCTATGGCTGTGTGGAGTTTGCATGTTCTCTCAACATTTGCTTGTTAGCAGCTTTCCTTAGACAATCCAAAGGCATACAGGTTAGACTGACTGGTGACTCTAAATATAGTATAAAAACAGTAAAGTCATACAAAGTACCATTTTTTATGCAGCTGAACTTTTCTTTCCCTTTTCTTCGCAGTCTCATTTTTCATCTTATAACTCCTTAAATTTATATAGTGACTCTCTGGACTAAACAATTAAAGTTGATACTGTAAACTATATATTACATACATGAGTTGATGATGTAGATTAAAAAGTAAACATCTCTTTCTGTTGACTCTGTATCTCACACTGTATAACACATATATATACACATTATGAAACAGGAACCGGTGACTTTTCAATCACATTATCTGATACAGACTTTAAACACTGGATGACAAACAGCAGACAGCATGTCCATCGGAGATCAAATAGCTAATACATTTAGGCACACGGGAATGACAGAGCAAGCAACACAACACCGGCTCTAAGGAGTTAACATTTGATCAAATGCAAGTACAGACGTTTTATCATAACACTAACGCTAACAGAACAACAACTGCTTGATAAACTATGAAGAAACGTTTTTTCCCTAAAGGGACAACAGAAAAAGTGTGGGGAGTGTAATAATATTTAATTTTACTGCGATTCGCACAAGGCGCTAATGCTACGCTAACGTTAGCTGATCAACACTGTTAGCATGGGGACACTAAAGGACACACACAAGTCAAATGCTCCAAAACACAGTCAGTCAGACCAAACGTAACACAGTTCTGTGTGTTACGATATAACACAATTCATACCATAAAATTATAACAGAATGTGTAGTGTGTTAATTTAAAAGTGGAAATATCATTAAATAAACGATATTCATTTACCTGGTGCCCTCGCCGCCATGTTTTCCACTCAGAAAGACCTCGCAGTGCGTTATGGGTAAGAACTGTTGAGGTCAAAGGGGACTTTGCATTACGTATTTTGTGAATAAAAATGCACTTATTTTAAACAATATAATTTGCCAACAGGTGAACATATTTCTGTATATTGGGTAGTTTGAGCTGATTCATCTTGAAGTTGTTGTCTAAGTAAGTTTATTCATGTTCAATATAATTATAATCGGGAATATGCTAGCACAGCTGAGCAGAATAACTCAATATAAACTATAATATTTTAATATGAAATGTGATAGGATCACATTTTCAAGTTTGCACTGGAAGGAAAGTACCACAAAGAGGAAATTTGTACTAAAAGGGCTGCCGCTTTGGAGGATATGTGACATATGACACATTTGCAAGGTTGAGGCCATGTATATATAGATAGATAGACATATATAGATATATTTAATTAATATATATTTTCACACAGGTTTTGTCCACCACATAGGAAGCATATTGGAGGGATCTCTTGAAAGCCTGGATTAACAGGATGAATGGTGACAGCAAACAAAACAGAATTGCAAACATCTCTTTTAATCAGCAAATGGAATAGAAGTGAATTACATAGAATATTAAGTGAAATACTTTGAATTTGCAATTACATACAGCACTTGAGTAAATGCATTTAGTTATATTTGACCACAGAACAATGTGTGATTCTTCTCAAGTCACCTTGCACTCAAAAATGTTTTTTGCTTATATTTTACTACACAATATATGCATTTATCAAACATCATTTGGACACAGGAAGCTTCATTTCAAACTCAGATGATGCAAGACATCTGCATGTAATATATCTGAAATTATATTTATTCCATTTGACCACTTGTTTTCTCAAGTCCTGTCCCCTCACGAAGAATCAAAGTGTCTTTTGGAACAAATAAAAATCTTCCAGTGTGGCGGAAGCCAAATTTGTGCAAAAAATCTCATCTGGCAAGGACACCAAGCTGTCCAGGGAGATGTAGTTGGGCAGGTTTGGGTCATACTGAGCTTTTCCAAGGTACTCGAGGAACAAATGGCGCTCTCTGATCCGCAAGTACTTTGTATTCAGGACCTGTGGGAAGAAATGTGTTGAAATTATCATGTTGAATATGGATGTAACACAAATTAACTGAATTCACAATGACCTTACAATGGCAAAATAGCCAACAACGAGCAGTTTAGTGTACCTGTGGGAACTTGGCAATCAGGTGGTGGGGCACCTTCATGGTGTTGTGGAGGAAGTCAAATATTTGGGTTAGCTTCCTTTTATTAGTAGTCAGCACTTTAGGGACAGCAATAACTATGTGCTGGATCTCATTTTCCTTAAGGCCGAGCTCTATCTCACATACCTAAATGGATCATATTTGGCCACAGAAACACACACACAAAAACATATTAAAATATTTTTAAAAACATTATCTCAAGGGTTCACAGACACAATTCATTGCTAATAATGTCTTTTGTGATTCTATACCTTCAGATTTTCTTTAACAGGCTCCAAACTGCCACAGAGTAATCTGGGTAGACGAACTACAATGTCCCGTGTCTGCAAAGACGATCATAATTTCTATTAACAAAGTCACTATTTCTTTTTGTGTAGAAATTACGACACACTGATAATACACAGATGCTTACATTGGAAGCACTGATGTTGAGCTGTTGTTGATAGAAACCTAGTCTGTTGTCCAATCTCTTCACACTGAAGTTAAGCAGATACGGAGCTCTGGACACCATGGACGCAACAGTCTCAGAACTGAACTTCTTTGACTTGAGATAGTTCACCCTTTGCAAATAACCATAAAAAGAACAATACATTACAAATCTCATAGCAGATGTAACTACAAAGAAGGAAAATTAGAACACCTGTGACTACTACAGCATACAGTTTCTTACTATTGTGTGATTTATCTTGTTACACTGATTTAAAGTAGAGAAATTTGGTAAACATTTCTGAGATCCCTTCATGTCACCTGGTCTGCAGGTTTTCCAAACTCTCAGTGAGAATGTAGGGGTTGTGTGTGATAATGTAGCCAAAGCGAGAGTCCTCCACCCCTATCTCTTTGAGAAACAGCAGCTTTGGGGCCACATCTGTGTCGAAGTCAAGCCTTAACAACATGGAGCCCACATTACGCCTTTGTTCTAGCTTCCACAGGTTTACACCTGCAATGACACAGTTGAGAGAGAGTTGGAATGAAAAAAGGGCGAATTTAAAATTAAAGACTAATGCTTTGATTATTACAGTTCCAGATAGTTTAAACTGTGTTAAAACTGTTCTTAACAGTTTGTCTAAAATGTTACTACCTAGTTGTACCAGCTTGCTGAGCATCTCAGACTTGTCAACGTAGTCTCTAAGAGAGGTGGAGGCTGGAGGCATTGCTGCAGGGACACATATACTGGCAGCCTCTTCATCACTGATCTCCTCTAATGCAGAAATTTCAGCAGCAGCATCTAGATCTGACAAATGAAGAAAATACAAATAGAACAATATATTCAACTCACAATAATATTTTAATCAGACTATAACTCATAGGCAGAAGGGCTTGCGTGGTCTAGTGATCCTCGGAGCTATGTTGTCGGGAGCTATATGCTCCTGGGAGGGTCTCCCAAGGCAAACAGGTTTGAGGTGAAGATCCAGACTAACTTGACCCATATGGAAGATAAACAAGGAGCAACGTTTCCCTTGCCCGGGAAAGGGTACCCGGGGCCTCACCCTGGAGCCAGGCCCGGGGGAGGGGCTCGCCGGCGAGCGCCTGGTGGCTGGACCTTTGACCACGGGGTCCAGCCGGGCTCAGCCCGAAGGAGCAACGTGGTTCCGCTCTCTTGTGGGCCCACCACCTGCAAGAGGGACCATAGGGGTCTGGTGCGTAGTGATACGGGTGGTGGCCGAAGGCGGGAGCCCTGGCCGAAACTGGCTCTTGGGACATGGAATGTCACCTCTCTGACGGGGAAGGAGCCTGAACTGGTGCGGGAGGTCAAGAGGTACCGACTAGATATAGTCGGGCTCACCTCTACGCATGGTCTGGACTCTGGAACCATTCCTCTTGAGAGAGGCTGGACTTTGTTCCACTCTGGAGTTGCTGTGGGTGAGAGGCATCGGGCAAAGGCAACCTTTCTTTTGGCCGCCCGGCTCAGGGCCTGTACGTTGGGGTTCTCCCCGTTGGACGAGAGGGTTGCTTCCTTGCGCCTTCGAGTTGGAGGGAGGACTCTGACTGTTGTCTGCGCTTATGCGCCGAACAGCAGTTCAGAGTACCCAGCCTTCTTGGGGTCCCTGGAGGATGTGCTGCGAAGCGCTGCCCCTGGGGACTCCATTGTCCTGCTGTCCTGCTGGGAGACTTCAACGCTCACGTCGGCAATGACCTCAGCCCCCATCAGGGGCTCCGAGGTGGCAGTGCCCCTGGGGTGGATGAGGTCTACCCTGGGTTCCTTAAAGCTCTGGATGTTGTGGGGCTGTCTTGGTTGACACGTCTCTGCAACGTCGCATGGACATCGGGGGCAGTGCCCCTGGATTGGCAGACCGGGGTGGTGGTCCCCCTTTTTAAGAAGGGTGACCGGAGGTTGTGCTCCAACTATAGGGGGATCACACTCCTCAGCCTTCCCGGTAAGGTCTATGCAGGGGTGCTGGAGAAGAG
>JAUMHL010000003.1:11282620-11299895 GCA_032362345.1 Sandelia bainsii
AGGCCCCGGGGCAGACCCAGGACACGCTGGAGGGATTATATCTCCCGGCTGGCCTGGGAACGCCTTGGGGTCCCCCCGGGGGAGCTGGAGGAGGTAGCTGGGGAGGTCTGGGCTTCCCTGCTTAGGCTGCTACCCCCGCGACCCGATCCCGAATAAGCGGTTGATAATGGATGGATGGATGGATAAATCATAGGTCTGAATAATTATGTCTATATGATCAACAATAATAAAACCAGAAAACCAATACATACCTACTGTTATCTGACTTTGGGTCACTGGAACATTATCTGTGATTGGAACCAGGGGACTATTGTATGTTACAACATTGATTTTTGACAATTCTTCTGTGTATTTGTCATCTGTAGCCTCAGTTGATAGATGTTTTGCAGTTAAGTCACTGTGATATAACATCTTGTGTTTCCACCTCTGTCCTGCCTCAGTTGTTGTGTGATTCCTCCTGATGGATAAGGGTCCATTTATGATTCTGGAGGGAACTCTTATGACTATAGTGCTATCCTGAAATTGAGTGCAATGCTGCCAGGCACCAGCCACGGTCCTGGTCCAAAGAAGACTTCTCAGACACAGCTGTACACAGGATGACGCCATGACAACTCTGCAGAAAAAATGCAACAACATAGCACATCTGAGTGGGATGCTTTTCAATACAGACATTGTTATATGTAGTTAAGGATAGTCTACTCTGTCTACTCACAAAATCACATGCTCATATTAGTGAGACATGTCAAAAGACAACTTTCTTTCCTTTGTGTGACTTATCTGATTACACTAATGTAGTAAAGATGTAGTATTTTTGATTAAAGCTATACATATGAAACTACATAATGTTTATTTAACCTCCACTAACATTTCAAAGAAATCAGTTAGACCTCTGATGGCTAGTTTACCTGCTTCTGAATGTGATGGTTTACAGAAAAAACACTTAAACTGCAGTTTCATTTGTTAAGAAAATACACTGAGAATAATTTACCTTCATTGTTAATTAACCTAAAGCACGAGAGATATTAAAAAAGATTGAACTGATGACCTACAAGCTAACTTAGCTATAGCAAAATGTAGCAAGCTGGCAGAATAACAGGCACCTGTACGTCTTGAAAAAACACACGCGAGACAAATCCAGCAGGTTATTTTAAATAGTTGGAATTTTTACTCACAATTTGTAAATCAAAACACTTTATCCTCAGACCTGCTCCACCAGTAACTGAAGAGTTGAGCAATGTAAACTGTTTCACGTGCACATTAACGGAAGGACTGAACGGAAGTGTCACAATATGGGATGTACTACAGCGGTATATTTGTGGGGTAGCGCTAAATGTCTTTTATATTGATGATGATAGGAAATCGAAACAGCCGAATTTAACTGAATAAGAAGAACAATAAGTTGAACAATTCAAATAAGTTAGTGTATTGACTGTATGCATTGGTGATTTTGTGACTACTAGATAACGCATAATTACATGTGCAAACACCCCTCATTAACGCTGTGGTTCAGTCCGTCGTTGGCTGTCATCGCGGGGCTGTTTTCTTCATTTCTCTGCTTTTACAACTTCTACTTTTAATCGTTTAAACTTACAGAGGTGCGATACACGAAGTTGCCCAGAACAGCGACATGGCCGACAGTGTGAATATCCGAGCACGGCGGAAAGATGATACCAACTATAAGTTACATTTCCGAATGATAAACGAGCAACAAGTGGAAGATATCTGTATTGACCTTTTCTACAAGCCACACACCATCACACTCCTGACAGTAACTCTTCTCAGTCTCATGTACTTTGTGTTCAACAGGTAATTACTACTGTGAGAACTGCGCCTTTTCTGCTAAATGATGTTTAATACAAATGTTTAAAAGCTAAGTTCACTTTCAATTGTCTGTAATTGAATATGGCGTTAATTCAGTGTTGCGTATCCAATAACGTAAATTAACATTTTCTTTTTAAATGTGTGTTACTGTTACAGGGATGATGAGCACTCAGACGATAACCTGCGAGTTGGTCTGTTGGTGGGTGTCTCCTTCTTCTTGGTCATCAGTGTCCTGGCCTTTCCTAATGGTAAGCTGTGTAACTAAACTCACATTGTATCTGTGAAATATTCTGATATGTGGGACCATCTGATTCTGAACATGTGAACCATCACTAACATCTGGTCAGAGATGAAACTGAAGATAATTATGGTTCAGGGTATTTATTGATATTACTGCCAATAAGCAGACAATATTGCACTATGTGGTTCTAGGGGAGTAACAAAAACATAAACAATACCTTTATATTTTGTACTATGTTTAATTACAATATGAATAAGCACACTTTGTGAGCAACATTTAGGATTAAAGTGCCTCCTACTATACCCAGAGATCTTAAGCACACTTAAATAGGACTTTTCAGGCTTCAGAAAGACATGATTTATATGATGAGAATAACAGTACACCAGGGCAACTATCATGCGACACGTTAACTGCAGTATTGTGTAGCAATAGCAATTAAAACTGAGTAATAAATGACTGAGGTAAATGTGCCATACTTACTACAGCTGTTGCTAAACCTTTTGAATACAGAGATAACAAGCACTAACTACAGTATACACTTGAAAAAATATCATAAAATCAATGCATGAAGACCATATTAAACACTATACTAACAATCATATACTAAGAAATATGATGCACATAGAAAAACACTAAGCTACATCCTTATAACTTGTCTCTGTAGTTTTGGTCCTCATTATTTCCCTGAGCAGGACACTAACATATGTCATTAAATGATAGGTGATGAAGTCCCAGCAAATGCTAATTTATGATAATTATTTTATTTTCCAGTTTAGTTTTTAAACAATTAGTCAATTTACATGTCCATTATTTTTCAAGCACAAATACCATAATTCTCAGCTTCTAGCTTCTGTTGCATATAGTTTTCTTATGTGAATAGAGAGCTTACTAAGTTGTCATGGAGATAGCACAGTTGTCAAGTGTGGACATAATAACAGATGACCGACGTATAGAAGAAGGTACATACTGTGTTTTGTCTCATCTTCTAAGAAAGACTAAGAAAGGACCTTAGGTAAAGTCCAACTTTACCAGATTTGTCCTAATGTACTGTGAACAGTACAAACACAGCAAACTTCACTTACAGTGTTTTTCTTCATTAGGGCCTTTCACTAGGCCGCACCCTGCAATATGGCGCATGGTGTTTGGTGAGTGTTTGGACTAACCTAAAATTTCTACATAGATTCAGTTTTCAGTTGTCTTTATCTTCAACCCTGTCTCATGTCCTACATAGGTCTCAGTGTTCTCTACTTCCTGTTTCTTGTCTTCCTAATTTTCCTCAACTGGGACCAAGTGAAGACTCTGCTGTACTGGCTGGATCCAAATCTGCGCTATGCCACACGGGAAGCTGATGTCATGGTAAGGACTGTTTTCAAACTATGTAATCTGAAACACCAGAAAAAGTTCATACCCTCTGTATTATTATATATTTTCTGACAAATTCTTGTCATGCTTTGTCAAGATTTCTGTAACAATAGTGTCCTTTAACTGTTCTAACTGCTCTAAACCACTTTCTGGGTGGATTTAAACTGAATACTGTATAAGAATAATAAGAGCAGAAGGCTAATTATCATTTATTATTCATTTTTTAGGAAGCTGTTTAGGGTAATAATACTTCAATCTATATCTTCAGATTTATTTATTTTTGGTTGTCATTGTGTTTTTATAATACAGTCACTTTTACCCTGACAGGAATATGCTGTAAATTGTACAGTGATAACATGGGAGCGCATCCTGACCCATTTCGACATCTTTGCATTTGGCCACTTTGCAGGCTGGGCCATGAAGGCTCTGCTAATCCGCAGTTATGGCCTGTGTTGGACCATCAGCATCACCTGGGAATTCACTGAGGTAGTGTGTGTGTGTGTATACGTGTGTATACATGTGTTAAAATTATTTGTGAATCGCAGCTGTTGAGGAACAGTAATTCACTCTAGAAGGCCATGCAAAAAAAGTAATTACTGGTAATATGTAGTGACTCTTCTTATTCAGTTCAGTCTGTGCAGGCAACAAGGACTGATTGTTTAGCAGAAACATGTCATAACAAAACAGTAGTGTTAGCTGTTCCTGCCCAGTTCCTAATCGTAACGAGAGCTGTTGCCTTGACTGCTGCTAACTGATGACTGAAGGAATTAGAATTTATTATTTATTTATATATAATCTCTCTCACAACACCACAAACAATTCAATTCACTCTCCACTATTTTTGCACAGTTGTTCTTCATGCACCTTCTGCCAAACTTTGCGGAGTGCTGGTGGGATCAGGTGATTCTGGACATTTTATTGTGTAATGGAGGAGGCATCTGGCTGGGTATGACTGTATGCCACTTTTTGGAGATGAGGACCTACCGCTGGGCCAGTATCAAGTCAGTGGTGCTCTTTTTCTTTTGTGTTTTGTGTGATCGTATACATACACGTTTTTGAATCACAAATTTGAAAAACAAAATCAGATAGTATTGGCAGGACTCAAGCAGTTCTCAAACCTCCTCTGTCATGCCGTTAAAACACATAATTTGATGAGACAAAAGCTTCCAAATAAAATTTTATTGAATTAACATTGTTATGAACACAAACTGCAACGCCCCTTTCATTACTTTCTGTAGTGCAAAAAGACAATTTTGCACAATGTAACCTACCTTTATGTAAGGTTTAATCGTGTAAAACAGAAGTTATCATACTTGATCTTTTTGCTTGATAAGTGTCACTGTCGTGTCAAAAGTCTGTCCAAAGTATGATTTACATGTGATCTTGCTTTGTGAATAACCTCACTAACTTAAATCTTGATACTCTTGGTAGAACTTTTGTGTCTTTGTCATTTAAATTACTTTTTTCAGAGGTGACCTGTTGAAGTGTTATAACAAGAAAACCACATGTGTAGCCGTTAACTGTAACAGTGGCTTCATTTGTTAATGTTGAAATGCAATATAGCAGTTAATACTGTTGTTAGAAACACCTGTGTTTGTCAAGTCAAATTGTCTGCTGTAAAAAAAGGTCTATTCAACATCTACAACAACAGCTTAGTTCATTGTTGCTGTATGACAAACAGTGTTCAGGTAGTAGCACGTAGTTTATGTAACTTGAATGCTGGGTAACTTTGTGCTTGTTTATATGATGTGCATATGTGTGTTAATCTTGATATCATCAAAAGCACAAATACATTGTCTGTGAAGGGAAATCCACACCACCACAGGGAAAATAAAGCGAGCTGTGCTCCAGTTCACACCAGCAAGCTGGACTTACGTCCGCTGGTTCGATCCAAAATCCTCCTTCCAGAGGCTAGCAGGCATTTACCTCTTCATGATCCTATGGCAGGTAGGTTCTGACCTTTGGCTTAATAATCCAACTAATATTTATTTTATATGTGGTGGTTATATGTTTTAATTAATCAAGGATTTACATATTCATAACAGCTCGCCTATTCACTATGCCTTTCTCCCTCCCACAAAACATCATTGTGAATCCTATTACATCCTGTATGTCTTTCATCTTTTTAATCTTCACAGCTGACAGAGTTGAACACATTCTTCCTCAAGCACATCTTCGTCTTCCAGGCATCTCACCCACTCAGCTGGTGTCGTATTCTTCTCATTGGAGTCATCACTGCACCCACTGTACGGTAAGTTTGGTGACTGTTTCGTTGTTTCAAACATTAAAGTCTTTGTTTTTGTTATAAAAAATAGTCTTCAATCTTCCAACCATTTTTACCAGGCAATATTATGCATACCTGACAGACACTCAGTGTAAACGAGTTGGGACACAGTGCTGGGTGTTTGGGTAAGTATCTTTTGTTCTGTCAGTTCATGTTTGTAGTGGTCAGAAACAAGTTTGGAGCTGCACTAAAAGTAGTTTTTGAAAACCTGGTAGGCCTCAAGTAAAAATGTTAATTTATGCATTACTCTAAGCAAAATGACACTAACCTCCCTGTTTTTAATCAAACACTAACTTGACTACACCATAAATCAACAGTGACAGATATATTTTCCTGTTTATAGCTAAAATGTGTGGACAGGTAAAGGTTGTAGATAGGAGAGAGGGATATAGATTGAATTATGACAGTAAAAGTTTTCACACACTGGCTCCTGAACAGTGAATAGAGACAGGCTTCCTACCTGTGGTAACAGTTTAGCCAAACTGATACTGTGGTGCCTGATATAGTGGTGCCCAAATTAACTACTGTTTATCTGCACACATAAGTTTGCAGGTTTTCCCAGGTCCTAGATATTTTAGTATAGTTGACAGACAAATTGAGCAAGGTTTAAAAAAAGCCTATTGGAACAAAAAAGCTGATTGATTTTAGTTTTAGCCTTTATTTAGACAATGATAGACTTTTGAGAATTCATAACACTAGTTATTGACCTCATTTCCCACAGCTGCTGATGCCCCTAGCCTGCTCCAGTTTCTATGGCAACGAGACAGGCTCTCAGTCTGCATAAAATACTTAGCATCGAGGCTGCTTTCTTGTCCGAGGTTTACCCCTGCAGTGTAACCTCCTGAACTGAAGTGTTTTTTTCCACTGCAGTCTCGGTTTGAATAGCTGGGAGAGAATAACATAGAAAACATGCAAATACATTTAGACTGTATACTGTAAGCATTAATGCATATAAAGAGAAGCTTCACTGCAATGAAATGGCATTTGCAATAGAGGGAGCTATTGTTAAATACTGCCTGTGTCTAAAATTTCCAGAGCAACAAAACTGTTTATCTTATTGTTCTTTTATATTACCCCTTAGAGCCATTGCCTTCCTGGAGGCTCTTGCTTGTATGAAATTTGGTCATGACTTGTTTTCCAAGACACAGATCCTCTATGTACTTCTGTGGCTGCTCTGTCTGGTAAGAAAAGACGCGTGTGTGTGTGTGTGCGCATGTCTATCTTTCAAATTGTTTTGAAACAGTTTTCTTGTGAGGACATTTTGGTCTTGTGAGGACATTTTTAGCTGGTCCCCAGAAGTTCAGAGAGTGTTTTCGGGGTTAAGACTAGGATTTAGGGTTAGGGGTATAATTATATTTTGGTTAGGATTAGGATAGAGTTAGGGTTAGGCATTTAGTTGTGATGGTTAGGGTTAGGGTAGCAGACTAGGGAATGCATTATGTCAATGAGTGTCCTCACAGTTCTATTGAGACATGACTGTAGGTGTGCATGTTAAAAGACATGCTTTACGTCAGCGAGTACAGAACTGATGCATGAGAATTGTGTAATTACTGATTCTGTGTAAATGTATCAACTGATGTGCCCTTTGAAGAAGGGACACCACATTTATTCATTCAGCCAACCAAAGTCAAACAACAACTTAAAGTAGTAAAGTAGTACGTAGTAAGTATTAGAAGTAAAATGAGTGGGCATCTCAAATCATTGTCAAACATTGCTGCCTCTGCCAGTTGCTTCTGATAAAAGCACGGACTGAGAAGCCAGTTCAATTCTACACTGCCCTAAAAACAATGGCTGTGAAGGTTGGCAGAGACCTGTAGTGTGTTGGTATTAGCTGACCATACAGACATGAGTGCTTTAAAAAACTGCCCAAGGTTAACAGGTACAGTATATTTCAGTATATTTGTAAGGATGCTGCTCGAGTTTATTCCAATGGTGTTTGAGTTTGACACATTTTAAGCAGCCTGAACACTCATACAGTCTACAGTCCCACAGTATTTACACTTTTCATCAAGTAACCTTATGTTTGTTTTTTTAGTTCATTCTTTCTATTCTGTTCACATGTAAAGCAAGTGTGGAAACATTATCTCTGTAGCATGCATCTATTATCTATGTTATATACATCTGCCTTTGGGGTTTTTATGTTTCTGCTCACTTGATGTTTTTCTCTTATGTGCCTGGAAGAAACAAAAATAGTGTTTATTTTCTTTGTGTGTTTTTTTGAAATCTTCTTTTACATTTTTAGGCAATCATCACACTTCTGTGTTTGTATGGGATGGTGTGGTATGAGCAACATAAAATGAAGGTGAGACATTGCAGTGCTTGTTGAAATCTTCTATTATATTTTAGGAGAGGTCAGATAATGTGTACTTGTTCATTCAGTCTTGGTACTTGTTAGAGTTCTTTATCTCAGTAGTTTTGTCAGAAATGCCACTGACTCTGAGCTTCTTTCTGTTTACAGAATATCTCTGTACAAAGTGAGGACTGTGATGACAGCAGCTTTGTCGACTCATGTGGTTTCATCCCAGATGGTGTTGCAGGTCAGTCTCATAACTGGCAGACTGCTGACGACTCTTCACTAAACTGCAGGCTAAATGTTTAACAAAATGATGTCTTGTTCCTGCATAGATCAGAGGGAATCCTTGAAAAGTTTACAGCCTACAAAACAGAGGAGAGCCTCTGCGAGGAACAGATTTGTGAATGACCATGGAAGAAAGAGACAATAAATGAACACTACCGAACAAGAAGAGTATAGTATGCACTTAAATCTACTGACTAACCATGGTTAAAGCTACATTAAGGGTTTAATTGTTGCAAGACACCAAAAAGCAGACTCTGAAAGCTCCACAGAGCTGCAGATGGAGGCTTGATTCTCTGTAGAATTAGCATTTAATATTACGTGGCAAGGCCAAAATTGGTGTTGTATTTATTGTTTATTGTATGTATTGTTATGCAATGAATTTTGAACTGTAAAAACTAGCATGCTAATCTCAGCATCCTGATTCTCTTTTTGAGTGTTGTTTGGATAATTTACACTGTGGGATATGTTACATGTGTCCAGTCCAGGAGTGATATCCTTATCAGTATGGTCTGGTTTACAGATCAGTCCATACCACCTTTAGGCTTTAGGCACAAAGATTATTTAGTTTTGTTTTTTGCACCTAATCTCTTTGTTCTGTTTGAATATTTCCATGTACTGAGTTTAATAGCTTTACTAGAGACTCTAAAGATTGTGAATGGGTGTGTATATGATAACTGCATAGGGTGACCACATTTTTCACTTACCTGTAATATAGTAAAGTACTTGTATAAGTGCTTTTCCTCAATCACAATAGTGTAATCAGGATACATGTTTTTGTCTACTTCAAACAAGAGGACCAACCAAGCCTTAATGAACCTTACATGTTTTACATTCTGACCATTTTAAGCCTTCTTCAATGTTATTATTTAAACTTTTGTAGTTTTATGTTGTTTTTTGTAAATTATGTGTGTTTGTAATTATAGAGAAGTAAGCATTGTACAGTAGGATACTGTGACATTTAGTGCATTAGCACCGTGGTGACATTCATTAGCAGAGGATAATCAGTTGTGTGAAATTATGCTTTTTGAAGGCAGCTCCTTTGAGTTTTTATTGATCCAAATTAATAAATTATGATGTTTGTACAGCACAGTAAGTGACTGGTGTGCATAATCTCTTCTTAATGTTGTTAAATGATGCAGTATAGTAAGAACATTTTTTACGACCTCATCTTAGCTTGACCAATGTTTGTAAGTTAATTTGTTGATTGACTTTATACTGATGTTATTTGTATTAAATTGTGTGTATAGCATTATTCAGTGATTTCAACAATCTGAATACCTACAAGCCTACACTCAGTTTAATATAAATGCTTAAAATTTGTTAATTGTAGCTAACAATGCACTACTTGGATTTACTTGTTTTTTATTTTATATCGGTGGGTTTGCTTGTTTTTTTGCACAGAAAATTAAATGGCCACATATGATAAATTTGTTTATTGTGATCACACTTGATTTTTTTAAAATTGTTCTTTTGTCTTTGAAGTCTCTGCAGTAACAGACCAAGTCCTTAATTTTACCATCTTGATTAATGTTTGATGTGTACAATATTATACACACAGTTCAGTATTTCCGGGGGAAGGATCAATTTAACTTTTAATGGTTATTTATCTTGAGTTATAAGTAGAGAGCTTATACATTTAAGTACAAATAGTAATAACACACTATTAGAAAGACTCAAAAGTCTTGCATTTCAGATTTTACTTAAGTAAAAGTATAGAAGTACTACCTTAAAAATCTGTGTGTACAGATTAAAAACAATGTTCCAGATCGTAAATGTGTTAATTATACAGATGTGTAGCTTAAGCTTTAATATTACACAATAATTTATTTATTTTGTTATAAATTAATAATAGAAATCTGCAAAGCATTTGGTAATTAAAGTATCCATATATTAATACATACATGCTACATATAGCCTTGATATTGTTCTTCAGTTCAGTAGCTGCATAAGTAAATGTAGTCAGTTACTTTGCACCGCAGTCGACAAATTGCTTCATTTCTATTAGAACACTAATTTATGCTCCTCCATCGTTAATATAAACAGACTTTGGCTATATACTTTTAAACATATGACATAAAATAATTGTACCTTAGAGCCATGTGGTAAACAGTTCTTTAATCAAACCCACCTCTTTGTCATGTTCAGATACTCCATTTCCCATGATTCCTCGGACTGGCCGCTGTGCTGGATGACAGCTATCCGGCGCCGAGTCGCCGATTCAGTCAGACGAAAGAGCCATGGCGGCCACGGGTGGAGGGAAAATTAGAAGCAGGAGATATCATATCGCCTCCAAACCTTACGCCAAGAGTAAACAGGTAAACGGAGGGAAAGTTTTTGTGTTAACAGTCATTGCTGAGCACGTTACGTTGACTGTAGTGCCATTATTTTTCAGCTTTTGTAATTGTTTTGTTGGAGACATTTCATGGCCTGCTGTTAGCGCTCGTGGCCTCCACGCGCTGTTAGCATGTCCGGCAGATGCTAGTGAATTAGCAAGTTGGCTGGTAGGTGATAGCTTAGCAAAATCAGACGGACTTGACAGGTCAAATCACAGCACAATGAGTCGTTTAGGCTAGTCAATTAGTATTTGGCAAAGTACAAGTGCACATATGACAGACTGGGATCACCAACCTTAGCTCTTTTAGTAAGTTCTTAGTGCTAGCGAAGTTAGCGGAAAGCGAGGAAGTAGAATTCCAGGTATTAGCTGATGTGGCTAGCGCTAGCTAGTAGGTTAGCATTGGCTAGCAACGCATTGTTGTCGCTTAAGTTTGAAGGCTTTGCACCGTTGCCGGTAGAGGTGACATGATCGTTTAGTTATAAAATATACTTGCGCACGTCTTCGTGCAACCGGCTTTCGTGCTGAAAACATCTAACATTTGTTGACGTGTCGGTAAACATTTTGGATGTAGGGCTAGCTAAGGTTAGCCAAATCTCAGCCAGTTGGATTGCGCAGGAAACGTTGGCTTATTGGGAGTCCACATGGTTGTTGAGTGGTTTCACTTGCCGTTTGGACACCAACTAATGTTATTATAACTACTCAATAGTGGGAGCAGTGGGCAAGACGTGTCTTTATACAGGTCAGATTTACTGACCTGTTTGTCAGTCATTACACAGACGTTTTTAGCGAACTACAAATAAAAACAAAATTTGGATGGATGGTCATTGTTTATGTCTCACATTAACTATACTCGAGGAGAGGAGGCTAGTGTGCCTTCTTTGGTGTATTTTTCAAACGTCTTAGCCTATGCAAATTAAGGCCCTTTAATTTTAACCATCTACTTTTTTGCCGCACTGTGTGGGGATATTTTTTCTCTTTGCAAGTTACAAACATTATCTACATTTATGTGAGCTTGTGATACTTTGTTTTAAATACAGTTCAGTCGTAAAATTACAAGATACAAACATAATGACGGGTATTATAGTGATTTAGACAAAAATAATACATGTTAAAATGTCTTTGTTGTTGCATTTGCTGGAAATTATTTTTGTCATGAATGCTCTGTGTCACTAAAGTGTCTACATTCAACATGAACAAAATGTAACCTTGTAGTTTGTTTTTGTAGTTCAGTGTGCACACAAAGTAAAATCACTTTTTTTATTATTAGACTTTATTGAAACATTTGCTATTGTTCACATATAGTCTTGAAATAAAGAGGGATTGACTGGCAGCAGGTGTTCATTCCAGCAACAAACTTGAACTTCAGTATTTATGTTTGAATATATGCAAACTTGGATTTAACAGTGTCTCAGTTATGCTATGTCTTTTAGTGTACATATATTTGACTAAATAGACAGTTAAATTTTAAACAGATGTCTGCAATGAATGCAACCAAAAACAGTGATTATCTAGATTTTGTGTATAGTTGTCATTTAAAAGATGGTTTACCTTTCTGCAGCAGCTTCATTTACACACCGATACTGGTTAGAAATCACAAGGAGCGTGTTAAGACATGCAATACTTACACCATCACAGTCTTCATTCATCTCACAGCTGCTGTGATTGTTGTAACAGTGGGAATCTTTCTCATCAGTACTTACTGTACCTCTTCTTACATCTTAGAAGATTTAAGGAGAATTATCATTTTCTTTATTCATGGCACTTGTTGGTTTGAAGCTAGATGCACTCAGCTGCTCAGGTATCAAAATCACACATCACATGTTTCTGCCTTTTTATGACACTACAGACATGGAAGACTCAAAGGGCCGCTAAGACGTGCAAGCTGGGTTCACATGATTAGATGTATTTTAAAAAATAAAAATACAGTTAACATTCATGAACTCCAGCTAACTGCACTCAGTTGATGACAACTTTTTCAGCTCTGCTTGTTAATTACATGAACAATTCCTTGCAAATGTCTAGTTTAGGACTGATAGTAAATTATCTTTAGAATTGTTACTATTCTATTAGTGTCAATGTCATTTTCTGATAATTGGTCCTAAGTCACAAATGAAAACGAGTAATTGTGTTATTAATGTGATTACTAATAATAAGTTCTATCTTTCGTTAAGAAAAACTGATCATTTAAATACGGAGTTTGGAAAGGATTCAGATTAGATAATATGCTGTTGAGTCCCGTCTGTTGTTAGTCAGCCACAGATCACTTGGTCCATTGATCCTGTCACAGCAAGAAATGCATCACTCTTAAATCCTTAGACCGATAGTTTATGTAGTGCTAAGAAAAACAGCACTGGTCGTAACTGCTCTCGACTTATTAAAGTCGTACGCATTTGCACATAGGTTAAAGTGCAGCATGGCCCAAAGTGCATTTCATAGAAAAGCAGGAAGAAGGGGGCACATATGGCTCTTATCAGTTAATGAAAACAGGTTACATACCGTGTACACGAAGAGATGCGCCAGCTAGCTCCTACAATATCTTCAACTTTCCAATCCATCTGCTTTTTTGTTACCAGAACAGAGGTAGTGTTGCCTGGAGAGTGAAAATACCAGTGCAAGAGCTAAAGAGATGTATAAAACGGTATACTATGTATAGAAGTACTACAGATGTTGCTGGCTGTTCAAAGATGTTCAGAAGGGACATCGATTCATAGACAGAATTTACATTGTGCAGAATATAGTAGCGTTAAATGTCCATATAGTCCACAACTGGAGGAAATTTGGTTTGGTTTGGTTCTGGTTTGATAGATGTTTGACTTTTTTTTTTACCTAGCCTAACCTCTAGGTCTGAAAACCTGTTCACATATGGTGTAAATATTCTAGTTGTCCAGCAAAGGCCTAGAAAGTGTCAGATTCTTTTACTAAATTGCCACAGTCTGTTGATTTTACAGAAGAAGGCTTTCTTTATATTTAAATGTGGTTATTTTTTCGCACATGGTGTAGGAGACAAGACTCATCCGTATCGATTAGAATTCATCCAGTTTTAGACCACGGTACAGTGCAGACCAGCCTCAATTGCTCACTGCTACACAGGAGCATACACAGGAGCATACACAGTACCTGACCTAGTTTCTGTCCTACTGTGCTTGTGTTTTGCTTTGCATTTAGGCAGAATGTCTTCTCACTCTTAAGCTGTACAGCTGATTCAAATGTTAACATGCAATGTTGAAAGCTGTATTTGCCAAATCACAAGAGTCCAACTGTTTTAAATTATATTAACGGCCTCTAAAATTATGTGGAACTGCTTTGCCACAAATTCATTATTGTTTTCGAACATCAAAAATACAAGCATCAACATTTTGAATGTTTCTCTGTTAGTAGTTGGACAAATAAATCCGCAAGATTAAGCCAAAACCTTTTCCAGTGCTGATTGTCAATGGATTTTTCTAATGAGCCTTGAAATTATGTCCTGAGTTGATGCCTTTTTGTTGTCCTAATACACTTGTCTGTGCCTCTCATTCATTTCATCCCCTTCTTCATGGTGTTTTCCTTTTCTGACTTTATCAGCAGCAGTCAGGCCTCATCAGTCGAGTGACAGACACAGTAAAGAGCATCGTTCCTTCCTGGCTGCAGAAATATTTCAAAAATGGTGATGTTCCTGAAGGTGGAGGGACTGTACCAGGGACAGGCCAGAACTGCCAGCCTCCTCCTCCTCCTAATGGCAGTGACGAGGGGCCTCCTCCTCTTGATGGACGTGACTCTCCAGAGCCAAGCACCAGTGCCACAGGTGAAGGATCTATTCTGTCTCTTTAGTTATCCTGTAGTATATTAACTTTAGAACATTAGATTCTGTGTTTGAGAGTTGCAGTTTTGTGTTGCTGCACCACATTGCTCATCTGTTTAATTTTTCCACAGAGCCCTCAACAAGTCGGGCATCCCTGAACTTTCAGGATTATGTGCTTTCTCGACCTCCTCTGAGTCGCTCCCACCTTCATTTTCCCTCACTGGATGCCTCCTCCCCAACCTTGGGAGCTTCCAGCAGCCTCTTCTCCCAGCCCTCCACCTCCTCAGCTCCTGGACCCTTTTCCACTGGCTTCTCCTTGGTCAAAGAAATCAAGGACAACCTCTCGCAGCACGAAGATGATAACATCTCCACCACAAGCGGGTTCTCCTCCCGTGCCTCTGACAAAGGTAAGGGTGGATTTGTGCAAAAGATGTTTTCTTTGCACTTTCATTTGAGTATTTGCGTTTGTATGTTGTCTATGTGGACACAGGTATAATAGCATTGTAGTTGAAATAATTCAGTACTAAACAAATGGTCAGTAGGGAGAGGAGCTATGCATTGCACCGCTAACCCTGTAGTTATTGGACGTCCTGCCCAGTAACTTGAGCTACAGCTCTCAACTGACCAAATAACTTTTCCGTTGATTGATTTTGGCTGAGGCACAAGTAGATTGTGTAGTTCAGAATGAATTTCTTTGTGTTAACATCAGACAAATTGACTGTTCATAATATCTTGTTAGTGTTGAACTCATTATCAGTGTAGACTTGCACCCACTAAATAAACATACTTCACTGTCCTGCACAATGAACAGAATTTGCATGAATTTAAATTCATAAAATGTATGCCTTTGTTTCAGAAGCGCATCATCTGTTTGTTTTATGTAACATTATTTGTTGCGTGAGGCCAATGTTGAGCATGACCTGGCTAAGACCTTTATACAAACTCTTGACAGCATGAGGAAACCTTATCTGAACACAGATTTTGTGTTTAAAGCCATTTTTTCATAAAGTTGTTTCCATCATACTATTGCAGTCCAGTTGAGGACCATGTGCTATGGAGAGCCAACAGTCTGCCAGCACTCCACCCACTGATTAGCACAGCTTCAGCTAGAGGTGAAATTACCTGCTGAGGTTTGGTTCAAATGAGAATCCTCAGTAGCACGTGGTTGGCTCACCATGCTGCTGTTAATTTAAATCTATGAAACTACAAAAATAGCAGATAACACCCATCCCACATAATTAACTGGTTTGAACAGGATTTCTTTACTTTGTCTGAGACTAAATAGCAGAGAACTGAATGAAGGTGCTGATTTTTCGCTTTAAAGAATAACTGACAAATCTCTGGGTGTAAGTCTCTTATCTATGGGTAGACTCAGACCTGAAATATTGAGACAGTTTATTTTTTGCAAAATTATCTGAGATGAATGAATGAATCTCCTCTTTTCAGATGTCCCCACTTCCAAAACGGCGTCACTTCCTCAGCTTTGGTCCCCAGAGACAGAAAGAACAAACTCTGGGCCTCAGCCTTCTCAGTCCAGTCTGAAAAAGCCTGCTTTCAACCTGTCTGTCTTTGGAATGTCCTCCAATGTGAGTATCTTTGTGTCCGGAAAAGGAACGCCTGCTGGAAGAGCACATCACTGCCACAAAGCTCTGCATTTTTGTGTCTAAAGATTTCAGTCTAGGCTGTGCCAGTGACCCACTTTATTATAAAATGTCTCTCTGGAATTTGGTCAGTGCACCCAACCCTTCAAAGTCCAGTGTTTCCCCTACCATTATACAGTATTATATACTACCATATATCGGTCAGGATGTGACAGTAAATTATTTTGTGAACTTTCCCACACGCTGTCCTCGTGTGCTGCATCGGGGATGTCTGCATATTTCAAATATACAATAACCGCTGCAAATTAACCAAAACAGAATCATAACCGAGATAAATAGTGAAAGTACGGTGGCCGAGACGTATCAATTCAGAAAGTGAATGAAGGTTTGACGCGCGTCAACGCTGGAGAAACAGAAGAGGGGCTAATCCCGCGAATTGCAATTGCACCCCCCCACCCCCGCTGTAAACCTAGGGGAAACACTGAAGTCACATGTGCCCCAGTCCTGTACAAACTTCACACTGACCTTTTGATTTTTAGCTTTAGATAAACATTAGTACATGTATATGTATCAACTTTAATGAGAAGTTAGTGTTTCATTATTTGTTTCATTATATAGAAAGTCACTGTGACTGTCACTAGTTCATCTTATTTCACTCATAAAAACATCTAATTGGAAATGCATTTATAGAATTTCACTTAAATTTAATTTAACCCTCTCTATTCCAGACAACATTAAATAGCACAGTGCTGAACTCCAGCCAGCTTGGAGATTCACCCTTCTACCCTGGGAAAACCACGTATGGTGGTGCAGCTGCAGTCAGAAGCGCTCGTGCTCGTCCTGGAACACCGTACCAGGTGAGCTAAAGAGAACCATAAACTCATGTATTTGTATGTGTGAACTATGAATCTTAGTTTAATTCATCTATTATATTCATTTGACTTTAGTTGTCTTGCTGTTAAGATTTAAGATTCAAGATTCAAAACACTTTATTAATCCCAGAGGGAAATTAAAGAAAAGAAAAGAGAGAACCATAACGAGAAAAGATTAACACCAACACAAATGCTAAATACTCAATTTACAGAACAAAAATAAGTAATAAAAATGAATCAAAACAGGGTAATTTCTGGTCATAATCAGTCCTGTGTATAATGTAGTGGGTTATCTGATTATAAATATGATTGTGATAGTTGTAATCACCCCTCCCCTTTACATAAAGGAGAGGAGTTGTACAGTTTGACAGCCACAGGCAGAAATGATCTCCTGTGTCTC
>JAUMHL010000003.1:11299995-11307495 GCA_032362345.1 Sandelia bainsii
AAGAAAGTTTAAGAAAAAGACATCACAAAGAGAGAGACTGCGAAACAGCCTGCTGCAAGGCTCACGCCTGCGCACTTTGTTGGTGCTTTGTGGGTGAGCAGTGAAATTCTGACACTGACACTGAAGTGTGAATATAAAATTAACTGGAGACTAAAGTTAGTCATCTGATCCATAGGCTCCAGTGAGGAGACAGATCAAGGCCAAACCTGCTGGTGCTCAGCCTTGTGGGGTGACCAGCGCTACAGCCAGGCGCATCCTGCAGTCTCTGGAGTCCATGTCAAGCCCACTCGCTGTGAGTACACACATACACACGCAGCAGATGCACAGCAACACAGTCTCTGCAGTTTAGATTGTAACAGTGGTGTGACCTGTATAATTTATGTTGTTAGTGTTAACTTTGTGTCTTTGCTTGTGCTTTGCTGTATTTTTGTAAAATGTATGAACGTTCCTTTTTCCTCATCTACAGGATGCCAAGAGAATCCCAGCAGCAGCCTCATCCCCCATGTCACCTGTAAGTGTATTTGATATACTTACATATATCGTAATTATTTGTTTGCAGTGATGTCATTTTGTGATAAGTCGTTTTCACATATGAACTCCAGACAGTGTCTGGAGAATCATGTCTAGACGTTACCCAGAGTTACTCTTTCACACATGCAGCACACAACAGGACATAGTCCTTGTCAGATACATTCTCACTTGGTGAAATGGTCTGTTTGGTCTTGGTGAGGGGTGGTCCAAACACAAAAAGTACACGGCGAAAATCAGTGTTGTTGTTTTTTTATATAAAACATTACACCATCATATTACATCAAGTAGAGCCAGTCACATGATTTAAAAAAAAACAATGCATTCTGTATGTAACCCCGGTTTCCTGATGGAGAGAAGCATGATACAACAAGTGTTGTTCTGAGCAGATCACGTAAAAGGGAACACCCACTTGCTTGCTTCTCTGGACAATTAGCTGCTGTACAGCATGGGCTCAATCAGACACGACTTGAACTTTGTATTGGGGAGCTGGTAGGTTGATTTCCGGGCTGGCTGATTCAGACATTTGTGTTCCCAGATGCAGCTTTGTGTAATGTTTGGAAAAGTTTCAGTATATGTCTTAAAAAGCTATAAACAGAAATATGAGAAAGCAGTGGCATGTTTTTTCTCTCACAAATATCCAAAAAATGCTGAAGTAGAGACATCCAAACCACCTTAAAACATTTAATAGATTTGTCTGACAAAACAAAGCGGGATTTCTCACAAATGTTGTTTCTTTGCAGTCAGTGGATGGCATAAATCTAGAAGTTTCACATTTCCAGTCAAAAAAGAAACGGGTAAGTCCATTTTAAAATTCCTGAGACCACGCTTGTTTTATCAAAACTCACATGTATGTGTAGCTTCTCACATTAACTCTTGTTTTTCTGGTCTTATAATAACTTACTACTTTCCTTTATATGAACTTGGTATACTCATTGGCAAATAAACCTCTTGTGTTTCCTGGTAATGTGTGTGTAGTTCAACACAAGGTTTGATGTGAGTGATACAGAGTTGTCATTGCTTAAACTCAGTTTGTCTACCTCTCACTTCCTGTCCTTCTGCCTGTTGGCCTCCTTTACGTTAGTTAATAGGTTTCTCCATGGTAGGCACACAGCTGTTCATCACACGCACATGCGCGTCGTGTGTCTTTATGCGTACATGCAAGTGTGCTAGACTGCGTCGTATAATTGATTCATGAAAATGTGTGCATGTGTTAGGTTGGGTCTGAGCTGGACTGTGCTCCTCAATAACAGGCAGGCATTCGCAGCTGCGACAGCTGCTTTGTAAACTCCAACAATGGTGTATTGACCCTCACAGTTCCAAAACAAGAAAGCTTGCTATCTAACTGAGCATTTCATGTCTATCTGCTGCTTTGGGGATTTAACTTGGCAGGGGCCAAAATATTAATGCTAGAGACTTACCCAAAGACACAGTTATTATAGAGTTCAGCTGTCTGTGCTCTAAGGGGGAATACCTTTGTAACAGCTACATTATCGAGCACTGTCTGTGTATTTATCTTACAGATGTATTTATGCAGATATAAATGTGACTGTTCACATTTTCATTTTGATGAATTGAGAATAATAAATCAATCTGACAATGCAGTAGAATGATTGTTTGATGTGTAACATTATTATTTATACACCTGTTGAGTTCAAATGAAGAAGCACTTTTGTATATTATGATTCTGGGTTTTGTCTTTATTTTAACAATCTTTCTTTACTACAGATGGATCCTGCCCTCCCACCGGTGCAGAAGCTGGTGGTTCCTGCCGCAGCATCAGCATCAGTAAACCGCTCTGTGTCGTTCAGGCCTACTTTGACTCCTGGAGGACTTAGCCGAACTCTGGACAGGACTCCAAAAGAGACTGTGAGAAGCATAGTTTTGCATTATTTTACACCACAGCACAACACTGTTTCTCTATATTAAGTGCAGCAAAATTGTGTCTAATTGTAATCATTTGGTTTCTTTATTATACCCATACATAGCCTACAAGACAATTACAGCAACTACCTAATACAGCCCAAGGTCCATCTCAAAGGTAATGATGCAAAACTATTAAGAATGCAAATTAATGAGTATATATAAAAATTGATTACACAATACTGTTTGTGAGAAATGATGAGTTATAAAATACTCCAGATCATGAATTTGCAGCTAAATATTATATTGTATTATATATTACATTATATGATTCACACCAGACTGCTCCCTGTATGTTGTTCAGCTTAGTTTCACTTACTAAACTTCTTATACCCTTCTGCTAGCACAATGGGTTCAGGTGGCTCAGCCTATCCTTTGTCCAGCACGCCTGCAGCCAGCAGCGTCTGCTCTGGAGGTGGCAAGATGAAGAGAGAGAGGACCAGCACACGACCGTCGTCTAAACGCCCTGAGGAGGATGAGGTAACTGCAACAGTAGATAATATTAATAATACTTATTTATATCTTAGCTCTAGATTCCATCTTAAGAAATATCATATTTAAGGTTGTATATTCATCAGACGCATTATTCACAAATGGAACCAACACAATAATGACAATACCTGTATATTTTTTTGACATTAGTTGGCCAAGGTACCAGACCTTCCCACCATTTCACTTCCCATCAGCACCTCTGCCTTGCCCACCTTCAGCTTCTCCACCCCTCTTCCACCTCTCACCACCATCAGCATCACAGCTGTTACTCCTGTTAAGGAAACAGTCACAAATAAGGTACGTCCTTGAGCACTCACCCTGCTACTAGTAACTGCAAGTCTAATAGTAAACAATATTTTACTGATTTTTACATTTTTAATTATTTATTTTTTTTGTTCCAGCACCCTCCGATGGCCTCGACACCCCCTTGTGTACCTTTTACATTTTCCTCTCCCATTGTCAAAGCAACTGCTGCTAGCCCACCTTCCTTTAGCCCTTCAGTAAGTAAATACTTTATTAATGTCTCCATCAGTAACTGCTCATTTTGTAATTATTGAAAAGAGTGACATTGATAGTAAATATTTGCTTTTCTTCTTCGTAGGCTGGATTTACTTTCAGTGCACCTGTAGCAAAATTAGCCCCCTCCATGTCAAATGGGAAGCTGGCTGCTCCAATACCGGCAGCAGGTATGAGAGTTTTCTTACCTGTTATTGTTTTTTCCCCTTAAATGAGAAAATCTGAGTCAGTTTTGATCTTTGTGTTTTTTCTGTTTCTTATAGTGAAGCCAACAGCTATCAAAAGCACAGAAGAATTTGAGGGACCATTCAAACCTGCTAAGGTCCTCAAGCAAGGAAGCGTCCTGGACCTTCTCAAAACACCTGGTTAGATTCACTGACACGTCATCGTCAACCTTGTGTTTTTTACAAGTTTGAATGTGGAAGTCCATCATTTCAATTCTCTGTCCATTCTCTCCAGGCTTTGCCTCTCCTGTTGCTCGGACTTCCCCAGGCCCAGATGCTTCTCCCCAGCAGACCTACACGCAATCCACTGCCCCCTTATCCACTTCCACTACAACCACCTCGCTCTCGCCTTCAGCAGGGTGGGATGGTTTGTTCAAAGCTCCACCAGGCTGGAGCTGTGATGTCTGTTCGGTGCAGAACAAACTATCAGACGCAAAGTGTGTTTGCTGTATGACCCCACAGCCCAGCTCCTCCTCATCTAAATCTATGGACAGTAAACCTTCACCTGCAGCCTTGGTTGGGTTGGAGAGCAGCAGTATGAACACCACCTCCACCACTACAACCACCACAGGTTTTGGCACAATGTTTTCCAAACCTGCTGGAACCTGGGACTGTGATACGTGTCTTGTTCTAAACAAACCTGATGCAGTAAAATGTGTGGCCTGCGAAACGGCCAAACCAGGAACGGGACTTAAACCCTCATTAACCCTTCCTCCTGCCACATCAGCTGCTAAGGTTGTACCCACTGCCACAGTCAATTTTGGATTTGGAGACAAGTTCAAAAAGCCTGAGGGTGCATGGGAGTGTGATACGTGTATGGTACAGAATAAGGCAGAGGATACAAAGTGTGTGGCCTGTACAAGTGCTAAACCAGGTAATAAGACCATGGTAATGTTGGTTTTTGATATTCTACTGAAGGACTGAATCGTCTGTTTTAATAGTTTTACATTTTCATGACAATATAAAAATGTGAGGGGTTTTAAAAAGTTGTTGTTAGTTAAATGAAGCATGTTCCTGTCCTCAACTCAGGTGCATCAGCAGGAACATCAGCTGGAGCTTCAGCAGAATTCTCTTCTACAGCCAGCACTGAATCAGTGTTTGGGTTTGGAGACAAGTTCAAGAAGCCAGAAGGTGCCTGGGATTGTGATGTCTGTCTTGTGCAGAATAAGGCTGTGGATGTACAGTGTGTTGCTTGTCAGGCAGTCAAACCTGGAGCTAATGTGGAGCCCAAAGGTAACAAAAGTGGGACTAGAATTTATTTGGTGATAATTTTAATTAGTAATAATATGTATATAATAATAAGTGTTGAGAAACCAGAATCTTTTAAATATAACCTGCATTGAATTCACACTTTTAACGTTTTTTGTTTCTTTGTTTGTTTTATCCTTTGTCTAGCTTTTGGTTCATCTACTGGTGGGACATCTGGCTCCTCTACATTTGGCTCTTCTCGCTCTAGTTCTGGAGGTTTCAAGTTTGGCACATCAGACAGTACCACAGGATCTGGAGGTTTCAAGTTTGGCACATCAGACAGTACCTCTGGATCTGGAGGTTTTAAGTTTGGGGGTTCACTTTCAGAGACCACCTCTTCTTCATCATCAGGTGGATTCAAATTTGGAGGCACATTTGGAAACTCTTCATCAGAAACCACTTCAGAAGACACTACTCCCTCATTAGGGTTCAAATTCAGCAGTACCTCTGAGGGCTTTAAATTTGGGGCTGCCTCTAGTGATGACAAAAAGTCAGACCCACCTGCTACAGTGTCTGGGTTTAAGTTTGGTGCGAGCAGCGGTACAGTGTTTGGAACGGGATCATCTAGCACAGAAAGCTCCTCTAAGGGCGGCTTCACATTTGAACCGTCAAAACCCGAAGAGAAAACATCAGACACCACTGCCCCAACCTCATCCTCTGTTAGTTTCACTTCTCCTCATGCTACCTCTCAAGAAAAGAGTGAGAGTGTGGCACCATCAAATGACACCAACACAGCCACGACCACCACTGGGACCATTTTTGCGAAATTGGGAGAGCCAAATTTGACAACCACCACACCACAAAGCAGTTCTACTTTTGGGTCCTTGCAGGTAGATAAAGCACCAGGTGCTTCCATGTTTACCTTTGGGAAACCAGAGGAAAAGAAGCAAACTGCTACCACTTCTGCTCCATCTGCCTTTCTCTTCAGTGCTGCTAGTAAAGATGCAGATGCTACACCAGCACCAGCTATTTCAGGAGGTTTTTCCTTCAGCAAGCCCAGTGCTCCAACAGAGCAACCTCCACCTGCATTCACCTTTGGCAAACCAGCAGACAAGAGTGAAACATCTGCCGCAGAGGCCCCAAAGCCCTCCTTCACTTTTGGACAAAGCGCTACAGGTATTTAATTTGTGAATGACATGCTTAGGTAAACATTTAATATGTAATGACTTCCAGTATTTATTTTAAGCATTATTTTTTTTGGTGATTGGTTAAAGAATTGCATACTGTGTAAAAAAAAAATTGCTTTCTTGCAGAGTGATTTTTATTACTTTGAAAATAATGTGCCTATACACAAGTAGAATTAATATGCTAAGCTAAAGTTAAAAAGCTAATTGTAGAAATCTAAACATTAGACATTGTTTCTGTACTAATCGAAGTATTTCAGCAAACAACTTTCCCACTGCCACTGTACTGTGAACCATAAGGAACACTTTGTTCTCCCTGACAGATGCTCCCAAACCAGCATTTTCCTTTCTGGCTAGTAATCCCACCATCACCACCAACTCCACCACTTCAACGTCCTCCATCTCCACCCCCAGTCTGTTTGGCACCACCAGCAGCAGCAGCAGCTCCGCCCCGGCTCCAGCTCCTTCTGCAGCTCCCAGCACTTTTGTGTTCGGTCAGCCTGCTGCTACCTCCAGTGACGCTGCTCCTGCTAAAGCTTTTGTCTTTGGCCAGAGTCAGGACAACCAGCCTCCGGCCCCCTCGGCTGCTCCTCTGAATTCTACTTCAGCCCCAGCCCCAGCTCAGCCCTTTATCTTTGGTGCTTCTGCTAGTGCTGCTTCTCCTGCAGCTGCTCCATCCTTCAGTTTTGGAGCAGCAGCACCCTCTGCTGCCTCATCTTCAGGTCTGTATTTGCTCTTAGTGGTAGGGGAGAAAAAAGCAAAACATGATGCCTGTTTACATCTTAATACATTTATTCCCTGTACATTATTGGTTTCCATCCTTTCTCTTTTTTGTTGACAGCTCCGTCTGCACCGTCTGCAGCTCCTTCTCCATTTGCATTCAGCTCTGCCCCCAGTGGTGGGTTCGGGGCCAATCAGACTCCTTCATTTGGGGCATCTTTTGGATCCCCCTTTACGGCCTCGCCCTCCCAGGCCCCAGCATTTGGGGCCAAACCCATCACCACCCCGGTTTTTGGACAGCACACCAACTCCACACCTGTATTTGGCACAGCTGCTAATTCTGCACCAGGTGTGTCACTGTAATCATTTCTTTGACTTCCAGGTTTCTGTAGGATGGTGACGATCCTCACAATAAGAAGTTATATTTATCACGAGTAGGTGAAATTATAATTGAGTTTGAAATGTGTATTATTTATCAGGAGGAGGCTTTCAGTTTGGAGGAGCTAGTGCATTTGGAGCTGCAAACAACACCTCGGGTGTGTTTACTTTTGGAGCAGGATCAGCTGCTTCTCCTGCCCCCTCTGCCAACCCCTCCATTACACCCCAGTCAGGAGCACCTGGAGGTGGTTTCAACTTCACACAACCCCCCGCATTTAACATTGGGTATGGTGCAACTCTTTGTTTACATCTGTGCTACTATTTTCTACTATCGGTTAAGTCTGTGC